>CM053035.1:134740341-135290341 GCA_028564925.1 Lithobates sylvaticus
CTATAAAACTGCATTGATTACTGTATAAATGTGACTGGCAGGGAAGGGGTTAACCACTAGGGGGCGCTGAAGGGGTTAATATGTTCCCTGGGAGTGATTCTTACTGTGGGGGGAGGGGACTCACAAGGGGAGGAGACTGATCGGTGTTTCTCTGTACAGAGAACACACCATCGGCTCCTCTCCTCTGACAGGACCGTGGATCTGTGTGTTTACACATACAGATCAACGGTCCCGCTGTGTTACCGGGCAATCGGGGGTGCCCGGCAGATATCGCGGCCGCTGGGCACGCGCATCGGGTGCCCAGTGACACGGCGGGCGTGCGCCCTGCTGGCGCGCGCATGCTCCCTGGAGGGCCAGGAAGGGTAGGACATCATATGACGCCCTCCCGCCCTGAGAGTTGTTTTTTTTACAATTTAAACATTAATATTTTTTATTGCATCCTGCGGTACTCTTCTACACAAAGTAAACTAACGTAATAGCCCACATTTGGATAATTCATAATATTTATTATCCAATGGGGTTTTTGCTCTTAAAAATCTTTTAGTTAGCAATAAAGCAATCTTAAGGACAGAATTTTACCTTTTGGTATATTGTTCCGTACCACTCCCATTAAAAAGAAAAGTTACATCTCAGGTGACAAGTTTGCTTGAGCGGGGGTCTCTCTGGGACTGAGCGAATGCTGTTTCTCTGACATTTGTGGCTCTGCACCTTGATGGCAGGGGGTGAAGCAGAGGCACTGATGGGCCTGACTGGAGAGCCAAGGGGAAGAGGAAACTCAAAGATGTGAGGGGGATCTGGCTGCGATATTTGTTACCCCATTGATTTCTAGGTTTGATTCAGCTGATGTGGCTAACTAGGCGGAAGTCCCCGTACTCCCACACCGCTCCATGTTCATCTCTCCCAAAACTCCACTCTTGGTTGAAGAGGATAGCCATCCTTGGGAGATGAAGCACCAATCTTCAGGCAAGTGTATACGAGTAGCTGCGCTCCCCTGGTAGAGCCTCCAAGCAAAATCCAAGGTCTCATTTTAGGCAAAAGTAGGGTAGTCCAGGCTGCACCAGGCTATTTCACTGGAAAATTGGGGATCAGTGGAGAACTCCCTTACACTGGTGGTCAGTAGAGATGGGATCCCATACAGGGCTGGATCAAGCCTGTCTGATGTGGGGGTGCAGTAAAATTTACCAGGGGGGCAGAGGATAGGGTCAGCAGTTTGTAGGCCGTATGCTAATGCTGGATGTACCGGGGCTATTTGTTTTTTTTTTAGGACAGCATACAGGGGTCAGCAGAGGAGTGTACTGGGAATCATTAAGGCAAAGGACAGGGGTCACAGCTGGAAGGATAGAAGACAGGGGTCACAGCTGGCAGGAGAGAGTACAGTGGTCACCGCTGACAGGGCACTCAGCATAGGTCCCATTCCTGCACTGTACATACACAGCCTGAGCACAGGCAGCAAGATTTCCTTCTCTGCTCTTCCCCACATAACACAGAGCTGAAATCTGATTCTCTTTCACACAGCTACGATCTGCACTGTGTGTAGCTGGTGACTACATTGCACTTCTGACCTGTGAAATCCCCTGGTCAGAACAGTAGTGCGGCATGTAGTAACCAGCTGCACACAGTGCAGATCGTAGCTGTGTGAAAGAGAATCGGATTTCAGCTCTGTGTTGTGTGGGGGAGAGCCGAGGAGGAATTCTTGTATGTACAGTGTGGGGAAGGGAGATGGCCAGGCACAGCATTAGTTGTGGAGGGGGGGTTGTGAGTGGGAAGCTTTGCAGGGGGGGGGCACAGCCCTCCCAGCACCCCTATAGATCCGGCCATGATCCCTTACATCAGTGCTTAGAAGAGAAGGGTTTCTAACACGTGATCGTGATAACACAGGAGGAGGACCCTTTAAACTTGGTGCTTTATAGTCAGCTGGCTGGATTAAATAAACAGCGGTGTAAGTGTGCAAATCAATAACTAGTTATCAATAACGAGTAAGGTGTTGAGGTGAAGCATTGCAGAGTACCTGGATGATCAGTCATTCTGGCACAGGCAGGTACAAAAGTAACAAATGCTGCTCTTTACATAGTGTAAAGAGTAAAAAAACAAACAAAAAAAAAAAAAAAAAAAACACTTTAAGCCCTATGAGTAGAATTGCTCTGATCATAAATGAACAAAACTAACTAAGGTTGAAAAGGTTAATAAAAATGTATAAAAATACAACTTAAAGTACAATTAAACCCAAAACCAAAAATGTTATATATTGCAGCTTACCAATCATTAGAAGTGGTGGCTATATTAGTTTTCTTTTTTTAAGGGCCCCCCCCCTTTGTTTTCACCTGATGATCTGGCTAGTAAAGCACCTAGTGTATTAGAGTGCCCTACTGTACAACAGAGGCACAGCAGATAGTAGCATTGCCAGTCTGGGGGGAGGGGAGTATTAGATGTGATAACAGATTTACACTAACAATGCCAAATGCCAGGTAATACTTTATAAGCTGTAGCAGCGTTCTTTTTTTTTTTTTTTCCTTTCGAGATGAAAGTTTTACACAAATAAATTAAATCTGATCATTGTAAACCATCTTGTCAGTGGCATTTTTTTTTTTTTTTATTGCTCAGAAAACTTTGTTCACTGGTATTTTTTTAGTTTTTTTCCAATTTAACTTTAGAAGAAAGAAAGGAATACATTTCATAAACATCTTACGTAACATAATATCCATTTCTATCTGCTGTCTAAAATACCAAAATATACCTATACTATACCTACTCGATAAGCATCTTTGCCCTACTCATTTAGAACATCAAAACAAAATCGCTATTTGTTTTTTAAACACACAGCTAGGTAAACACCCCCCCTCCTTCCAAAACCCAAAAGGGAAAAAGAAAGAGAAAAAGGAAGAAAAAAAAAAAGAGTATCTCCAAATTTGGCGGCTCTTCTATATATATTATGTTCACCATATGTCAAAACCTCTCTTCCTTCCATATGGCAAATGGTTTGTCTCAACCCGGTAACTGCTACTGCTGCAGGGTAGCTTGTTCTGTTAAAAAACAACAGATCTACTAGTCAGATCTCCGGATGAAAATAGAAGAAAGAAAGCCCAAAAAAAGAAAACGAATGCAACCATCACATCTTAAAATGTGTGATCTTTAATATAATAAATATTAGCTTTTGGGTTTAAGATTAGCAGTGACATATAAAACTAGAATATAAAATAAAAGATGAAGGGATTAATGTTTCCTTTCTCTTTGATGTCAAAGGGCCTTGTCCTGCTGCAGCTTGCTAAGCCCTACAATTGTTATGCTGTAGGCATCAGTCTGTTTGGCTTCTCCACATATATCTAAAGCCTTTAGTAAACATTTTTATGATAGTGGTTCGTTCATTAGTTTTCACTTCTAGAATTTCTCATCCTCTTTTAGTGGCACGGCCCAGTGACACGGCGGGCGTGCGCCCTGCTGGCGCGCGCATGCTCCCTGGAGGGCCAGGAAGGGTAGGACATCATATGACGCCCTCCCGCCCTGAGAGTTGTTTTTTTTACAATTTAAACATTAATATTTTTTATTGCATCCTGCGGTACTCTTCTACACAAAGTAAACTAACGTAATAGCCCACATTTGGATAATTCATAATATTTATTATCCAATGGGGTTTTTGCTCTTAAAAATCTTTTAGTTAGCAATAAAGCAATCTTAAGGACAGAATTTTACCTTTTGGTATATTGTTCCGTACCACTCCCATTAAAAAGAAAAGTTACATCTCAGGTGACAAGTTTGCTTGAGCGGGGGTCTCTCTGGGACTGAGCGAATGCTGTTTCTCTGACATTTGTGGCTCTGCACCTTGATGGCAGGGGGTGAAGCAGAGGCACTGATGGGCCTGACTGGAGAGCCAAGGGGAAGAGGAAACTCAAAGATGTGAGGGGGATCTGGCTGCGATATTTGTTACCCCATTGATTTCTAGGTTTGATTCAGCTGATGTGGCTAACTAGGCGGAAGTCCCCGTACTCCCACACCGCTCCATGTTCATCTCTCCCAAAACTCCACTCTTGGTTGAAGAGGATAGCCATCCTTGGGAGATGAAGCACCAATCTTCAGGCAAGTGTATACGAGTAGCTGCGCTCCCCTGGTAGAGCCTCCAAGCAAAATCCAAGGTCTCATTTTAGGCAAAAGTAGGGTAGTCCAGGCTGCACCAGGCTATTTCACTGGAAAATTGGGGATCAGTGGAGAACTCCCTTACACTGGTGGTCAGTAGAGATGGGATCCCATACAGGGCTGGATCAAGCCTGTCTGATGTGGGGGTGCAGTAAAATTTACCAGGGGGGCAGAGGATAGGGTCAGCAGTTTGTAGGCCGTATGCTAATGCTGGATGTACCGGGGCTATTTGTTTTTTTTTTAGGACAGCATACAGGGGTCAGCAGAGGAGTGTACTGGGAATCATTAAGGCAAAGGACAGGGGTCACAGCTGGAAGGATAGAAGACAGGGGTCACAGCTGGCAGGAGAGAGTACAGTGGTCACCGCTGACAGGGCACTCAGCATAGGTCCCATTCCTGCACTGTACATACACAGCCTGAGCACAGGCAGCAAGATTTCCTTCTCTGCTCTTCCCCACATAACACAGAGCTGAAATCTGATTCTCTTTCACACAGCTACGATCTGCACTGTGTGTAGCTGGTGACTACATTGCACTTCTGACCTGTGAAATCCCCTGGTCAGAACAGTAGTGCGGCATGTAGTAACCAGCTGCACACAGTGCAGATCGTAGCTGTGTGAAAGAGAATCGGATTTCAGCTCTGTGTTGTGTGGGGGAGAGCCGAGGAGGAATTCTTGTATGTACAGTGTGGGGAAGGGAGATGGCCAGGCACAGCATTAGTTGTGGAGGGGGGGTTGTGAGTGGGAAGCTTTGCAGGGGGGGGGGCACAGCCCTCCCAGCACCCCTATAGATCCGGCCATGATCCCTTACATCAGTGCTTAGAAGAGAAGGGTTTCTAACACGTGATCGTGATAACACAGGAGGAGGACCCTTTAAACTTGGTGCTTTATAGTCAGCTGGCTGGATTAAATAAACAGCGGTGTAAGTGTGCAAATCAATAACTAGTTATCAATAACGAGTAAGGTGTTGAGGTGAAGCATTGCAGAGTACCTGGATGATCAGTCATTCTGGCACAGGCAGGTACAAAAGTAACAAATGCTGCTCTTTACATAGTGTAAAGAGTAAAAAAACAAACAAAAAAAAAAAAAAAAAAAAACACTTTAAGCCCTATGAGTAGAATTGCTCTGATCATAAATGAACAAAACTAACTAAGGTTGAAAAGGTTAATAAAAATGTATAAAAATACAACTTAAAGTACAATTAAACCCAAAACCAAAAATGTTATATATTGCAGCTTACCAATCATTAGAAGTGGTGGCTATATTAGTTTTCTTTTTTTAAGGGCCCCCCCCCCTTTGTTTTCACCTGATGATCTGGCTAGTAAAGCACCTAGTGTATTAGAGTGCCCTACTGTACAACAGAGGCACAGCAGATAGTAGCATTGCCAGTCTGGGGGGAGGGGAGTATTAGATGTGATAACAGATTTACACTAACAATGCCAAATGCCAGGTAATACTTTATAAGCTGTAGCAGCGTTCTTTTTTTTTTTTTTTCCTTTCGAGATGAAAGTTTTACACAAATAAATTAAATCTGATCATTGTAAACCATCTTGTCAGTGGCATTTTTTTTTTTTTTATTGCTCAGAAAACTTTGTTCACTGGTATTTTTTTAGTTTTTTTCCAATTTAACTTTAGAAGAAAGAAAGGAATACATTTCATAAACATCTTACGTAACATAATATCCATTTCTATCTGCTGTCTAAAATACCAAAATATACCTATACTATACCTACTCGATAAGCATCTTTGCCCTACTCATTTAGAACATCAAAACAAAATCGCTATTTGTTTTTTAAACACACAGCTAGGTAAACACCCCCCCTCCTTCCAAAACCCAAAAGGGAAAAAGAAAGAGAAAAAGGGAAGAAAAAAAAAAAAGAGTATCTCCAAATTTGGAGGCTCTTCTATATATATTATGTTCACCATATGTCAAAACCTCTCTTCCTTCCATATGGCAAATGGTTTGTCTCAACCCGGTAACTGCTACTGCTGCAGGGTAGCTTGTTCTGTTAAAAAACAACAGATCTACTAGTCAGATCTCCGGATGAAAATAGAAGAAAGAAAGCCCAAAAAAAGAAAACGAATGCAACCATCACATCTTAAAATGTGTGATCTTTAATATAATAAATATTAGCTTTTGGGTTTAAGATTAGCAGTGACATATAAAACTAGAATATAAAATAAAAGATGAAGGGATTAATGTTTCCTTTCTCTTTGATGTCAAAGGGCCTTGTCCTGCTGCAGCTTGCTAAGCCCTACAATTGTTATGCTGTAGGCATCAGTCTGTTTGGCTTCTCCACATATATCTAAAGCCTTTAGTAAACATTTTTATGATAGTGGTTCGTTCATTAGTTTTCACTTCTAGAATTTCTCATCCTCTTTTATCAAACAATCCCTATATATCAATAATGCACCCCACCCACTTAGAGAGAGAGAGCGAGCTTGGTTAGCCGATACCACCACTTGTATCTGTGTATGAGTCTACAGTGTGTGATTTGTGCCAGTCTGGAATGCTAATAATGATAGTAGGAATTACATAGTTACGGGTGCTGCCTAAAGGCTGTTTGGCAATCATCCAGATTCAGCAATGTGGCAACAAAACCTGTAATTAAACAGTTTTTTGGTTGGGAGAAATTGTGTGCTTAAGGCAATAAGGATTCACTGAGGTTTAAGTTTTTTATATTAGATAACATTTCCACTTTGTGATTTGTATGTGTATACTTTGCTCACTGTTGGTAGTATTAGCCATCAGGTGGGTCAAACAAACATGTCCTTGAGTTTGTAGACTACCAGTATCGCTAGATGGCAAGAACGCCTGGGTTTTTTTCCCTCCAGAGAACAGTTTTCATCCAATACCATTATACAGTGAAGTGGGTCCTGCATGGTCTACTGAGGATAATTGAGAGACAATCAAAGTGGCTGTTAACCCATATAAGTAAGTCTATGCCAGCCCCTCTATTAGACCATGGCCCAACGCACTGTGCAAGTCTTCTATAAAAACGAGGCTTGTAAATACCTGTTTAGAGCTATCTTCAGGCCGGTCACATGACTCGCTATCGTTGTACAGCTCCGATGGATGGCTTCTGCAGGAGGGGCCAAGATCTCCCTCTGCCGTCAGCACGGGAGGTCACATGGCCAAAGAGCATCATGTGACTGGCCTGAAGATCGCTCTAAACAGGTATTTCCATGCCTTGTTTTTATAAAAGACTAATACAGTGTGCTATGCCAGAGGGGCTAGCAATGACCATTTCAAAGCTTTAATTTTACTAATAGTGGCGGGGCGGAGACAGAGATACAGACACG
Source organism: Lithobates sylvaticus (assembly GCA_028564925.1). Classification (NCBI taxonomy): domain Eukaryota; kingdom Metazoa; phylum Chordata; class Amphibia; order Anura; family Ranidae; genus Lithobates; species Lithobates sylvaticus. The sequence continues at coordinate 134,747,771 of CM053035.1, forward strand.
GAGCTGACAGGCAGGGAGGAGGGGGAGAGGAGAGCAGAGCATGGCTGCGGATGATGGAGGGACGTACTCAGACAACGGTAGTCAGCTCTGAGTTTCATTGTCAGCGCAGAGAGGGGGACACAGGAAGTGGAGGGATCAGGTAGGTTTTTTACAGTTTAGAGGGGGGCAGATTACACAGCACAAGAACTGTGCTGTGTAATCTGCTTTAAGGGACCAGGATCTGCTTTTTTTGGGGTTACAAACACTTTGAGGCTGACCACATCAAAGACCAGGGCCTATGGACAAACTCCAGGGTGCAATTACAATGGGCCCTGCTGCACCGAGAAAAATAAAAGTATGAGCAGATTGTTTTCTATAAGCAGTGCAGGCTGTCTGAGAAAACCGTTCCTTTTTTAAAATAAAAATTCTCTTATTTTCTCCCTTCTGTTAAATATACCATTGAAAGCATTGGTTATATCTGTTTAATAGGTGAAAAAATGCCCTTTGATCAGGTCTATTTCGGAGCTCGCCTGTGTTCTGTATTACCCCAAGAAGGCTGTTTGATTGCTTCTTGTAAGGTTACTTTGTGGTATAAGCAAGGAAGCAGAGACCTCTGCAGTGTATAAATGTGCTTTTACTAAACAAAAATGCAGTACATAGAAAACTATTACAATATTAGACTGACAGATACAGTATATGAAACAAGATGCTTAGCAAAAAAGCAGAAACTATGGTCTGTAAACAGTAGAAATACGCTTAAAATTTACTTAAAGCGGAAGTAAACCCATCCATAAAACAGTTTCATTTATGGCACGTGCAGGAAATGTAACACTCCCATTGGTTGTGCTCTCAACCAAACTGTCAAACCATACAATGGCTGGTGTCAAAACTGATCACACGTGCAGCATCATGGCAGTTGTAGATTAAACAGAGGCAAAGATGGCAGCTTCCTTGGCTGAAAAAACGAGAGGGCTTTACTTACACTTTATCTCAGGTTACTGTGTGTTCGTAATCTCCATAGCCAATGAGGGCTCTATAATGCCTTAACATCAAGGCAGGTCTGTACCAGCCAGAACCTGAAGATGCTTTCACCTGATCTCCAACGACTGCTTAGAAGCCTGCATTAAAGCAGAGTACTGCCCCCCCCCCCCCCCCCCCAGCAAAAAATTACTATACCAGCTGACTTTTGATATTAGGACACTTACCTGTCCTGTAATCCAGCTGTGTTTCTGCCGGCTCTTGGGTGCTAAGAGCCGATGGAATGGTAAGGGAAATCAGGATGGTATGGGTAAGTGTAAGCCTTTCAGCTTCACAGCCAGTTTCCTACTGCTCATGCGCCAAGCGCACTGCGCTTTCTGAATGGCCCGGCAGCGGGGGGAAACTTCTGAGTAATCTTGCCACGGCGAGATCTCTCGAAAGTGGGGACAGGTACTTGTCAAAAACAGGTACCCGCTCTGCCACCCCTCCCCTCTTTCAGTAACATTTAAGTGTATTTCTAATGTTTACAGACATAGCTTCTGCTTATTTGCTAGGCATCTTGCTTGATATATCTGTCAGTCTTGTATTGTATTCCTAATATTGTAATAGTTTTGTATGTACAACATTTTTGTTTAGTAAAAGCACATTTATACACTGCAGAGGTCTGGACTTCCTTGCTTATACCGCAAAGTAACCTTACTAGATAGATGCAAGTGAAACAAAGGGTTGTTACTCATCCTAGGTAAAGTATAACTAAAGGCAAAACTTATTTTTTTTTAGTTTTGGATAGAGTGGAGAGAGATTAGAACACCTGTCAGGTTTTCATTGCTGCCTATGTCCCAGTTAGGTAGACCCCCCCCCCCCCCCCACCCCCTCTATTTGTCCTGTCTACCATTATCATCAAAAGTGAAATAAAATCCCACATTTTGGATGTCCCCAGAAAAGTAATAGAGGGGAAATTTTCCAATGGAGACACTAGTTCTGGTGACCTGGGGATCCCCAAGGAATTCCCTTAATTTGTAGGGATTATCTCTCAGTTCCTGTTTGGCTATGAGACAAGAGGTGAAGGGAAATCTACCCAATGGGACACAGATGGCAAAAAAAAAAAAAGACAAGGTTTATAACCTTTCCTTACTCTATCCAAAATGGAAAAAAAAGGTCTTGCCTATAGTTCTACAGAATGATTAGTCTCTGTGTTGTGAAGAATAGAATAGGAGGAGGGTATGAGTAGTTTAGCAAAAGAAACCTGGGCAGGCTGATACCACTCAGTTTACAAAAATGCTATGTTGTCAGCCCCCAACAGCAATTAGGAGCAGAGCATGCACTTTAGGGGTAAACAACCACTATAAATAACAGTTTTATTGTGATTTAATGATTCACATGCAGAAGCAAAAAGAACAAAGAACAGCGCCCTCTTCTGTGAACATTCTAAAACTCTGCTCTTCAGTATCATGGTACGTTGTTTTAAAAGACTGCAATGTATTTGGAAGCCCTGGCACATTCTTTGTTCATCAAATGAATGGTTGGGTCTTATATATGATTGTTGGGTATTAGCTGTGATTACGGGGTATTAGGTATGAGTCCTACAGTAGCTGTTATAAAAGAGTGACATACAGTGTGTGTCTATGGAATATGCCCCTGTGGCTTTTGGATTAACATGTTATTTAGCTGTAAAACAAGCATTAAAGGTATTAGACAAGGTGTTACATGTAGTACTTATCTAGGTTAAATTGTGTAAAACAAGATATTGTAATTCAGGAGTATGAGTAACAGGGGAACAGAAAACACTCATTTACACAGAGACAAATGCACGCATACACACCCATTATATGAACACAGGAAGATTGAATAAAAAGTAATTCCTCTGTCATCTAGTCCTGAATAGGTAAGAATATTTTAATACATTAAACAGAAATAATAAAAAAATATGTTCATTATGTATATTCATTTTTCTACATAGTTACCCGATACCTAGATACATTTTTGCCAGTGATAAACAAGTTGACAGAAGTAGAAGTCCACAGTCCACAGTAATTCAGCAACCATGTCCTCACAGCATTTTCAGCAGATTCGATACATACAGTACATAGTAAATTTTATTTAGGTATTCTTTGAAAAGCAGAAATAAAGCAGTATTAAACTCAAAACCAAACATGTCATATAATACAGATTTCATTAGATGTGGTGGCTGCATTTGTTTTCTTTTTTGGGTGTTTGAAGTGATGCATGAGAAGTTTGATGTTAATATTTATGTCAGCAGACCAATAACCTCCTCCTGACAGAAAATTATGCAAATGTGTAGATAGTTGCTAGAGGTAGGATGTTGTGTTTCTTTTGTTCTTCCTCTATGAATGGCTGTCTACTCTGGATGGAGTCAAGAAATCCTGCGGGCAGAGGGCCTCCCTTAGAGGGGGGGGGGTAGTCTGGCTCATGTACAGTGTTTATATGGTTTCCATTAGCTTCAGGGACCTGTAGTTAGGATGTGAATACTGTGATGAACATTTCCTAGATAAGGAACTAGCTGGACATTTGGGGGGGGGGGGGTGAGTGTAGCACCCTCTAGTGTTCTAGAAGTTTATAGAGGTTGTTAGAGTAGGTAGATTTTAGGTTTGGCTGGCAGCCAAGCCTGTAGGTTTTGATGTGAGTTGGGAGTGACTCAGGCAGAGCTGAGTGACTCACAGGCAGCATCACTGAGGCCACCTAATTCTTTCCAGAACATGCTGGAATCTTCTGGAAGGGAAGTAGGAGAGGTAGGGTTGAGCTGCCTGGAGTATTCTGAGGAGCCCTGACCAATCCCCAACCTGGATTGGCAGGGGGCAGGCCTCCTTAAATGCTCAGGGTCAGCCCAGCTGGGGAGGAGTAGTTTGGGTGGAAGCTGAAGATGGAGTGCTAGGCTGTCGTGGCCTTTCAGGGAGCTCCCCAGTCTGGGGGATGACCTTGGGCCTGGGCTCAGGTGTGAACAGGGCCCTCTCAAGACACACAGAAGTATCCTGGACAGGTGGCATGGGAGAGGACAGCAGGAGAGCACTGCTGGACAAATCTCCAGGAGGAGCTACAGGTTGCAGCCAGGAGGGCTGGTGAGTGACACACAGTCTGAAAGGACTGGGGAGGCATGCCTGCGAGGACTGGGAGATTGCAGTCTGGGATGGGTGCAGAGCCAGTGGAGTGGACTGTGGTGGTATGGGCAGTGGAGAGAGGCAGCTGCAGCTAGGAGGGCTGGCAGGGCCTGAGGAGGTGGTGCTGGGATCAGTAGCCACGTGGACAGCTAGCATTGGACTACCTATATTTTTGCTACACCATAGGGGCCCGAGGTCCCTGCCTGCAAAAGGCATTCATTTTGGGCTTGACTGAGTTAGTGTCAGGTCCGCAATTCAGTGACAGCTGGTCCTGGGAGTGATAGTCTGCAAGCAAGTTTTGTGCTGGAGGAAATGTGTATACTAATGATGTATATAGTTCTCAAGTCCCTATATCTGTTTCTACAATCACCTGGACATCTCATAATTTCCCTATCCCCATCCAAGTTGAATTTCCCTAATAAAAATAACAAAAACATGTGCAAGGACTGTTTCCTGTCTGAGAGGTGACTAAAAATTGTGTGCCTGGCTGGGCAGGGTTACAGACGGACAACTACCAGCAGCTCCTAAAGGGGTACCGCTACAAGCAGTTACAACAGGGATGAACAGCGGCGCTAGATGTGGTGATAACATAAAATTATATAGCAACTGGAATATAGGTATACATAACGTGTGTGTGTGTGTGTGTGTGAATAAGCACACATAATAGTAAAACATTTGTTTAAAACATAATGTCCATAAATGATCCGAGATCTTGTATGATTAGCACCTGGAGGCAGCTCCCTTAGAGTGAAGCGATGGACTCTGTGTAGAAATGGGAACAGAGGGGCGCCAGACTGAGTGCAGTAAAAATCATATATTTAATAAAAGCAAGTAGTAACTCACATGTTAAATTAGATGAGTTCAGTATGTGGTGAAAATCTCCAGTCCTGGAGTCTCATAGATGTCTTCCCTTTGCAGCCTGGGGCACTGGTGTGATCTTACAGGGATCCAGGGAATGCTGGGAACCAGGAGGCAGGAAACAAAAAGCAGCTGGTCGTGACTTCACAGGAACAGGAAATGTGAGTGTTCACAGTGGCAAGGAATGACTTCTTCATCAGATGGTCTGATGAAGAAGCTGTAGCTTCAAAATCACCACTGGGGTCTCTTTAAAAAGAATACAAGCCATTTTATGAATGAAGGAGCTCCAGAGTGAGCAACGCTCTATAATTGCTGTTTTTCAGCTCTGAATGTCAGGTTCAGCACTTACATCGCTGTCTGGGGGTGCATGAAGAGGTTTCAGGAATGAAGCAGCAACCACATCATTAGAGGTACGTCATTAGTACTTAGCTAATGCCCTGATATTGTTTTTGCCCAGAGTTTAGTCTTCATTTAGAATGGAATTCCTCCCCATGACATTGTGCTTAGCGCTCATGGGTTTAGTTAAATTGCTGGATTTAAATTATCAACTTAAAAAATTGTGATATCGGATTTGAAAGAATTTACCATTTTATCCAATTTATCTCTGAAGCTTCTGTCGCAGACAAAGAGACATTTGCAAGAACCTTTAAAGACAAGGCCAGCCACCACCCTCTAATTTACAGAGCATCAGGTATTCCAGGAAAAGCTGATTTTACAGGTAACATAGTTGTTTAAAATGAAACCGGGCATGAATTATAGAATGGGCTTGGCTAGGAGAGCTATGAAACTTGTCCTTTTCTGGCAAGTAGTACAAGGAAACTGGAGAATGCCTACCTAAGTGCTCCATCATATCAATAATACAGCAGCTTTTTAAATAATGAATTCTCTGGCTGGCCGGTTAACGAGCGTCTGGCTGGAGGCCACTCAGGAAGAGCGTAGCAGTGAGTAGCTGGACCCGACCCTGTATTCTGATAAGGCCATAGGGTCAGTGATTCTCTTCAAGTTCAATGATGTGGTACAACTAAAGCCCTCCTAGACATAGTCTGGCTACCTATCCAAACTACTGGGAAAGAAAAAAGATAAATCCGCAAAACGAATTCACCTGTCAGCAAGCCGAACACTTTTTTATCTATTAAATGTCTGTCTGTTGTTCCTTGTCCTCCAGCACTGTCTTGCTATGTGGATTGTGCACTGTTGTGGCCACAGTTGTTGCTTACCAATTCATTGTCTGCTGCCTTTCTAATTCAGAAAAGTTGAAATTATAGCCTTGTTTAAAGCACAACAAGGGGAAATATAGATGATGCATTTTATGACCACCATCTCTAAAACTGAAAATGTTATACTCACCTCTCCGTATACTTCCTTTTCTGCTGCATCTTCATGGCAATGCGTTATGGCTACGCCCCCACAACATGATAGGACTGGTTAACTATAAATCAAAGACAGGTCTGGTTCGCAGCAATCTCTGTAACTCTCACCGTTTTTGTGGGAATCTATATGCTGCCATAAAGATGCACCAGGAAAGGAAAATTACAAAAAGGTGAGTATACAATTTTACGTTTTCCTGGCGCATCATGGCAGCATACAGTGGGAACTGACTCACCATATGGGAGGGTGCAAGAAAAATTTTGTAATGGTCAGTAGCGTAAGTATGCACAACACATTTTTCTAATTTTACTGTCGTAAGGTGGGTCAGGTTCACCTAATAAAATGTAATGAAGGTGTCCTGGGAGGACCATATTGCTGACTTGCCAATAACCATATTGCTGATCTTGCCAATAGCGCCACACACTAATCTAAAGTGACAATATAAGTGAATCAAATAACAAATGATATACACACTTATACCAGTTTCATCTAATACATAAAAATAATTTTGTGCAAATGTGCAAAAAAAATGCGACCAGAGGGGAATGACCATCTGAGCTGAGCGTGCTTTCTCTAGTGTCGGGTAGACACTCAAAATGTTTATAACTTTTCATGAAGCCTGTTGATACGTTTTTACACTAGGGGAGCCTCCTTCCTTCTTTTTATCTTTTACATTGGACGGTATGACTTGTGAGATGGGATTCTGATCGATTCCTATAAGGAGAAAGAAATATATTTGATGATCACTTGGAGAAATTTGGGGTTTATAATTTTACCAGCTGATTGATCTGGTGAGTTTGATTTAGTGAGAGTGGTTAAGGACTCTAACTGTGGTGGAGCACTTTGGTGGGAATTCATCATTATAATGGACATTTTTTTGAACACTATTACTATTATTGTTTTTTGAACACTATTGTTTCTTCACGTTTTCTAATATTTATCATATATTTTTCATTTTTGTTTTTGGAGTCTATGGACTACTATATAAGCACATGAGCAATGGTATTGTAGATTTTGCACAAATGTCTCTGCATGCACAATTTTGCATTTGCACTTTATTTGCATATTTGCACAAAATAATTTTTATGTATTAGATGCAACTGGTATAAGTGTGTATATCATTTGTTATTTGATTCACTTGCAGATATATTGATATATTGGCACTTTAGATTTAGATTGGTGTGTGGACTTGCGCTACTCTTTCCATAATAACCTCAGGAGACACTCAGCACTGCACTGTCCACAGAGCTGGCACTGCCCTGGTTGAATGTGCTCTTACGTCTTCCGGTACAGGAAGGTCTTGTGAAGAGTAGGCTCTTTTAATTGTCTAACAATCTAGAAGCCGACTGTAAGTGTTAATGCTGACTGACCCTACCTTAAGCCATGCCGGAACCAAGCACAGATTTCAGCTTTCCTGAATGAAAAGGTAGATGCCAAGCAGGCTTTTAGAGTTAGATCAACATCCAGGGGATATGGTTCTCCCGCTTCACCAAAGAAAGATGGTAAATTGACTTCTTGGTTAAAGTGGAAGGAGAAAGACACTTTAGGGATAAAATCAGCCTGAGGGTTTAAGGACTATTCTGTCAGGGTAGAACGTTAGGTGAGGCTCCTTGAGTACAAAGCCTGCAGCTCTGACACCCTTTCTGGCAACCAGAAATACAGTCTTCAGGGTGAGATTGCAGAGTGTAGCCAATTCTGTAGGACAGAAATGAGGCCTTGATAAAGCTGAGGACCATGAGCAAGTCCCACGTAGGGAACAATGGTTTCCTGGCAGGTCTTTAACTTCATGCAAGCCTTTTAAGAATTGCATCACTAAAGGGTTAAGGGCTCCTTAAACCCCTATAAGTGTGGACATAGCTGAACTTTGAATCTTATACATATTTGAACCTAGACCCCTGTCCAGCCACAGTTGTAAGAACTGCAGAACCCTGGCTGGTTTTGGTGATAAAGGACTCCAGCTTTTGCTGCGTGAGATCTGCAAATTTTACCCATATTTTCTGTTAAGTTATATTCATGGAGACCTCTATGGCTTGACACAAGGTAGCCACTACCTTTTACTGAATTTCTCTGTGCATCCAAAAATGCCCGCAAGAACCTCATTCTTTGGGCTGGGCAGATAAAGCTCTTCCTCCAATTAATTAGCTATCAAAATGATGTAGATTGTGTAACAGAGCATTCTGATGCTGGATAAGCATCTCCTAATTGCTGGCTAGAAGAAGGATACCATCCAAGTAGTGGTGTATTCTCATCCCCCATGTTACTGCAGACAGTAGGAACTTTGTGAATGTCCTGGGGAAGGAAGACAGGTGAAGGGAAGTCACCGAAGCTGGTAGTGGAACTGAAATGCAGGATGGATTGGGACAAGAAAGTAGACATCTGATAAACCTACAGAGAGCATCCAATCTCCCAGATTTATCAATAATTGATTGGAGGTTCTCTATCTTGCACGACTTCAAATTTCTGTGCTAGTTGAGTTGTTTCAAGTTTAGCACTGGGCACAGTTCACCTAATTTTGAGTTGTTTTTTCTTTTTACTAGGAACTGAGTTGAGCGGAAACCTCATCTCCCCCCTGGTGCTTAGAACCTTCACGATCGCTCGTTTTTTATTTAATTCGGCTACAAACTGAACCAGATTTATTTTACTTTTCCATCAAATCCTGTAGCCTGGCTGGCTGCAAGTGATCGGAGGGTGGACATCCCTTTAATGTCCACCAATGTCTCACTGATAAAGCTGATATGGCCCACTAATCCTGAATATTTTAAATTCATGTGTGTGCACAATGCTTCATCTGGCTCCCACATGCACCCCCTGGATGAGTGCACCCTTAAAAGAACTTCTGCTGTTCTCCCAAGACAGGTGCCTTAGATTTTTAAGGCTTCAACAATGAAGATTGGGTTATTTTCCAGTTCCCTTTATAATTTTTTCTCAGTCTGTAGGATTTAGCCTCCTTGTATCTACCTGGGAGATGTCACCTGTATGCTGGACCTTTCTGATTTTTCTGGTTTTGTGAGATGATATCAGTCTTGACCTTTCAGTGGTCACCCCTGAGATGGCTGTATCCAGTCTATTCCCAAATAGATTGGAGCCATCATCTGGTATATTGCACCAGTTTGATTTTAAGGCGGGATACGTCGACCATGGGTTCAGCCATAATGCCCTGCTTGCTGTGACCGCAGGCAACACTGCTCTTGAAAAACATCAATGATGTCTACTGATGCCTCCGCCACAGTCTCCCACCAATTTCAGTTCTTAAAAAGCTGTTACCACCTTGTCTCTCTCTCCACTTCCTCTTGAATGGCTTCTTTAATATTAACCGTCCAACTTGATATTGCTCTGCCTACCGCTGCAGATGCTATTGCTGGTCTGCAGGCATCTGCAGATGCTACAGTATGTAGGATCACATCAGATCTAGATCTAATTTTCGGAAAAGAGCGTCCTTGAACGTCACCGCAAGGTGACGTGTCTTGCTATTCGCAATAATGATGCATCCACCATGGGTAGGGACAGCAACAGGTTGACCTTTGGCTCATTCAGGGGATACAATTTTGACAACCTGTTGTTTATACAGGCCTTTTTCTGTGCCCCCTGCCATTCTTCCTGGATTAACTCCTCCGGTTGTTCAGTGAAGGGAAATTAGTATTTTCTAAGCTTGTGGAGAGTTTCCTCCACTTCACCCCAGGCAATCGCGTCCTTAACTGCTCTTGCAAAATGTTCTATTGGACAAAAGTCGAAATGTGGCCCTTTTAATGTCTTCATCCTTTGACAAGCTTTCCAATTTGGACACCACCTACTGGCTCTGGTTGAAAGTGCTAGGCAATTCTGCTGCCAACAGAGGAGTACATGCTTCATGTATCGACTACTGTGCCGATTTTTTTATCAAGGCTGCTACTTTCTTTACATCCCCTTCTTTGTCAGTTGCCGCATCCTCCAAGCAGACTTGACCATTAGGGTTGGTAAACTTTAGTGTTTGTAGACGGGAAGCAATAATAATGAGAGGCGAGATGCTGACCTTGATCAATAATGCCTGGATGTCTGCACCTAAATGGCGACTGTTCTGGCCTTTCCTCTCATATACTAAAAATACTTACTCCACTGCACATTGTAAGCTTCATGTGCATTAGAAGCTGCAGCAAGTCAGATAGAGCCTGCCTTTTTTCTGGCTGCAGGATGCCCTCCATCATCTAGGTCTTATTTCCACAGGCTTACTCTTTGAATTCCAACTCTTTCCATCATGGGCATCACATGTGAGCATTACCTGTTGCCCCACCCAACAACTATTATCTGCCTGCATTGCATAGAGATGCACAGAGAAAATGAAGGTTTTATTTTTTGTTTCTTTTTAACCACTTCAGACCCAGATGGTTTTACCCCCTTAATGACCAGGCCAATTTTTGCGATACGGTAATGCGTTACTTTAACTGACAATTGCGTGGTTGTGTGATGCTGTACCCAAATAAAATTATTGTCCTTTTTTCCCACAAATAAGCTTTCTTTTGGTGATATTCAATCACCTGCATTTTTTTTTTTTTTTTTGCGCTTTACACAAAAAAAGTGCGACAATTTTGAAAAAAAAAACAATGTTTTTTACTTTCTGCTATGAAACATATCCAATAAAATTTTCCCAAAAAATCTAATTTCTTTTTTAATTTAGACCAATATGTATTCTGCTACATATTTTTGGTAAAAAAAAAATCCCAATAAGCGTATATTGATTGGTTTGCGCAAAAGTTATAGCGTCTTTAAACTATGGAATAGTAGTGTTAATAAAGGCACTTGTGGGTTTAACGTATTTTTTTGCATAATTCTTATTTAAGGGGGCGTAACAGGGTGTATGTCCTATGCCTACATACTTTTGCTAATATCTAAAAAAACTGAGAGGTATGCTCTTCCTGGGGTCCAGACAGTAGCATCTACCCAGCTCCTCTGTGACTCGTTTCAACTATATAATTTAAAACAGTATATTGATATAAGTTAAATGAGGGTTGGTGCTGCACTGTTCGCATTAATGGAAAAAAATGCTGCTAAAGGTATATGCATATAAGTAAAATAAATAATGCAAACGATGATCACAGTAATAAAATAGAGTGACTAGTTTACAAAGTGCTAAGTGCATAAATCAATGCTAATAACACTATGGTATTTCTGCTGTATATCATATATGTGCAAAAAGTATATAGACTGTGCAAAAATGCAAATTCAATAGTGCAAATTAAACAACAATCTTCATGTGCAAAGTGCTATGACCTGTGCAAAAAATGCAATACGGATGTGCAATATTAAAGTCCAAAGGAGTGTGCAAAACACAATGGAGCTGTGCAAAAATTGCAATAAGTTCCTTTTTTCCTTCTGTGCAACGGACATTCACTGTGCAAAAAAACAAAAGGTGCTGAGGAATAAATATCTCCTCTTCGTGCAGAGACGCACACTGGTGAAAGTGGCCTCTTACCTTGCGGTAATGAGGTAACCGCATATAAATATAGATCTGTGGTAAATGCTTCTCCCTTCTAATCCTGGATCAGTATGGATACAATGCTTGTCTTTGTCTCTCATGGATGCAAGGAAGGTAATAAGAGAAGAAAAGGGGGTTCCGAATAGTGTAGTCATTTTTCAAATCAAATAGCTTTATTAGTAAAAAGTCAGGGTACTCACATAAAGTATAAAGTATTACAGCATAGACATTGCTCCACGAGCAGCGAGCTTGTTTGCCGGCGTCAATCTAAGTGCCTTTACGTCCCTACACGGTCAAGTGACTTCATCAGGGGATGATGGGAAGGCACAGATATTGTCTTTAAATAGTCTATGCCATTGACATTAATGGGCGGCCATTTTCCTGTAGTTCAATGCATAGCGGACATTTTTCTGAGAGACCGCCTTTAGAATAGAGGCGCAGACATTTTATTGGTTTGTTAGTGCTATGCTGCGCAGCCATTAAAAGGGTGGTAATCTACTGCCAGCAAGGAAATGTATGCACAGACTCTAAATTTAGAGAAAACGATACATACACTACAAAAATGGCTGGATCAATAAAGGGATAATATCAACAGTAAAACTAATGGACTAAGCCAACCATGGATAAAAATATATAAAATGAAAGACTAATAATTATTATAAGATGGGAATCGGGTAAGATAGACATCAGAAAAGACGTTTGCACCGATAAGCAATAAAACGATCCAAACATGTATTAATATAACATCGATATAATATAAAACGCATCGTGGAATGACCTATAATGTGTTTAAAATTATATTTATAAAAATATATATTAATAAAACTCTCCCAACATAAAAAAGTGCCAAAGAAAGTGAATATGGCTGCATATATAAAAATACATGTAAAATATTATAAAGATCACAGAGAAACAGATCATAAAGAAGGTCATATAAAAGGAAAGACCATAAAAATAGAGGTGATATCAATGGATAACAATAAAAATATTAAAAAAATGTTAAAAATCACTGAGAAAGCAGTTGAGGTAAAATTCGATATTCAGGCCTCAAGGCGAGAAAGTATCTAGTGTGAAGATCCATTTTGATTCTAACTGACTGAGGGTTCTAACCTTGTGACCTCCTCGCCAGTGTTTGATATATGGTTCTAATCCCCAGAACTTTAAATCGGTGGGATCTTTCTTGTGGCATAGAAGAAAGTGTTTTGATACGCTGTGTTTATCATATCCATTAAGAATATTTTGAACATGCTCCTTGATGCGCACCTTTAGGGGTCTTTTGGTGCGCCCAATGTATTGTAGGCCGCAATTGCACTCAAGGGCATAGACAGCTCCTTCTGTATTGCAGCAAATAAAGTCTTTGACCTCATAGGTGTCCCCCGTGCTCGTAGATGTGAAATTAAATGTCTTTTCATTTGGGCGTTTGGTTTTCGTACATGCGAAGCATCGTATATTGATATGTTATTTATTTTTATTCTGTATAACAAATACACAGTAGCAAAGTACCAGACGCTCTTCCTGCCTATGTTTTCCTACAGACAGGCTGGGAATGATATGGGTCACGTGACAGCTCTATATCATTTAGGAAAAAAGGTACTTCGATTTTTTATTTATTAATATAATTATGATGCCATCATCCAAATACACAAAGAGAAGGGATTGCTTGCAACAATCAGACAGTGCAAGGATGAACGTATAAGCACTAGCAAGCAACCAAATACTTATATCACTAGTAGACTTACAGACATGTTGGGAAACTTTAACAAATCTCTTTTTATTATAAAAAAGAAAGGATTCCTTTAACACTGTGCCTGTGGGCATTCCTACACAAGCAAGATAACTACTTAATTGCTTACTACAAGTTGCCAGTCAAAAAACAATTGGATATCAAATGTTTTAAAGTCCCTAAACTCAGAGAAATTATGTGTAGATTTTATCACTTCCATAGAACTCATAACAAAACTTAATAAGCATTTAACTTTCCTGCTGGCTATATATGATCAAGCACACATTCACAGGAAGCACAAATTCAAAGAACACTGTTTACACATAGTATATGATTTAAGATACTTACACAAGAGTAACAACTCCTTCACCTATCTTTATGAATTCCAAATAAAGCCTCATTTTATAACAAGGCAGAAGGAAGTTTGCTTATGTAGGGACCCTGCCGTATGCTGGAGTGTCCCTTGCTAACCAAACAGAGCTTTGTTTATATTTTTTGTGCTTGGTAGGCTTCTCCTAAGCTTGGAACATTAATTATTTCTTCTTACTGTTGAGTTTTCTCCATTAATTTGTGTGAGTTATGAATTTGTATCTACCCCAGCAGCTTAGGGGTTTGGTCCATTAGTGTGGGCAGAGGAAAGCTGATAAATGTTTGGCAAAAAACTTGCAGAAAAGTCTATTTTTTGGGCCTTGCCCCAGTTTGGGGCCTGTGCTACAGTCTGGGAATATCAGCTGTCCTACTGAAAGGTATAGGAAGAATGCAGGAAGAAGGTAGCCTGTACTCAACATCTTGTCTTCTGCACTGAATAAGGTCCAGGGAAGAGCTGGGTAGAAGCTGGCCGTTGCAATACAATCTCACTACTTATCAACTAAGTGATTGTCCACATATGATCGAGGGCCTAGAACAGTGATGGCAAACCTTTTTGAGCCCGAGTGCCCAAACTGAAATAAATACATTGGTTTTGTGTTGCAAAGTGCCAACGCGGCAATTCGCGAGAGAGGGGGGCTGAGCGAAAGAGAGGGGTTGTGTGAGAAAGAGAGGGGGGTTGTGAGAGAGAGAGGGGGGTGAGAGAGAGAGAGAGAGGAGGGAGAGAGAGAGATAGAAAGGGCAGTGAGAGTGAGGGGTGTGAGAGAGATGCTGAGAGGGAGGGGGCTGAGAGAGAGGGGGCAGAGAGAAAGGGGTGTGAGAGATATGCTGAAAGAGAGAGGGAACAGAGAGAGAGAGAGAGGGGCTGAGAGAGAGGGAAGGGGGACAGAGAGAGAGAGGGATGTGAGAGATATGCTGATAGAGAGGGGGAACAGAGAGAGGGAGGGGGGCTGAGAGAGAGGGAGGGGGGATGAGGGAGAGGGGCTAAGAGAGAGAGGGAGAGGGGAGAGGGGGGACAGAGAGAGGGGGATGGGACAGAGAGAGGGGGATGGGACAGAGAGAGAGGGAGAGGGGACAGAGAGAGAGGGAGAGGGGACAGAGAGAGAGGGGTGTGAGAGAGATGCTGAGAGAGAGGGGCAACAGAGAGAGGGAGAGGGGCTGAGAGAGAAGGGTGGGAGAGAAATGCTGCGAGAGAGGTGAGCTGAGAGAGAGAGGAGGAACAGAGAGAGGGAGAGGGGACAGAGAGAGAGAGAGAGAGAGATGGGGACAGAGAGAGAGAGGGGTGTGAGAGAGGGGGAACAGAGAAAGAGAAGGGGGGCAGAGAGAGAGGGGTGCGAGAGAGATGCTGAGAGAGGGGTGAGCTGAGAGAGAGGGGGAACAGATAGAGGGGGACACAAAGAGGGGGGGACAGAAAAAGAGGGAGGGGGCTGAGAGGAGAGAGAGACCTCTAGCTTTGTCCTGGACCCTCTTGTGTGCCCACAGAGATGGCTCTGCGTGCCAGCTGTGGCACGCGTGCCATAGGTTCGCCATCACTGGCCTAGAATCTACTTAGAGAAAGAGGAAGACCTATCGACCTTTAACAACAGACAGTAACTGCTTCCCGAGTCAGAGATCTAAAACTCATTGCAATCTGCTTGACTGATCTGAAAGGGCCAAATACAACATTAACTGCTACTAGACGACTTGTTATTTTTAGTTCTTTCTCTCCTTCCGTTTACTGAGCAATTAAAGCCAAAAAAAAAAAACACTTTTCTTTTCTCCCTCCCTACTTTTCCCCCCTCTCCTTCTCCCCCCCCCTTTTTTTGTTCTCCTCCCTACCTTCTTTTGCTTTGGTGACTGTATTCAAGTCTATGTGATTGGTAGGTTTTGTTCCCCCCCCTCCCCTCAAAATTCTTGGCTACACACGGCTATGCGATCTGCTGGATATATACAAACCTCTTTAATATTGTTCTGATCGCTAGTACTAGTCAAGCTTTTTTGCCCCATGTGGTGAGTATATAGAGCACCATTTTTTTTTTTTATTTTGTAGTCTACACTATATTCCTATCTTCTTATAGTATGTAATTCTTTGATTGGGTCTTTTTTTTTTTTTGGTTATGTCTTTTATTTCATTGGGAGTCTATTGAGGGCCATATTGTGGTCACCTAAGTCAGCATGATTATTGTATATCTGTCTGACTTGTCATTATCCTTCTCACTCCTATGTCCATCCTCAAGACTCGAGATGTTTGCAAATGGTCCATGAGGTGCTCCATGTAAGCATCCAATACAGTGTTGTGATATGTACAGAATTTTTTTTTTTGTTTTATTTTGAATATTATTTGTATTTTGAATATTGTCTAGTACATATTGTTTATTGTATTTAGTGCAATGTATAACCCAACTTGTCCTAAAGAAGCTATATCTATAGCAAAACACATTTGGGCACCTCTTTCAAACAATATTTTTTGAGTACATATTATATATATATTTTTTGAGCCCATTCCAAAGTTGGGGTTTGTCTTTGCAACTAATGCGATTTCCCTTTGGGATTTCTTGACTTTTAGATTCACATTATATTTTAATGTTTCTAATAAAAGTTTTCCTTTGATTTTACCTTTTGTCTGCCTCCTGTTTTTTCTCTTGCGCTTTGGATGTGAAGCGGTAAAAGTTTTTAATCTTTGTAGAAAGTTACTGGTGTCCAACTTTTGTTTCTGTACCACACCATAAGTTGAGGAATACACCCTAATAATGAAATGCTATTCTGCCATGCCATCTTGGGGGTTATCCTCAGCCAATGGAGAGGAGGAGTACTATCCTTGACATTATATCAGAGGCACTCTACTGTATGTTTTATATAAAAATAGATTTTGCCCCTTCTTTTGAAATGTTATCATGTTCAGCTTAAAGTGTAACTCCACTTTTGTTGATAAAAAAACATCCCCCCCCCCCCCGGGTGATCTATGTACATTGCAAGGATTATAACAAACTTTGTTGCAGATTCCTAACTCTAGTTATTCTGAAGAAACCCATGTGTGTTTGTCTGTGCCTCTGGGCTTAGTGGGTCTAATGGGAGCGGTTTCATAATTAACTGTCAGGTTTGCAGCTGCACAACACTAATGAGGAAATCTGCTGGGCCTGCATCCCTTTAGATGTGTTCCTATTGAAAGTATCTCTCCAAAAATTACATTTTTGTTACAAGGGATGCCTGAAATTAAATTTGTATCTTAGGCAGATTTCTGGGAAAATTGGTGAGCCAATCACACAAGCATGAAATTAGGTTTCTGGGGAGTGATCAGTACACTCCAGGTAGCTAATTTTCTGAAAATTACATTGGCTGCAGATTGAAAAGGAAAGGTCATTTTTAATAACATTCAATTACAATATGATTAGTGTCACAATTATATGCGCTATATTATTTTTTCTTTATTTGCTATTTTTTCCCACCACGAAAGTGGAGTTACCCTTTAAGGTTATAAAAGGCTAAATACACATATGAGCTGTTTTATATAAAAAATCCTGTTGAGTTGATCTTCTGTTTCACACATCCCTGTCACATTGCACAACTTGCTGCCATGTCTGCATGAAATAATTCCCAATATATCACATTATACAGTAACTGTATAATCCTTTTTTGAAAAAAAAAACAGTTTATTATTAACCCCTACACCTAACCTTTATATCATATGACCGCTGTGAATGGCTCTCGCAGTGGTCACATTACTGGGAGCCCATACTGCTGGCTCCTGATCAGAACCTGTGAGTAAGAGCTGTCAGCTCAGTCAGTGTGCTGGGAGAGTGCAGTGAGCATGCTCTCAGCACACAACCTAAGGGTGTGATGGACACATATGTGCAGCAGCTGGGCGTTTAAGTCCACTTTTCTTGACACTGCATACCATATATGTGTTATGAAGTTGGTAAGAGCTTAAAAAGCATACTTACTATGCCAGTAATATAGTGAGCCATTACTTTATAATTACGTTGTCCACGACCATCAATCAAATTTAAAGTGAACTTGTGAATAGGACAAAACTCACAGAAGGTGACAAGCTCCAAACCTTCTGTGAGTAGGGGAATAGCTAAGCACAACCTGATAGATGACTAGTTTTTCATTAACCAGGTACACTTGTACTTTCCAGTACTGGCTCTTCCGCAGCAACCTCTCTGGGTTCTATACCTCATACTACTAACGAGCAAGTTGCGTTCATCCCGCAAGTCGTCAACTCGGAGCCTCCCAAGGGGATCTCCTGGGACGCACTGGTGTTCGACAGTGACGAGGAGCTTCCATCACCAGAATGAGCACATACTGGCAGGATTCTATTGCCTCTACGGGGAGTACAGTGTCGGCTGACATATCTACATGGACTGATTAGAGGTCATCACTTCCCTACCATTTACCTGATCAAAGGAAGTAAACCACTAGCTGCACTTTGTTCAGTTTCTGACTGTTAATTTTTATATGCCCTGTCTATTCTTGCACTCAGAAAATTGTCTTATGTTATTTGCCATTTAGTGCACTTTATCTTTTTTTTTTTATGTTGTTTGCAGCCGGGATGGCTTGCGATAGAGGAGGAGGATGTGTAGGCAGGTGGCCTACTGTATATGTAGTTAGATTCGGCTGCCAAGGTTAGAGGGAAGGGGTTAATGCTTTGCCACCTTCCCCGAGTGTGTTTGCATGCTTTTGCCAGGGTCCAACCTCCCTTCTGTGTGTTATAAAACAGAAGAGGTCCAGCTTGGGACTTAAGAGAGGACGGAACCCATGTGAGGGCTTTCTGGGACCTGTGGCCTGCTTAGAATGCAGATTCATTGAGACACCCCAAGGACATGGTATTCTCCATTTGAGTCATCCCAAGAATGGACTATTCCCAGAACTACTTCACCTGTTCAGGTAATTGGGGCAGCCACAATTAGGTGTAGTTAGGATGAGGACATTATTGCATGTCATACATGTTCTACTGAACTTTCAGTAAATTTGTTTCAACTGCTTTGAGCCTGGTCTGAAGTTATTCATAGGGGTGCATGTTGGGTCTTGGCATAGTCCTAAGAACCTGGGTCTGTTAAAGCACTATGGGGTATGTGTAAAACCACTACACAAGGTTAACTTGCAAGGTAAGATTAATTGCCATGGGTAACCAAAAAGGAAGAACAGCTAGAGCAACCAGTCGTTTGGTGAGGTACCTGATTAGGTGACAGGTCCTCTGGTAGCAAGGGGGTTGGCGCTCTGACTGCCTCCCTAGCTGTTTGTCTCCTCCAGTGACCAGAAGCGGATTAGCTTTACGGAGATCTAAGGCCTGATCATTAGGTACAGGAAGGAAAGAGTTAATAAGAAAGCATGGGGCCCGCTATGTGCTTGGCAGGACTCCATTCTGTTACTGGGATTGGGGTAACAGAGGTACACTGGACTGGTGGAGTGGGCAAAGGCTCTGCATGTCCGAATGTAACATATACAGTACATCAGTTGTGTGTTGTGACATGGGACGAAACACCTTAAGGAGAAACTCTGCACATTTACAGCACATAAGTGGCTCATCTCTGAGTCTGGGACTGCCTTAATATAGATTCTTTTTATGACTGCAGCCTCTGCCTGGTCCTGGTCATTGGTGAGCACACCTTCGGCCGAGGTGTTACCGCAAGTAGACCCCGCCCACACACTGGTCAGCAAGTCTCACTCTTGCATAGCATAGCATTCTTGCATCCATTCCTCAGCAGACAAACACAGTGAGGAAGCCCTTTGAGCGTATGAATGCTACAAGTTTGCAAAGTGTTAAGTTATGATTGCTTAGCAATTTGCAACTTATTTCTTAATAATGTTGCAAACTTTTGAATCCTAATTCTTCTTTGTATGGTTAAATGGCCATCTGATTTGAGAATTGCTTAACAAATGGGCTCTGCACATGCAATAACAAGTGTGTACCAGTCATCACTTGCGATTGTAATGGCACAAACATAAAGCTTTTGGTGTGCATGCTGAAAAATGTCATTGCATCTGAGCTTCAAATGCTATCTCTCCTATAAAGAAGAGGGAGTGAAGTCTCTGACTTATGTTTGATGCCTCCATCTGTTGGCTAAATCACAAATCAGATCACAAAGGTTTGTGCAAGTAGTTGAGAACAGAAAATATCCCATCTCCTACCATTCTCACTGAGAAATCTACCCCTCTATGGCTGTCTTTACTTATGCTGGTGAACTGGTGATCACCATGTCAGTTTGCTTTTGTTTTTTGGGAGGTAGTACCATGCTTGAATGCCAATTGTCATAAAAATGACCAGTTAATTTTTTGAGGAGAAGAGAACTTTGTATGGAGAGGACTCTTGCACCCTCTTCCCTGGCCTCTTATCCTTCCTAATAATGAAATCAAGCGTTGTGGAATGTATACATGTTATATACTGGGTGTCTGGACATGTAATGAATTCATTACCCAATGACTGCCCAGGATTACAGATATTTCACACATTTTGCTAGAAGCAAAGGATTTGAACTTAATTTTCCTTTCCAGCATAGAGAGCTATGTGTCATACCAAATATTTATTATCTATCTCATTATGCTCTTAAAGGCATACTGTCAGTAAATATGGAAGCTGTCATTGCTGAATTTTTATTTTTAATTTTTTTCATAATTTTTATTGTTTTCTGAATAATTTGTACAAACAAGAGGTTATCATACAGAATGTGTCAAATAAGGCTTATATTGGAAGAATGGTAAATACAGTATGTGCGGTTCATCTGATAATAATTTGTACTCTTAATGTAATAGTAATTGTTAAACATGGATGAACAGTTGGACCATTTTACAGTTTAACATTTAGATAAGATAACTTGTCAGTTAGAAACCCATTCTAACTGAGTAATTTCGAGTATTTTAGAGTATGATAAAGCGTAATAAAATAAGATATTATATAGTAATAAAATAAAAGCAAAAATATAGAATAAAAAACAAAAATACAAAAATAAAAGGGAAGTCATTCCTTTACTTTTTGCTTAATTTTAATACCAGAAGGCGTAATGATTTTTGTTTAAATTGTATTTTAATTTATATATATATTTTTTTATTCATCCATAGTTATTTCAGCCTGTGCTGCGTAACTTTCTTTCTCCAATTTTTGCATCACCAATCACATAAAAATCTTCAGGACAGATTTGAAGCTAAAATCCTGGATAAGCAAATATTGTCTAAACACAAGAAGAATATTACATTTTTTTTTTTTATATATATATACAAATAAAGGCATGTGTACTCTTAGCTGAATCTTGGCATACTTTGTGTATTTCTTCCAGAACCCTGCATGAAACTTATCATTAGAGCACAAGCTTCCTGTAATCAAGACTAAGGATGAGCTAAGGCTTGAGTCGCACTCAGGTTGGCCCCAACCTGCAGGAACTTGTTAGATGATAGCAGGCTGCTGGCCCATTCGGCTGTGGCCAAGGTCAATGACCGCATGTCCTTATTAGGCCAATGATGTCACCAGCACCCCTGCCCCTTTGTTACGCGTTGCTGCGGGCTGCCTTTCTGCCTTAAAATATATCCAAAATATTTTAAGCCAATATATTTAAAAAATCCCATTTCTTCATAACTTTAGGCTAATATGTATTTTGCTACATATTTTTTGTAAAATAAATCCCAATAAGCGTATATTGATTGGTATGTGCAAAAGTTATATCATCCACAAACTATGGCATATATACTGTAATTTTTTAATTTTTTTAAAAAATTTTTATACACTAGTAATGGTGGTGATCAGCAACCTATAGTGGAACAACGATATTTTGGCAAACAATCGGACACTAACAGACACTTTTGACAGGAGCCAGTGACACTAATACAGTGATCAGTGCTAAAAATATGCAATGTTACTTTACTAATGACACTGGCTGGGAAGGGTTTAAACATCTAGAGCGATCAAAGGGTTAAATGTGTGCCTAACCAGTTTTTTATGTGTGCACTGTGTGTTGCTTTCACTAAGGGATGTGATGGTTTTTATTATCTGCTTTGCAGGGAAAGAAAATCCATCACATCCCCACCGTCAGGATGGAGCCCTTCATTGTTTAAATATGCAGAGCTTCATCCAGCCTCTCTCCTCGACGGTCAGCGGCTGCTGGTGGACATCCATTGGGCGGCATCCACTGACTGGCTTCTACTGTGACTAATCAGAACAGAACGTACAAGCACACGCCCTCTACTCGGAAGTGCAGAATCATGTATATATTAGTGATTCTGTGCAGAACTGCCACCCTGTTGCAGTAAATCTGCTATAGAGCGGTCGTTAAGCAGTTAATTGCTCGAGTTGTGCTTGAAGTTCAGCTTGAAATCTTAATGACTGTTGTGAAAAGCATCTTCGCACTAGCATTTTGTTTTACATCAAGCTTTCTGGGTGTGAGATCTAGCGAGGAGGGTGCTTAGCATCACAGGTTGATGTATTACAGGATCGCCAGATTATCAATACAAGAAAAAGTGGGGGAGTGGTGCAGTACAGCAGTGCCTGGGTGAACATTCAAAGTACTGAGTAGCTGGGCTGTGCTTCCTCAATGCATTATTGCATTAATAATTTAACCACTTCAATACAGGGCCCTTTTACCCCCTTCCTGCCCAGGCCAATTTTCAGCTATCAGTGCTGTCGCAGTTTGAATGACAATTACGCGGTCATGCAACACTGTACCCAAATGACATTTTTATATTCCATCCCCCCCCACAAATAGAGCTTTCTTTTGCTGGTATTTAATCACTGCTGGGTTTTTTATTTTTTGCTAAACAAATAAAAAAAGACAGAAAAAATAAGTTTTTCTTCTTTTCTGTTATTAAATTTTGTAAATAAGTAATTTTTCCCCTTGAGAACTAATAGACTGAACTGATGGTCACTGATAAGACAGCACTGATGGGCACTGATGAGACGAAACTAATATGCAGCACTGATATGCAGCACTGGTGGCCACTGATAGGCGGCACTGATGGGCAACACTGATGGGCACTGATAGATGGCACCGATAGGCAGCACTGATGAGGAGGCACTGACAGGCATTTCTGATAGGCACTGATTGCTATCACTGGTGAGCACTGATTGGTAGGCTTGTGCAATTCGTTTCGTAAAAAAATTGAAATTCGGCAGAATTTTGCATCCGAATGTCTGAATAAAAAAAAAATAACGAATTTCAACTAATACAAAAGAAATTATAGCGGATATAACGAATTAATTCGACATGATTCGGTAATTCGTTAAAGATCTGATGAAACAAAAGGTCAACTCAAAGTAAATCTTGCAGTCCAATCAGCTGATTAATTTTGTGCTGGAGGTTGGATTACTTGCAAAGCGCATTCCTGAGAACTGAGTGAGAAGGGTGTTGTATTGTATTTGAGCAGAGGAGAATAGATATTGTCATTGTGTGTGTTAAAAGATTCAATAAACAAACGACTTTCCAAACTACGAATCATTATCACGAATATATATATATACATAAATATTGAATTTCAACAAATACGAACAAAATTATAGCACATATAATGAATGAATTTGACATGATTCGAGATTCAGTATAACGAATATCGACACTCTACAGAAATAACGAATTATCCGTAAACGTATTAACGTAACATAACGAATATAACAGAACTAAATTATGTATTTTACAAATGACAATGAACCGAAATTAAACAAAATTTTCGGTTGTGCACAAGTCTACTGATTGGCATCCCTGAATTGGGCACGGGTTAGCATCCCTGGTGGGCACGGGTTGGAATCCCTGGTGGGCACGGGTTGGCACTTGTGGGCATCCTTGAAGGGCCTGCACTGATAATTGATGCGCTAATTATCAGCGCAGACCACCCCTGTCAGGAGAGCCGCTGATCGGCTCTCCTCTACTCATGCCTTGTCAGCGCGAATAGAGGAAAAGCTAAAAAACAGCACTTCCTGGTTACGATGTGATCAGCTGTGATTGGTCACAGCTGATCACATGGTAAAGAGCCTACGTCATAGGCTCTTTACCAAGATCGGTGATGCAGTGTGTCACAGCTACACACCGCACTACTGATCGCCGTACTGCGCGCCCTCGCTGGCACATGCAAGCAGCTTATCCTGCTGGATGTCAGTCAGGGATGTGGTTAATACAAGGGGCGCTCATGTCACTCACACTGGCTGCATAGCCATTGGCTAAATCGTATAATCCATTCTCTACTGGGGGTGAGGCGGGCACCCCTCTCTAATGCCGCGTACACACGGTTGGAATTCTCGTCGGAAAAAGCTCTGATGGTTTTCCCGTTGGAATTCCGACGGAATTTCGCTCAAACTGTCTTGCCTACACACGGTCACACCAAATTCCGACGGTCAATAACACAGCGGCATAAAACACGTTCGACAGCACTATAAAAGGGAAGTTTAATGCTTCCGAGCATGCGTCTAATTGTTTCCGAGCATGCGTCAGAATTTTGCGTGTCGGAATTGCCTACACGCGATCGGAAAATCCGATAGAAAGGTTTTCCGTAGGAAAAATTGAGGTTCTCAATCCAAAGTCCGTCGGAAATTCCGACAGAAAAAGACAGATGGGCATACACACGGTCGGAAAATCAGATGAAAAGCTCCCATCGGACTGTTTTCATCGGAAATTCCGACCGTGTGTATGCCGCATTAGTCTTTCTGAGTGTATGTAATTCTTTCTTTGATTGCAGTGCTGATGAAATGTTGGTTTTTCAGCATGGCCGTTCAAAAGAACCCAGTCGTTAGACAGACAGACAGCAGTACACAAGGACCAAAAATTGTTTGGTTCCTGCTGAACCAGCCAATTTTCAGTCTGTGTATACCCAGCTTAAGCCTCCAGAAAACTCTTGCTTGCTTGGAGCTTCTGTTTTGGAGCCAGCCATCTGAAAGCCATAAATATGAAATAATAAAGTGGTTGGAAAGTCTGGGCAAAAAAATAAATAAAAGTCAACAGCTACAAATCCTGTAGTTGCTGACTTTTAATAAAAGGACACTTACCTATCCAGGGTCATCCTCATCCGGGCTAGTTCTTCACTAGCCTTTTGGTTTCACTATGCATGCATGCCGCACTGCACTTTCTGAATGGTCTTGCAGTCTTCTGGGACCTGTAACGCGACCCAAAAGACTGCAGGGAGGAAGGGGAAAGGAGAACTTCCACTCGGATCGCCAAGGTGATCCAAGCGGGAGCAAATTTCTGTCAAAAACAGGTACCGCTTCCATCTGAAAAACGACATGCCAAATACGGGGGAGGAAGGGGGGGGGACTTAAAGCAGAATGTCCCCTTATGGGTGGAGTTCCACTTTAATCACTTCAGCTTCGGAAGGTTTTACCCCCTTCATGATCAGGGCATGTTTTGCTAGTCATCATTGCGCTACTTTAACTGGCAATTGCGCGGTCATGCAATACTGTATGCAAACTACCGGTACATTTTTATAATTTTTTCCACACAAATAGAGCTTTCTTTTGGTGCTATTTGATCACCACTGGATTTTTTATTCTTTGCGATATAAATGAAAAAAGACCAAAAAAAAAAACAATATTTTCTACTTTCTGTTATAAAAATATCCAATAGAATCAAATTTCGTTATAATTTTAGGCCAAAATGTATTCTGCTACTTGTCTTTAGTAAAAGAAAAATCCCAATAAGTGTATATTAAAGCGGGAGTCCCGCAATTTTTTTTTTTTTTAAAAGTCAGCAGCTACAAATACAGCAGCTGCTGACTTTTAAAATAAGGACACTTACCTGTCACAGGGTCCAACAATGTCGGCACCCGAGGCCGAACCATCCCTCGGTCCTCGAATGCTGCCGATGCCATCTTCGGTATGGGAATCGGGAAATGAAGCCTTGCGGCTCCACTTCCCGGTTCCCTACTGCGCATGCGCGAGTTGTGCATTGCAATGCGAATGGTCCCTGCTGTCTCTGGGACCCGTGTGTCGGGAAGAGGCATAGACTCTCTTAGACAGGTATCTGCCTAGATATCTGCCTAGAGTCTAGGCATAGACTGTCTTAGACAGGTATCTGCAGGCAAATGTGGCACCGGAGGGGGGGGAGGGTTTCGAAAAGCAGAGGTTCAATTTTTTGTGTGAACCTCCACTTTAATTGGTTTAAGTGAAAGTTATACAAACTATGGTATATACTGTATATTTTAAAATGTATTCATTTTATTAATTCTGATGTGCTAATGGCCTATGTCAGGACAGTACAAATTCCCACCAAATTACCCCTTTTTGGAAAGAAGAAGCATTTGATAAGAGGCATGGCAAGGTTTTTGAAGTTGTAATTTTTTGTCACAGTTTTTTTTGAAAATGAAGAAATTGAATAAAACTTTTTTTTCTTACATACTGTCACCAGTGCAATACGGTCATATGACTGGTGCAGCAATGATCAGGTACACTGACTGGTGACAGTAAATTTTTTAAAACTTTTTTTTTTCTTTAACATTTTTTGTAATTTTCTTTACTAGTAATAGCAAAGTTGTAAACTGTCATGAATGGGTTACATGTGAGCTGTGATTGGCTACAGCTAATTACATGGTATAGGGTGCTGTGTTTAGACCTGGTACCATGTAATAGCTATGGGCCAATCACAGCATTGGCAATACAGCTGTTATGAAGAAATCCATTCATGACAGCTGTGTTGATATTGTGATCATGTGATTGCATAGTGAGTACAGGGATCTACAAACTCCTGCAGACACAGCAGTCGTGGGGGGGGGGGGGGGGATATGTACTGTGGCTGGTTGGCAAGTGGTTTACCGCTTGCTAACCAGCCACCGTACTTATACAGCGACATGTTGGCTCTCCTGCGCAAACCGATGTACCTGTACGTAGATCGTTGTATACAGAGGCAGAACGGGGATCTGCCATTGTAAACAAGGCAGATCCCTGTTCTGACAGGGGACATATCAGAGATCTGCCTTTTTCAGTGATTGGGAACAGCTGTCTCTGTCATGTCCCAGCAGCCCATCTGTCACTCTCCTCTTTCGAAGCACACTGCATTTGTCTTTTCACTTCAGTTTCTCTAAGGATAGCTGTGATCTACAGGCCCCCTGGACCAGTATCAACCTTTCTTGATGACTTCTCTGCCTGGCTACCCTACTTTCTTTCTTCTGAAATCCCCACAATCATTCTCGGGGACTTCAACATCCCTATTAATACTAACACCCCTGCCACTTCCAAACTTCTGAGCCTAACATCCTCCTTTGACCTGATACATGCTCCCACTCACTCCGAAGGCAATACCCTTAACCTCGTTTTCTCTCACCTTTGCACTCCATGCAACATCTAGAACTATCCATTCTCTCTCTTTGATCACCACCGTATTAGTTTCACTCTCTCCCTCTCCTCCACCTCCTCTCCCTCCAACCGCCTAAAAGTTACCCACAGAAACCTACGTCATCTCAACCCTTCTCTTCTCTACTCTGCTATCAACAACCTCTACGACAAAATTTCACACCTATCCTGCTCCAACCTAGCCACTTCTGTCTACAACGCTTCACTGGACTCAATGGCCCCCCTCACTACACACAGAATCCGGCCCGACCCCTTCAACCTTGGCAAACAGATGATACTAGAAGTCTGAAAAAACATAGTCGTGTTCACGAGTGCCTGTGGCGTAAGACTAAGTCTCAGAGAGATTTCAACCAATATAAATCTGCCCTCCAAAAATACAATTCCAGCCTCCTCACTGCCAGACCTATTTTATCACTCTCATTAGCAACTTATCATCCCGTCCCCGTCAACTCTTCTCTGCCTTCAACTCTCTACTTCGTCCTCCACCCGCCAACTCACTCACTGCCCAGGAGATCGCCAATCACTTCAAACAGAAGATTGATACAATTTGTAAGGAGATCTCTATTGTTCCAATACCCTCCACGCTTTACACTATATGCCCACAGGCACAATCATTACTTCCCTCTTTCAACCCCACCACTATAGACGAGGTTGCTAAACTACTTGCTAATGTCCACCTTACTACCTGCCCTCTGGATCCTGTTCCCTCACAAATGCTACGTTCACCCTCTGGCTCGATGCTACGCTCTCTAACCCACATCTTCAATCTCTCCCTCTCTTCTGGCATCTTCCCCAACTCTCTAAAACATGCACTTGTCAGACCCATACTTAAAAAGCCCTCACTGGACCCATCCAATCTTAACAACCTACGCCCCATCTCCTTGCTCCCCTTCTTAGCCAAACTCCTCGAACATCTGGTCTACAACCGACTGAGCGTCCACCTCGCTGATAATAGCCTTCTTGATCCTCTTCAGTCTGGATTTCATCCTCAACACTCCACAGAAATTGCTCTCCTAAGACTAACAAACAATCTAATAACGGCCAAAACCAATTAACATTATTCTGTACTCCTGGACCTCTCTGCTGCCTTTGATACGGTTGACCACCCCCTCCTCCTAAAAAAACTCCACGCCTTTGGTCTCCGTGACTGCACTCTTTGCTGGTTCTCTTCCTACTTATCCAACCGCACCTTTAGTGTTTCCTACAACTCTACTTCCTCTTCTCCTCTTCCTTTCTCAGTTGGGGTCCCCCAAGTTTCTGTTCTTGGACCTCTCCCTGGGTCAGCTGATAGCCTCCCATGGCTTCCAATACCACCTCTGTGCTGATGCCACCCAAATATATTTCTCTACCCCTCAGTTCACTCTCTTTGTCTCCTCACGTATCACTAATTTACTATCAGATATATCAGTCTGGATGTCACACCACCTTCTCAAACTATCCAAAACCGAACTTATAATTTTTCCTCCCCCATATGCCCCTTCCCCTGATCTCTCTGTCAAAATTGATGGCACAACTATAATCTCATCCCCACATGCCAAGGTTCTAGGTGTAGTCCTGGACTCTGAACTCTCCTTTAAGCACCACGTCCAATCACTGTCCAAAGCTTTGCCCAATCAGAGCGCACTGTTTGCTGGTTGTTAAGGAGCGGGGCTGGTAAGCCGGCTGTGGCTTCCTTAACAACCGATGAGTCATGAGCTGTCAATGGGTTTCCCCACTGACAGCTGAACAATAAAAAGAAAAGTGCTGGTTAAAAAATAAAGAAAATAACGGTGTGGGGTCCCCCCCAGTCCATAGCAGGCCCTTTGGGTCAACCATAGGCCAGGGTTGTCGGGAAGAGGCCCTTGTCCCCATCAACAGAGCCCCCCCGCCCAAAAGCACCCACCCCCATGTTGAGGGCATGTGGCCTGGTATGGTTCAGGAAGGGGGTGCCGCTCGCTCGTCCCCCCTCCTTTCCTGATCTGCCAGGCTGCATGACCAAATAAGGGTCTGGTGTGGATTTTTGGGGGGGACCCCACGCCATTTTTTTTCTTTATTTTTTCAATAGCTGGGTGCCAAGTCAATTGTAACCGCAAGTCATTTTAAATGTGATTTGACTAGTTTTTCTTCTTTAGAAATGTCATTTTTGCTGCAGCATGTTTTATGCATGCTACAGATGCGCCACTTTACAGACACATTAAGGGGACCCCCCCCCCCCCCCAGGCACAATATTTAAAAGAATTTTTCATTTTTATAGTTGCACTTTAAGCATAACTAAAATCACTGCTCCTGGAAAAACGATTGTTTTTAAAATTGTTTTTTTTTATTGATACATGTCCCACAGGGCAGTACCCTGACCCCCATACACCTTTTATGGCCATTACTTGCATAAAAAGCCATCAAAATGGGAACTTTTGATTTTTCCTATTTAACTCCCATAGATTTTAATTGGGTTCACTGTTCGGGTTAGAACATTTCCCCTGTTTGGGAGTTCTGCTGCGAACCTTAACAGGGGGGGGGGGGGGGGGGGGTTCTGCCCATCCTTACTTTGCAGTAATGTCGAGATCAGCAGTTTGCGGCTTTAAAGGTTCATACTAGCACATTATGCAATTAACTTGCAGAGAGACTGCAAATTTTCTTTTTTATTTCAGGACTTAACCACCAATTTAAGTCTAGCAAGACAATAGTATTGTGGGAAATGCTCTGGAGTGCCTACAAAAAAATAATTTCAGGGTGATTTTTAAGTTCAAACGATACGCTTTCATTTTAACTTTCACATTGACAGACGCAGTTATTAACTGAAGCCAGGTAGGAATTTCGCCTATACCAAACTAATTCTCGTTATAATATAATTTATAGTGCAGTTAAATAGAAAGGTGACTGATCGAAAGGTCAGGGAAATAATAATAATTTAGTTCCTTTTATACGTGAGATGACATATTTATTGCTCCTTTCTATTTCTTTGTATCTTTATTGCTAGTCATAAGGTTATGTAAACTAGCATCCAGTGATTATTTCATGGCTAGACCATGTGTGTGTGTATATATAATATATATATATATATACAGTATCTCACAAAAGTGAGAACACTCCTCACATTTTTGTAAATATTTTATTATATCTTTTCATGTGACAACACTGAAGAAATGACACTTTGCTACAATGTAAAATAGTGAGTGTACCGCTTGTATAACAGTGTCAATTTGCTGTCCCCTCAAAATAACTCAACACACAGCCATTAGACATGTGCAATTCGTTTCGTTTTTTCTCGTTTTTCTTTTTTTTTTCGTTTTTTTTCGTTCGTTCGTTTTCGTACGAATGAATGAATCATTCGAAACGAACTAATCCGAATAACGAATCGTACGAATCCGATTAACGAATCGTTCGAATCGAACGAATTCCGAAAAGCAACGAAAATCCGAAAAACCAAACAACGAAAATCCGAAAAACAAAAAAAGGAACAACGAAAATGAACGAAAAAATTTGTACATTCGTAACTTTTTTTTTTGTTGAATTGGTAATTTTCCGTGTCCCTTACAATGGTGCTGCTTAACGTGCTTCGAATGGATTGAACAAAAAAATTCGTACATTCGTAACTTTTTTTTCGATTCGTAACTTTTTTTTTTTTCGATTCGTAACTTTTTTTTCGATTCGTAATGAATGGATTGAACAAAAAAATTCGTACATTCGTAACTTTTTTTTCGATTCTTAACTTTTTTTTTTCGATTCGTAACTTTTTTTTTTCGATTCGTAAATTATTAAAATGTAATAATAGCTTACACATTACATAAAATTATGAATTATGCTCCGATTACGAATCTACAAATGTTACGAATGTTACGAATAACTACGAATGCGTCCGAATTTCGAATAAACGAATGAACGAAAATTAAACTAACGAAAAAACGAATCAACGAAAAATAACTCTTACAAGTGTACGAATCGTTACGAATACGAACAACGACGACTTACAAATGTACGAATCGTTACGAATCAACGGAAACGAAAAAAACGAAACGAAAAAAAACTAATTTTTTTTGGAAACTAAAAAAACAAAACGAAAATAAACAAATTTTTTTGTTGTGCACATGTCTAACAGCCATTAATGTCTAAACCGCTGGCAAGAAGCGTGAATACACCTCTAAGTGAAAATGTCCAAATTGGGCCCAAAGTGTCAATATTGTGTGTGGCCACCATTATTTTCCAGCACTGCCTTAACCCTCTTGTGCATGGAGTTCACCAGAGCTTCACAGGTTGCCACTGGAGTCCATTTCCACTCCTCCATGATGACATCACAGAGCTGCTGGATGTTAGAAACCTTGCGCTCCTCCACCCCTGTTTGAGGATGCCCCACAGATGATCAATAGGGTTTAGATCTGGAGACATGCTTGGCCAGTCCATCACCTTTACCCTCAGCTTCCTTAGCAAAGCAGTGGTCATCTTGGAGGTGTGTTTGGGGTCGTTATCATATTGGAATACTGCCCTGCGGCCCAGTCTCCAATGGGAGGGGATCATGCTCTGCTTCAGTTTGTCACAGTGCATGTTGGCATTCATGGTTCCCTCAATAAACTGTATCTCCCCAGTGCCGGAAGCACTCATGCAGCCTCAGACCATGACACTCCCACCACCATGCTTGACTGTAGGCAAGACACACTTCTCTTTGTACTCCTCACCTGGTTGCCACCACACATGCTTGACCCCATCTGAACCAAATAAGTTTATCTTGGGCTCATTAGACCACAGGACACGGTTCCAGTAATCCATGTCCTTAGTCTACTTGTCTTAAGCAAACTGTTTGCAGGATTTCTTTTGCATCATCTATAGAATAGGCTTCCTTCTGGAACGACAGCCTTGCAGATTGATTTGATGTAGTGTGTGGCGTATGGTCTGAGCACTGACAGGCTGACCCCCCACCCCTTCAACCTCTATTGGCAGAATTCATACGTCTATTTCCCAAAGACAACCTCTGGAAATGACGCTGAGCACGTGCACTCAACTTCTTTGGTCAACCATGACAAGGCCTGTTCTAGGTGGAACCTGTCCTGTTAAACCGCTGTATGGTCTTGGCTACTGTGCTGCAGCTCAGGTTCAGGGTCTTGGCAATCTTCTTATAGCCTAGGCCATCTTTATGTAGAGCAATAATTATTTTTTTCAGATCCTCAGAAAGTTCTTTGCCATGAGGTGCCATGTTGAACTTCCAATTACCAGTATGAGAGAGTGAGAGCGAGAACACCAAATACAACACACCTGCTCCCCATTCACACCTGAGACCTTGTAACACTAACGAGTCACATGACACCGGGCAGGGAAAATGGCTAATTGGGCCCAATTTTGACATTTTCAGAGTGTACTCACTTTTGTTGCCAGCGGTTTAGACATTAATGGTTGTGTGTTGACTTATTTTGAGGGGACAGCAAATTGACACTGTTATACAAACTGTACACTCACTACTTTACATTGTAGCAAAGTGTAATTTCTTCAGTGTTATCACATGAAAAGATATAATAAAATATTTTCAAAAATGTGAGGGTTGTACTCACTTTTTTTAGATACTGTGTATATATCTATCTATCTATATATCTCTCTCTCTCTCTCTATATATATATATATATATATATATATATATATATCTATATATACACCAAAAGCTGTGTAAAATGTTGTAGTGGCTACTTGTTTTGGGCAGTCGACCCAGGTCCTGGGTCAGTTATGGAATATTGGACACTGTCCAAATCCCGCAGGATCCAAGACAGTTCACAGAGTTTCAGCTTATCCTACTCCCATGTATTCCTATTGACTAGTAAGAATATTTGTCATGATTCTTAACTTGCACAAGGTGGAAGGGTGTGGTTTCACCTATTGATACTAACGCTACTCACAAATCTGCTTTGAACATCAATCAGTCCTTTGTAATGATTCAAGCAGGATATTTAATTGTCTACATTCTTTCTAAATAATGACACTTACTCTGGCCTCCTCCAATTGGACTCCTAGCTTGTACTGTAGAGGTTAATTCTATAACCTTACACACTTGGCACCAAGTTGACTCAGCATCTCCATGACATGCCTCCAAATTGGAGCAGCTCTCATTAAAGATTGCTCCATTACCTAATGAGTTTGTCTTGGTTTGTTGCACACAAGATATATTCTTTAAAGGCCCCATTTCTGCAGCAGGTCAGGTAAGGTCTCTTAGGGCTTACCTTTCTAGGGCAGTGGAAAAATCATCATTATTATTAATTTATTTTTCACCAGCACTGCTTTTTCAAATTGCCCTTGGGTGAGCTGTTTGGCTGTCACCTTAGCCCCGGTCGATGAAACCCAATCGATGCCAGTATACGTCATTTAATGTAGGTAATATGTTAGATTATACCTAGGCCGACAGATATCTAACACCAGTGAAGATAAATGCACTCAGCCTCCATCTGTCTGATCCCACCTCACCTTGGTGAAAGGTGTTGCAGGGCTGTCAATTCAGAGCTTGAGTAAAGGCCAAGAACAAAGGCAGGAGGCCCAAGATGCCAACGAGCTTATAGTGACGGACGGTTATATAAAATCTTCCTTGGGTCTTGTCTCGTATCTGTTCAATAAACCTCACTGTTTTTTTTTTTTCATAAAATGGTAACCATAGTTGGTTAAATGATGACTTGGAATTGTAGAAAGGTTACACTGAGTTAGCATTTTAAAGATGGATTGTTTTTTTGTAGACATTTTTCTTATTTCTTCAGGGTTAAACACAAATAATTATCAACATATGCAGAAATACTGCGAATACTGTATTTTGTATATATAAAAAAAAAGAAAAAACAGGACATTGGGGTGTGCCACCCAACAGAAGATACAGTACTTGCGGGACACATAATGTAAAGCACTCTATAACTATACTTGCATAAAGTATACTTGCATAAAGAATACATGTTCAGAAAGAGTTAAAGTGGTTCTAAAGACTGAATTTTTTTTAACCTGCATGCATTCTATGCATGCAGGTAAAAAAACCTTCTGTGTGCAGCTTCCCCAGCCCACCCAATACTTACCTGAGCCTGATCTTGATCCAGCAGTGTGCATGAGAGCAGCTGCTCTCCCGGCTCTCTCCCTCCTCTTTGGCTCAAATACAGCCAGTGTGGAGGGAGCTAGGGGTGGGGCTGAGCCACACAGAGCCACACAGTGTGGGGCTCGGGAAAGAACATGCACAAGTGCCCCCATAACAAGCGGCTTGCTATGGGACACTCGGTAGGGGGGAGGAGACAGGAGCACCAGTGGGGGGGGGACCCAAGAAAAGGAGGATTGGGGCAACTCTGTGTAAAATCATTGCACTGAGCAGGTACAATAAGTATAACATGTTTGGTATTTCTTTTACTAATTGTTTCCTTTAGTATCGCTATAAATAGCAATTTTAGGCAAAGAGCGAGACCAACTAGTGAGTCACCACTAGCACTTTGCAGCTGTACTAAAAATAAAAAAATTCACTCAGTTTCCACTAAAGTTTAGCGGCCAGGAAAAGATAAAATACCCAATACTTCCAGGTATGGAGGAGCATGTGACTCATTTATATTCTATTGTGACAGAGCCTGTGCCTAGTGTAAGCTACTAGCTCCTTTGAGATGTTTCTTAGTACAGACACTTATTACCATTATGCTGCATACACACGACCGGACTTTCCGGCAGACTAGGTCCGATGGTTTTTCCAACGGACTTTCGGCGGACTTCCGACAGACTTTCCGAACGAACGGACTTGGACACACACAATCACACCAAAGTCCGACGGAATCGAACGTGATGACGTACGACCGGACTAGAATAAGGAAGTTCATAGCCAGTAGCCAATAGCTGCCCTAGCGTCGGTTTTCGTCCGTCGGACTAGCATACAGATGACCAGATTCCTCAATAAGAACTGGGTCCGGCGGAGTTCCAGTGGAAAAATTTGAAACATGTTCTATTTCTAAAGTTCGTCTGATTTTTGGACAGCAAAGGTCCGATGAAGCCCACACACGATCGAATTGTCCGGCGGATTCGTTCCGTCGGACCTTTGCTGTCGAAAAGTCCGGTTGTGTGTACGCGGCATTAGACTTTCTGTATGAAGAGACAGCAAGGAGCCTGAAAAGGGTATGTTTGGGTATATCATAGTATGGGATTCTAAAATTAACAGATTACTAGCGAAATAGAGTGTGGAAGATTGGTTCACTACAGGATTACCTGGGTGAAAAATGGTAAAGGTATGTAAGTTTAACCACTTGTGTCCTAGCCGGTATACCCCTTTATTACTAGGCAATTTCTCAGTTTTCTGTTTGCTTGACAGTTACTTAGTGATGCAGCACTGTATTAAAATGTATTTATCAATTTCTTTGAGATAGAGCTTTTTTAAAGGCATTTATAAACCACTGGGCTTTTTAGATGTAGCACCCTGGAGCTTAGGCAGGGTTGCTCCTCACAAATTTACTTGCCAGGAGTAGTTATCCTGGTTGATTGTTAGAGATCTATTGATTTCTCCCTAAGTTTGGCCTTGTTGCACTTTTCTCTTCTACCAGTAGGTGGCCGGGTCCCTAGTGGTACTAGATATGAGAAGGGCAACCCATGATCAGGTTATGGGTTAATGGGGTATCCCAGCCAATGGGCAGGGTTTTCTTGAATCCCTTGGCCTGCTGGGAGAGCCTATATATTCGAGTGGAGTCAGGTGATCTAGGTTCTTTGCCACCTGGATGGCTGTCTGGGTGGACGTGTGTCGTATTGCCCCGGGCTGCTAGGCCAGAGATTGGGCATATCCTGGGGGCATCTGGCTGCAAGGCTGTCTGAAAGCCTATCCAGAAGAAAGAGAGCAGCACAGGGTTGGGACTGTGGCTTGCAGTCCAACCAGAGTTGACAGTTCTGCCGGCCGGAGAACCTGTCGTGGTCGGAGGTAGAGGGGAAGCTGTCGCCGCTAAGGGACAATCCGCCTTATTACCAGGGACCACAGTGAGTAACTGAAGCAAGTACCAGAGCAGTATTCTCACCAAACAGGCACGGTGGAGAATTGGGAAACTTCAGGCGGCGATCAAGCCAAGGATCCAGCCAGCGGAGGTGACGCTTACAGAGCAGCCGTGTGTCAAGCCAGGGACCGATCGGGCCAGTGGGGTGAAGCTTGAGAAGTATCTGAGTGCCAAGCTAGGTGACCCATAAAGCCTCACAACCCACCATATACAGAAGGATGTCAGTTATCTCTTGCCCTGGAGGGTCTCATTAGACTGAAGGAGGCCGGAGACCTTACTACATATATTTTTATTTAAAAAAAAGGAAAAAATCTTTTACTTCTGTTATATATATATATATATATATATATATATATATATATATATATATGCTGTGTGGTGTTTCGTGCTATACCGCTGCAGCACACCAGCGGTACAGCACGAAACACCACACAGCATCCACAGCCTGCGCTCCAGCCATCCAGAAAAGCTGGGCACCCACAGCGCTACCGGAAAAGCACAGAGAGAAGAGGACACAGGACCTTTTTGGATCGGCTTGTGACCAGTGTTGTAAGTAACGCGATTAAAGTAAACGGCGTTACGTAACGCCGTTACTTTAAAGGGTAACGAGTAATCAAACTGATTACTCTTCCCCTTGCGGTAACGCCGTTCCCATTACTGGGGCGGCGTTACCGCAATTACTCGCCGCGATCCGCGGAGCCATCCGCGGCCTCGGCCTTAGGAAAGGCCGCGGCTTCGGCCTAGCTCCGGAGCGGCGGCAATCTTGGTGTACCAAGATGGCCGCGGCTCCGGCCTAGCTCCGGAGCGGCGGCCATCTTGGTGCACCCGTCGGCCGTTTACAATGTGATTGCTCCGTCAAATGACGGAGCGATCACTTGTAAACAAACCGGCGTCAAGATGACGCCGGTTCCTCTCTCCCCTCTGTGTACAGATCTGTACAGTGGAGGGGAGAGATCGGATGCCAGCACATACCCTGCCAATACTCTGCAATACCAGCCAATACCCTGACAACACCCTGCAATACCCAGGTAATACTCTGCAATACTCTGCCAATACCCTGCCAATACTCTGCCAATACTCTGCACTCTGCCAATACTCTGCAACACCCTGCCAATACTCTGCAACACCCTGCCATACCCAGCCATACTCTGCAATACCCCGTAATACCCATCCATACTCTGCCATACCCAGCCATACTCTGCAATACCCCGCAATACCCCGTAATACCCATCCATACTCTGCCATACCCAGCCATACTCTGCAATACCCCGTAATACCTAGCTTTACTCTGCCATACCCAGCCATACTCTGCAATACCCTGTAATACCCAGCCATACTCTGCAATACTCTGTAATACCCAGCCATACTCTGCAATACTCGGTAATACCCAGCCATACTCTGCAATACTCGGTAATACCCAGCCATACTCTGCAATACTCGGTAATACCCAGCCATACTCTGCAATACTTGGTAATACCCAGCCAATACTCTGCGATACCCAGCCAATACTCTGCAACACCCTGCCAATACTCTGCAACACCCTTCCAATACTCTGCAACACCCTGCCAATACTCTGCAACACCCTGCCAATACTCTGCAACACCCTGCCAATACTCTGCCATACCCAGCCATACTCTGCAATACTTGGTAATACCCAGCCATACTCTGCAATACACGGTAATACCCAGCCATACTCGGCGATACCCAGCCGTACCCAGCCATGCTCAGCCGTACCCAGCCATACTCAGCCAATATTACAGTTGAGGAGATGACGTGGATATTACAGTGGGTGAGATTGTGGATATTACAGTGGGGGCTTTATGGTGGTGGAATTTTTACAGGTTTTTGCAAATTCAATTATTATTTGCTGATCCGAAAAATGATCCGATCCGTGACTCTGATCCAAGCAACGAGCCGATCCGTGAGTTTGGGGGGGACAGATGTACAGAGGGGGAACAGATATATGTGTGTGGGGGGGGACAGACGTGTAGTGGGGTACAGAGGGGGAACAGATATTCGTGTGTGGGGGGGACAGATGTGTAGTGGGGTACAGAGGGGAAACAGATATATGTGTTGGGGGGGAACAGACGTGCAGGGGGGTACAGAGGGGAAATAGACGTGCAGGGGGGAACGCGCCCCTTGCTTACAGTAATACTAGACCCGCCCCTAAGAATATATAAGAAAAAAAAATATCAGTTACTTTTCTGAGTAACTAATTACTTTTCCAATGTAGTAACTGAGTTACTAACTCAATTACTTTTTTGGGAGAAGTAATTTGTAATGTAACTAATTACTTTTTTAAAGTAAGATGACCAACACTGCTTGTGACTACCGCATCACCAGGGAGAAACAACAGAAGAAACGTTACCCCTGACATGCCTGAACAAACATCTGTTTTGTGAGTGTTTTTATTCCCTTTGAAATAAATATCTTTTAACAATTGCTGCACTTAGAGGGCGCCGTCTCTCTTCAATTTTTTTTACTTGTGGGTTAACCCCGCCTCATCTCCAATGCTATAGGATCCCACTCCCATAAATTTGAGCTCACCACTAGAGACTGCATTCCTTTTTTGTCCTCCTTTTCGGACCTTCAAACAATGCAAGTTTTTCAGATGTCAAAATAGATCGAGGTTGTTGCCGGGCATATGCTTAGTGGTGTGAAGATAGCCCAGGGCCCAGCCATGGGCGGGTGTGCGGCTCCAGGCCCTATGTCCAGTGGTGGGGACGGCCTTTCGTATGCCCAGGTGAGGAAGCAGTGGATCGGCTGGCAGGTCTGAAGATTTATCTTTCCTCCATGGCAGAAAGTTTTTGTATATGATTGTCTGTCTCACCCTCACGTCCCCTTTTTTCTGCAAATTGCTTTGCTTTGTATTCCAGGACAGAGCTCCCTCTTCGTCATGCGTGATCCTTGGGCGAAACTGAGGCTTGGTTTCACGCTTGTGCCGTGCGGCTGGGGAACCGGCGGTCGTGCAGGGTCTCTACGGCAGGTCGCCATTGCGTATGCGTGGACGGGGAGCGGCAGTGACGTCATTACGGCAGGAAATTAAATCCCTGTCAGCCCATGTCATACTGGGGATTCCTGTGGGCAACTTGCTACAGCTCCTCCATGCACCAGGCTTCCAGGTGTAGGTAAGCTCCAGCCTGGGGCTATGGTGCAGGGTGAGGGGCGGGCTGAGATGGCTCTTAAAGGGGAAGCTACACTGCATTTGCATTTCTTTCTCCTAGGAATGTGGGGTGTGAGAAGAGGGGGCCAAGTCCACACTGGTATGGACATATCCCCTAAAGTCATGTTTTATTTGCTTCCCTTTTAGCCCTTCCAGGTCAGACCAACAGTTTACTATGCAAAATGACAGGGACCTTGCTAGGCCGCAACGTCAACCTTCCTCATCCAGGTCCAGACGTGATTCTCCGTCTAGGACCCACCAGCAGAGGAGATATTTCCATTTCTTCCTCCAGACAGAGGAGATGTTCCCATTCTTCCTCCAGAAAGGGGAGATGTTCCCATTCCTCCTCCAGACACCGCACCCACTGCCATGACAGCCTCTCTGATCACAGAGCCTGCTGGGGATGTGAGACACGAGTCCCGGAGGGCAAGTCATTGTGTGATTCATGTTATGCCGAGGCGGTCAGGGAAAAAGACGGAAAACCTACAAATGAAGTCTCTTGTTGAGCGGGTGGTGCAGCAATCCCTAAAGGAGTGGGATACAACCCGCACGCGGAGCCAGTCCACCACTCTATATGGCTCCCTGGCTGACGATGCCAAGGAGGATCTGGGCCCATTCCAGCCTTATAATGCCTTCCCTGGCTCTTCCGATAGCAAATTTCGAGGGAGATGATTTTGTCGGTGGCTTAGGCTTCACCCTTGTTTCACCACTAAATAAGCGGTCAAAGAGGCCCTTAAGTGGGAAAATAGTTCTTTAAGCATCTGGGGAAGGAACGTTCCATCTTCCCACTCCTTTCCGAATTGAAGGATATCATTTACGAGGAGTGGAGTAAGTTAGACAAGAAGACTTCTATGTCAAGCAAAACCTCCAGGACGGACGACAGTCTAGAGGACAAAGTTCAGAGCGTGCAAGGGTTGAACGTTTTTACAGACCAGGTCAGAATTTTAAGAAGAGCTGGTAAAGAGGCCAGATATCCCCTTAAAAGTCTGCTAAAAGCTTGACCTCAGGTATCCAAGAAGCTACTGAGTTTGAGCCTCAGACTATTGGAGAATCAAAGCAGTCTTTTTAGGACACGCATGGTCCATCAGAAGTCCTCCTTATTTCGGATTTGTTTCCAGAGATTTTGTCTCTGAGGTAAAAGAAGCATATACTGTTGTATTACATAAAGTCACTGGTGTCACAAAGTGCTGCTGTGCCAGTCCCAGAATGCCAGAGATTTGAGGTCATGTACTCGCCCCTCTTTATGGTCATGAAGAGGAATGGCTTGCGGAGGTCGGTGTTAGACCTCGCGCACCTGAAACAATTTTCAGGAGGAGTTCAACATGGAGACATTGTCCCTGATTCATAGGGGGTCCAGCCAGGTGACTGGCTTGTTTCCAATAGACCTAAAGATGCTTACTTTCATGTGCCAATTGTAGAAGACTTCCGCAAGTTCCTTCACCATCTCTAGTTCGCTTGTCTACCATTCAGGTTTTCAACATCACCCTGTGTGTTTTCAGGATCTTATTGGTTGTTCTAGTTTTTATCAAAGCAAGGAGCATACGCTTGCATAGTTACTTGGCTGTCCTTCTTGGCCTTCTCTTACTGTCCCAAGACAGAGGGCAGCTGCTGGAGCCCAGCACTCAGGTCTGTTGAATGCTCCTCAAATTTGGCTGGTGGCTGATTCTAGAAAAGAGACACCTGGAGCCCACTCAGTCTCGTGTGCCTCGGATCTCAGTTCGATATAAGCAAGAGGACCATTGCTTTGTCTCTGGAGCCCGATGTCCTGGAACAGAATACTCCTGATCCTGTCTTCTTACCACCTGCACGTCTTTCAGTGTCTAAAATGATCGAAACTATGTTGTCTACGGATCCGATGTTCAAGTGGACACTCTGGAGAAGGTGGCACTTCCCATAAGGAGTTTCTCCAGCAGTGGGAGCCAGGAAGCAGAATTCAGGTCATCCACATAACCTTAGTCATGAGAGCGAGTCCCCTGGTGGCTGCAATGGAGAAACTGGCTCATTTGCCAATCTATTGCCTGGTTCACAATCAGGTCCTATGCCACCAATACAGGATAGGGGGCTTGCTGCCTGTCGGGGATAGCTCAAGGTAGGTGGGGCTGTCAATTTCACAAGATTGTGTTGAACATTCTGAAACTACTGGTAGCCTTCTGCACCCTACAGGCCTTTCACCATCACCATATAATTAGGGGAGAGTCAGTGCTCTTAGGCTAGTCAACACTACGGCAGTGTCCTACATCAAAAGACAAGGGGGGACTCACAGACTATTCTCTATTACAGGAAGCAGAGCCAATTGCATCTTGGGCTCAGAAAAATCGAGCCTACATATTAGCGGCTTATGTCCCCAGAGTCCAGAACATTCTAGCAGACTTTTTTTCCAGAGTCCAATTGGACAACAACAAATGGTTTCTACATGTGGAGGTTTTCAGGCGCAGATGCCCTGAGGGATCATTGGAAACGCAGTGGGTCCTCTGCTTTTCTTCCAGTCCTGGTCATCCTCGGGTTTCTACGAAGACTCCAAACAGAAGTTGTGGAGGTAGTGGCAGTGATGCCTTATTGGCCAATTAAGCCATGGTTCCCTTTCCTAGCACTGTTCGGCTACCGGAACCCAGTGCCCCTTCTCCTCAGGCCAGACCTTCTGTCACTGGGTGCAATTCTACATCCATGTCATGATTGGGGGTCCTCGGCTGCTCCTCCAGAGTAATTTCCTCTCTCTTGAATGCTAGGAAAGTGAACACAAAGTTTACGGGCGAATCTGGTCAAAGTTTGTGCAATACATGTCTGCTGCTGATGGATCATGTAGTGATTTAGATCTGGCTCTATCGGTCAGCTCCCTCAGAGTACAAGTGTCAGCTTTATCGGCCTTCACAGGTGTTTCTAGGTAAAGGCATCTTTTCCTGTCCAACAATTCTTCAAGCGAGCAGACCTTGGAGTAAGCAGAGGTTTTACAAATTAAGTCTCCCTCTTGTTCTTAACTCCCTCTCGGAAATTGGAGCAGAGTGTTCTAGGGCTGTCTCCGTTAAAGGCCTCTCTGTCAATTTTGCCTTTTTCCTGGCTATCATGTCAGCATAAAAAGACTCAGAGATTGATTCACCGGTCATGGAAAACTCCCAGAACTTCTTTCCAGTTCAAGCAGTGCTGTTACCTATGCTTGACTCAATTTCCAAGGGTACATCATACAGTATACTGTATATATTCTAACATTGGGGATCTTTAGCTTAGTGGTAGATGCGTTTTCCAGTAAGTTCACATCAGTCAGGAACTATCTTTGAGGGCCTGGTAGCCCACTTTTAATAAAAGGCAAATGGAAAGTCCATAACATAAGGTTTCCCACACAGGGGTTCTTCTCTAGGAAAAATACAAAATTAAAGTGCTAGCCAACCTGGCCTCTGTCCTCAGGCTGTTAAATGTCTCTTGCAGACAAACATGGTCTGGCTACCACATGCAGCCTCTCTGACTCCTTATGACCTTCTGTCTCTGTTGGGAAGAGCCATCTCCAACTGAGAGCCCTAAGGTTTCCTAAACCTCCATTATAAGGGCTATGTGCACACCCTGCTAGTCCTTCACAAAAAACCCGGACACTGGGTTGGAGATTCCTTCCTTCCCAAGACACTATGGAATATCCAAACTACAGAGCCCCATCCAGGTATACCAAAACCTAGAGAAAGCTGCAAAAACGGTTCTCTCCACTCCAAATCTATGCTCTGTAGTCCTGCACTGAACCAATGTGCACACTTTGTGTCCTTTAACTGACCAATTTCATAGTGACAGAGTCCTAGGAGGTGTGGACTTTTGCCAGGATCCGGGTAATCTCATTTGTGAATTATTATTATTGCAACTGTTATTTGCTTTTGTTTACAGATTTTTTCACTGGTATTTAGTCTGCCGAGTGTGCCACCTAAATAAACATATTTTCTTCTAGCCTTGGTGTGTCAAGCAGGATATACACATACAGTTTATTTTTTTGTTCAACCAGAAGGTTGAATGAAAAAAACTGACATATCCTTGCATCGCACAGAAGCAAAGTAAATGCAGGGATCTCCTCCGGCCCACTATTGTATTCTAACAGCGGGGACCCCCCCCCCCCGTGTCCGCACCCCCCGCCCCCCCCCCCCCCCCCCCCCCCCCCCCCCCCCCTTGTCAGAATACATTGATCAGTGCTGCACCCATTGGCTGCAAGTGCAGATTGACTGCTGGTTCTCCAGCAGCATGACCGTTTGACAGAATCTAGTGATTAGACCGACTTCTGTTGAACAGACAACTGCATACATGGACCAAAACTCGACTGGTCCTGCTGAACAGTCCATGTATACCAGGGGTCTCAAACTGGCGGCCCTCCAGCTGTTGTGAAACTACAAGTCCCATCATGCCTCTGCCTGTGGGAGTCATGATTGTAACTGTCAGCCTTGCAATGCCTCATGGGACTTGTAGTTTTGCAACAGCTGGAGGGCCACCAGTTTGAGACCCCTGATGTATACTCTGCTTCAGAGGGCATGGTATTGCCCGAAGGGTCATTAGGAAGCAGGGAACACAATCATACAGCAGCTCCTTCTGGTTATAGCACTATATGTGTGACCCAGCAGTGTATATCCACAGGTCATAGTGAATACATGTAGCAGAATTCAAGGAAATAAATGTGTGGAATTCTTCACAAAGTATGTTTACAAACTTCAAGATCATTCAGTTTAATAGAAGTAGGCTAGAAATAATTGAAATTCATTATGGAAATGAATATAATGATTTACAATTTTCACCATAGATACACTTTAAATCTGTCACAGTTGAAAAAAAAAAAGAAAAGAAAAGAAAAGTTGTAGAAACGAACAGCAGAAGAAATGTAGAAATTGCATTTCCTTTCTAAAGTAAACCTATGCTTTGCCCATGCAGGAGTTTTATGCCGCGTACACACGAGCAGACTTTTCATCAGACTTGGTCCGACGGACTAACCAACCGACTTTGCAGCGGAGATCCGCCGGACTTTCAAACGAACGGACTTGCCCACACACTATCACTCCAAAAGTCTGACGGATTCTAACGTGATGACGTAAGACCGGACTAGAATAAGGGAGTTCATAGCCAGTAGCCAATAGCTGCCCTAGCGTCGGTTTTCGTCCGTCGGACTAGCATACAGACGAGCGGATTTTTCGACCGGACTCAAGTCCGTCGGAAAGATTTGAAACATGTTTTATTTCTAGGTCCGTCTGACTTTTGGGAATAAAAAGTCCGCTGGAGCCCACACACGATCGAATTGTCCGACGGATTCTGGTCCCCCGGACCTAGTCCGTCGAAAAGTCCGATCGTGTGTACGCGGCATAACTCTACGTACAAGTTGCAATAGCATTTACTG
This sequence comes from Lithobates sylvaticus, assembly GCA_028564925.1. Taxonomy (NCBI): domain Eukaryota; kingdom Metazoa; phylum Chordata; class Amphibia; order Anura; family Ranidae; genus Lithobates; species Lithobates sylvaticus. Next base: position 134,792,288 of record CM053035.1, read on the forward strand.
AACCCATCTCAGCCCTGAAACAAGTTTACTTCAACAAACATCACTTATTCTTTTTTGTTTCTTTAAGTCGCACCAATAAAAAGCAAGATTAAAAGAATGAATGCAGACATGTATGTCTCACAATCACACATGTTTGCTTTTCAATCTTTCCCTTAAATTGTTTGTTATGACTGACTGCTGTTTGAAAAATACATAAATCATCTTAGATTATGAAACGTGGAAAAGTTACAATCTTCCTGGTGACATCATATATGTGTGTCATGTTACAGGCAGAGTTAAATGGTTATAGCTTGAATGCAATTATAGGGGATTTGTAGATCTGTGAAAAAAAAATAAAAAATTTAACTCACATCAACAGCTAACACTCAGCACATGCTGCCATCAAAATTCATATTTTATCATATTTACGTACTGTATATAGATATAGTAAGTGTAGGCTTAACTGGTAGTGGCAGTGGTAAGCTTTGCACCAAACAGAGTCACCCAGAAACGATCCACAAGCAGGTTTGTCCAGCCCTTTTATTCAGTAAGGCAGCCAATAAAGATTTGCCAATTGTTCAGCAAATCTTGCCAAAATTTTGCAAACCTGAAATTAGAGGGGAATGTCATTGAGTCTATGAGTAGCTACTCTTGCTAAATTCTATCCATTTTAGGACTCATAGGAAAACTACTGACAAAAAAGGCATGGGCCTGAGGCAAAAGGTGCAAAAAAAAGCAGGAAGAGGGACTTTTTATGCAGCTTTGAGGGCAATATTGAAATTACACAAATCCTTTAAATAAGATGCTTGGGGAATGCCCTAAAGCTGTACTTGTTGTAATGCTGTGTACACACGGTCGGACATTCCGACAGAAAAAGTCTGATGGGAGCTTTTCATCGGATACTTCAACCGTGTGTATGCCCCATCTGACTTTTTCAGTCGAAAATTCAGATGGACTTATGCCGCGTACACACGGTCGGAATTTCCGATGGAAACAGTCCGATGGTAGCTTTTCATCGGATTTTCCGACCGTGTGTATGCCCATTGGTCTTTTTCTGTCGGAATTTCCAACGGACTTTGGATTGAGAACCTGTTCTTAATTTTTCCGATGGAAAACCTTTCTATCGGATTTTCCGATCGTGTGTATGCAATTCCGACATGCAAAATTCCGACACATGCTCGGAAACAATTCGACGCATGCTCAGAAGCATTAAACTTCCCTTTTATAGTGCAGTCGAACGGGGCATTACATGTTCTAAATTTTTCAGACGGAAACATTTTCCAGCGGAAAAAAATGGAAAAAACACTTGTCTGTATGCTGTTCTGCATGCTCTGAAGCAAGTACGAGAAAGGAAGCTATTGGCTACTGGCTATTGAACTTCCGTTTTCTAGTCCCATCATACGTGTTGTACGTCACCACGTTCTGGACGGTCGGAATTTGGTGTGACCGTGTGTATGCAAGACAGCTTGAGCGGAATTCCTTCTAAAAAAACCTTCAGAGTTTATTCCAACGGTAAAACCGGTCGTGTGTACAGGGCATGACAGATCGTCACAGACAGTTTCAGTGACAGTACATACCGGCAGCGCATATTTAGCTGGGCAGATTTTTTTTCAGTTTTTTTTTTCTTCTGGTTCTTTTTTACAATCAGATTAATTTTAGTTTGACAAAAAAAGTATTTTTTTTTTAGGTAACCTTAGCAGTAACACATTCTTTTAGGCAGTAGTTCACTGTGGCTGTCCCTGTTTTTGCTGTTGCAAAACTGTCCTGCCACTGGGCAATTTCTATGAAGCTCGTATTAGGAATTAGGGGACCACAGTGTAAAAACAGCCAGCAGCAGGAACCAAGCCAATTCTGTCATTCCTCTCCTACAAGTAAAAAATCATCTTTTTTTTTTTTTTTGCTAGAAAATTAATCAGAATCCCAAACATTATATATATTATTTTAGCAGAGACCCTAGGGAATGAAATAGCGGTCATTGCAGTTTATTATGTTAAACGGTATTTGCGCAGCAATGGTTTAAATGCAATTTTTTGGGGATAAAAAACACTTTCCTGAATTAAAAATGACAAAACACAGTATTAGTTCAAATTTTTTTTTTTTTTAATGTGAAAGATGATGTTACGCAGAGTAAATAGATTCTTAACATGCCACACTTTAAAATTATGCACACTCGTGGAATGGGGCCAAACCTTGGTACTTAAAAATCTCCATAGGCGACGCTTTCAACATTTTTTGCCGGTTTCGGGTTTTCTGCGTCTTCAGCCCTAGTTTCCAGGGCTTTCACCTTAATCTTCAGGGTATGCAGGGTCCCGGCGTGTCCTCCACATCCCCCACCTGCTGTTCAGCGGTGGCCATGCTTTGCTAACACAGAACCGCCTTTCAGCCAATCAGGAGGCGCGGATGTAATACCGGTTTGGCTGAAGGCAGTGGTGATCCCATTGGCCACCTAGCAGAACAGGAAGAAGACACACGGAGGACACAGGAGCCATCGCCGCGCTACCAGTCCCACAGCTCGCCGCCTGTCCTGCTGCCTGACCCGCCACCACGATGGGGTAAGTGCTGGGCGGACAGTGGGCGGGCGAGCGGGCACAGTTGCTGCATATTATTGGCACAGAGGCTGCAATTAATGGGGCACAGTTGGCTGCATTTGCTGGGCATAGTGACTGCATATTATGGGCACCTAGTCTGCAATTGATGGGGCACAGTTGGCTGCATTTGCTGGGCATAGTGACTGCATATTATGGGCACAGAGGCCGCAATTGATGGGGCACAGTTGGCTGCATTTGCTGGGCATAGTGACTGCATATTATGGGCATAAAGGCTGCAATTGATGGGCACAGTTGGCTGCATTTGCTGGGCACAGTGGCTGCATATTATGGGCACAGAGGCTACAATTGATAAGGCACAGTTGGCATCATTTGCTGGGCACAGAGGCTGCATATGATGGGCACAGTTGGCTGCATATGATGGGCACGGTTGGCTGCATATGATGGGTACAATTGGCTGCATATTATGGGCACAGTTGGCTGCATTTGCTGGGCACAGAGGCTGCATATGATGGGCACAGTGGCTGCATATGATGGGCACAGTGGCTGCATTTGCTGGGCACAGTTTGCTGCTTATGATGGGCACAGTGGCTGCATTTGCTGGGTACAGTTGGCTGCATATAGTGGCACAGTGGCTGCAATTGATGGTACCGTGGCTGCTATTGTTTTAGTTTCAGTATTTCTCTGAATTTTTCAGTTCGTTTGCGAACCAGAACTTGCAGCAGACTTGCAGAATGTTTGCAAAGAAAGTTGATCTGGAGTCAAGCAATGCGGACTTGCTGCGATTGTGTAACAAACTTGCATTAGCAATAGCTTAGCAAGTAATTTTCAAACTTGCAGCACAAATGCTTGCTATCTTGGCTGGAGTATCCCTAGGTTCACCATCACTCTACCCAAGTTCTACCCAAAAAACAAAACAAAAAAAAAGCTCCAGCGGGTAGCCAAATGTGATGGGTCGCCATATATGACGAAACACCAGAATCAGACTTCCAGACCAATTCTGTCTGTGTGCTTCATTTAACTCCCCATTGAGTTCAGCTTCAGGCACTGTAATATGAGGGTAACAAATTGGCAGCATGTAAAAGAAGATAGACTATGCATCTGGATATGTATAAGTCACAATGGTTAGTAGTATATTCTGTTTATTTTTGACATTCCACTGTGATAGCTTCATAAAGTCATAATAATTACCTAATTATGTTTACTCCTGAAACCCAATTTGTGACACCACCGTGCTGATCTTAACTGATGATAGTAAGTATTGAATTATGCTAGCAGGCATTTTCACAATATTTCGTTTAACCATTAGCAGAATGAATGCTAAGTACTACAACTACCTGAGGGCTACTTTAAACTATTTTTCAGCCAGGGAACATAAGCCATTGCCATGGTAACCTTTTAAGAGATTACAGCAAATACATCCCTTTCACCTGGCATTGCAGGCCTCAGGCATGTGGAACTGAATACCTGGCAACTATTTTGTTCCTCCTAATAGAAATATCTCAGTATCACAATGAATTTTGTTAAAAAAAAAGTACTGTTCTTTTTATGAAATAAGTAAATACTGTCACCTGCTTGGCATTTTTTTTTAGACTGAAACATCATAAGGCTTACAATAAAATGGACACTATAAATATTTTGGGTCAGTTTTATGTAGGTGCATACATTTTTAATCTGTTGAATTGTATCTGTTTACATAAATCTTTGTTTTTGTAGATCTTGTGGAAGCAATGATGAATAGTCAGATGAATCTTGTAGAGAGTCCGTTTATTCCCAGCCAGCAGTGAACAGCATGTGAACCTTTTCTTAGTTTCACTTCATAACTTCCTACTTCCTGTTTCCACCTCCAGGTCCTCACACATACATATTCTACATCTTTCCCCTTTTAAAGAAAAGGTATGCATATATAAATGAAGTGTAATATAGAACCAACAAGGAATGCAGCATAGCAAGGAACAATAGCAAACTACAATATAAAACAAAATGCTGGGTAAAAGTCAGTGTGTGATAAAGTATTGGAACTTTGGATTGGGTTTACACACTCTTCCAGATCAAGTAACAACTTGTGGGGCTTGTTAGTCTGAAACCTCTTGGCTGTCGCCATCATAATTTTGTTGTGGTTATGTGTTACATCTGTTGTTGGAAGTGTCAGTTGGTACAGCAGCATATGGCTGTGCTTTGGTCCCTGAAGTGATCATAGGCACATGGGCAGTGGCAGTATAGTATGATTCAGGTACCTCTAGGAGGTGACGGCGGTTCCTTATGTCAGAATGGACAACATAGCTGTTTGGTTGGCCTTTCCATGAACCGTGGCCAGTTTGTCAAACCCACTGGTTGTCTCCATCCTTACCACCTGCCCAGGCTTCAGAGGAGAAAGGCATCTGGCTGATTTGTCATGGCTTATCTTTCCATTGTGCCTGAGTGCAAAAAAAGCAGCCTGAATATCAGTCTCAACTCTTGGCAGGAGCTGGGATGAGACCATGCGAATCAGAGTCCTGGTTCCTCGTGATACTAAACATTATGCCAGAGAAGAAATGCTATCCCTAGGTGTGTTGCAGAGGTTGAGTAGGGCTGCATAAAAGTCAGAACTATCACATGCACATTTCTCTAGGAGATGGTTGGCCGACCTTATACTACACTCTGCAAGACCATTGGAACTAGGGTAATTGGGACTGCTAGTGATGTGCTGAAAATCCCATTGGTGAGCAAAGTTGAAAATCTCCACTTGAAAATGATGTTGCATTGTCAGTCATCAATTGATAGGGAATTCCATGTGTGGAGAATATTCGCTTTAATGTCCTGATTACTGTGTTACTGGAAGTGTTTGGGAGGACATCAAATTCCCACCAGCCAGAGTACGAATCTACCAAAGCCAAATAATCCTTGTTTGACCACTCAAATATGTCAGCTGCTGTGATAGACCATGGTCTGTCAGGCATTTGGTGAAGAGTTAAAGGTTCTCTCATCTGGTGCTGTCGTAGAGCATTACAGGGGGCACAACTGGAAACTTCTCTTTCAATGTCAGTGTATATAGTGGGTCAAAACATGGTTTCATGTGCCCTTCGCTTAGTGGAATGAATGCCAGGATGACCTTGATGGAGCTGTGTCAAGTAGTATTTCCAGAGAGAGTGAGGGATGACATATCTCTGACCACGCAGGATTAATCCATCATCCACTGTCAATTCATCCCTCATATAGTAGAATGGTCGGATATCATGTGGGATTTCCTTAAAGGAGCCAGGCCACCCATTGAGAATGATGTCCATGAGGCGCTGACAGGTGGCATCCACCTGTGTTTCTTGCTTTAGTTCCTGAATCCTTCTGGATGACAACACCCCATTCAGAGCCAACACATCATAATCCTCAATAGCTTCAGCTTTATCAAAAGTGGGGAGGTGTGCACGTGAAAGAGCATCCGCAACAAACAGTTCACAGACTCGTTTATAGATTACGTGCTCACCCACCTACTTTTGGTAACTCTGGAGCTATTTAGGATTATGATGCGTTGGCTCTGCACGGGGTGTTGTCATCCAGAAGGATTTCAGGTAGTAGCGTTGAAGCTTTAGCAGCATTCGCTGGATGCGCGCAGATGCTGTGTGCAGGGATTTTCTCAATATGGTTATGAGTGGCTGATAATCTGTCTCCACAGTCACACAGTGGCCATAGATATAATCATGGAATTTTGCACAGGAAAATACTAGTCCCAATAATATCTTACTGTAGTGATGAATGAACTTTGAGAGATAATTGGTCATGCCAAGAAACCTTTGCAATCCATGTTTGTCCTCTTGAGTAGGCATTTGGATGGCTTTGGCTTTTCTGGGTCAGGCTTGACACTGGGTCAGGCGTGACACCTTTATCTGTGAGATGGTGTCCAACATATGGCACCTCTGAGACCCTGAATTGATGGCTCTGCCACAGTTTAGTACGCATATAGGTCATATTCCTCAATAGAGGATTCCCAAATCAAGATATCATCCACAGCTATTTCACATGTCTGTCTAGCAAAGAGCTGTTCCATACATCTCTGAAAGACTTTGCTTCCAGTTAAAATTCCATATGGCATCCGTAAGCATTTTTATCTCCCATATGGGGTCATAAATGTTGTAAGTAATGATGATTCCTCATCCAGAGGGATTTGCCAGAATCCACATTTTGCATCTAGAATGCTGAAGACCTTTGCCTGTGGCATATCAGCAATCACTTGCTCTACAGTTTTTAATGGGTGATAAGGCCTCATGAGAGCCTTATTAAGGTGCACAGGATCAATGCATATGCAGACAGTGCCATCTTTCTTGACTACTGCTGTCATGGCAGACACACAGGGGTTAGTCTCCTGCACTGGTGCAATGATGCCCAGTCTAGTCATCCTTTCCAACTCTTGCAAGACTGTCTTTTATAGCCGGTGGGATCCTTCGAGGGGCACACACAGTAGGCTGTACAATTTCATCTAAGCGCATGTGATACATGACTGGAAGCTTACTAACCGTGTCAGTTATAAATAAGTCCTCATAAGGGGTCATCTCAGGAGCCTGTTGTACTGCATGTACTTCTGGACTGAGTTGGATTAGATTTAAGCGCATGCTGCCTGGTAAGCCTAGTAGGCTCTTAACATTTCTATCCACAATATGGACTAGCAGCTTTTCCCCTGATAGATCCAAGGTAGAAGTGCCCAGTGTCTGAATTGTTTACAGGTTTACTTTATTTGACTGGTCAATTTTTAGCTTTGGCACCAGTGTCATTTTTCTTGATACATTTGTTGCATGCAGTTGAGAAGGTGTTGAATATTTAATAATATTATTATAATAATATTGAATAACTTGCAATTAGGTCCACACTTATACAATGAAAACTGTTTTTGTGATCATCACTTTCCACTTCATTAATTCTGTGCACATTGTGTTGTTTAATGTCACTAGATGGTGTCATCCACTCATCTCTATTTTGAGGCTTCGACTTACAACATTTTGCAAAATGATTGCATTTGTTGCATGAGTTACACCTTTTTTTAAAAGCTGGACACTTATTGCGCTCAGTAGTGTGTTCACTACCACAGTTGCTCTATTGCCATTTGTTTTGTTGCACCACAAACACTTCTGCCTCTCTTTTTAGTTCCTTAGTGGCCCTTTCAGAATGTTCAACAACATACATATTCTGATGGCTAATTCCAGTATTAAATCTTTCTCCTTGAACAACTGAGTACGAACTGCATGGTTGTAGATACCACATACAATCCTGTCACGTATCAATTCATCAATTTTTTTTAGCAAGCAGTCTCAGTGTGCCTGCATAGGATTGTCAGGTTTCTGAGCCATCCTGTTAAATGCATGTCTGTCTATTATCACATTACGCTGTAGTAAGCATAGCTCATCAACTTTCTTGATTAAGACATTAGGATCCTCTCTGTCCTCATTGTCATGAAAATGAAATGACTCATATTTATCTAGTGCATCTGAACCAGAAAAATTGAGAAGAGTGTAAGCTTTTTTGACTGAGAGTCCTGCTTTGCTGTACTTGTCCCATTCTCTTTTGAATTTCAGCCAGTTGTTAGCAATGTCATTATCAAGGATTAAGGGGTTGTATGCCAGGTAGATTCTAAACAATAATGTGTTAGCGATCTCACTTCTGTCACCAAGTAGATTTTGTGGAAGCAATGATGAATAGTCAGATTAATCTTGTAGAGAACTTGTTTATTCCCAGCCAGCAGTAAACAGCATGCAAACCTTTTCCTAGTTTCACTTCATAACTTCCTACTTCCTGTTCCCATCCCCAGGACCTCATGCATACATATTCTACAGTTTTATTGTGACGTATTAGGCTGCATTCACACATGTGGCCAGGGGAGGCTGGCAGTGAAGACTCTGAACAGCCATGTTCGGAGTGGTTTAAAACCGCATTCCCTTAAAACACACTGCCTTACCCAAGGCTCTCCAGTATTTCCTCTGACAGCCCTCTGTCACTTTTAAAGTACACCGCCATTATCCTTATGTTTGTACCCTTAACTATTTCCACTTTTGCAAGAAAGAGGTGAACTGGCTGCGACCTACAGTCAATTCATCCTGGACCTTCTTAAGTTTATTTTAACACGCAATATGTTCATTTTTGTCTCTTCCCACTACCTCCAGGTGCAGGGGGTTGCGATGGGCACTTGCTGTGCCCCATTGTATGCCAACCTGTACCTGGGGGGGTGGGAAAAATTACTTTTTGCACGGGATGATCTGTCTGAGCTACTTAGGCATGTCCTGTCCTGGCATTATTACATCGATGATGTTTTGGACAGGCACCAAGAAGGAACTAGAAACATTCATGACTATAATTGGAAGAAATTTATTTGATTTAAAATTCACAATGACTTGTGATCTCTCGAAAATAAGTTTCTTAGATCTAGAAATTTACGGCAATCAGGGTGGGTCTCTTGGTTCCTCCCCGTTTAGAAAACCCTAAGCCGGGAATACCCTTTTACATGCGACAAGTTTACATCCCACCCCTTTGCTTAAAAGCATACCTTACAGTCAAATTTTTTTTTATTAAAGACAGTTTTACCGATTTTCAGACAGAACTGTAATATATTATATGCTGGCAATACAAAAACAATGTCGTCATTTTAAGAACGTTCGTTCGATTTTCTAATCGTTAGTGGGGTCAAAGTTTTAATCCAGAAATTATATTCATTTTAAAACTGAATGTTAAAAGCAAGAGAAATTTTCAAACGACAATCTTTCATTCAGCGAATGTACAATACTTTGTATTGTAGCAAAGTATAATTTCTTCACATTCTTGTCACATTAAAAGATATAATAAAAAAATTTACAAAATGTGAGGGGTGTACTCTCTTTTGTGATTTACTGTATGTGTGTATTATTCATATTGTATTTGTTTACTAAAACTTCAATGTGAAAGAAAAGAAAATATTTGAATATACTGTATACTGCTGGCTTTCACCAAAAACAATTGTGCTTGAATAGTGGTGGTACTATATCTCCACGATGAAGGCAACGATTGGTGTGAAATGATCAGGATGTTATTTTAATTATCCCCACAATTCTAAGACCACTTTAAAATGATTGAGAGGTTTTAAACTGTTTTGATTGTGTTTTCTTTCCTGAGGCTTAATGCGTGTGAGCACTGTAACGTTTATAAAGTATGCTAAGCCTGACTGTAATCTGGAAGCTGAAACATGACACACCCAGGATGTGCAATACTAATATTTTATTTCTGCTTTCAGCCTTAAAGCTGTTATCAGCAGAGAAGAACATAAATATCATATAAGTACCGTAAGGCCCCATTCACACTTCTTGTAGCAGGAATGCCTGTTCCCACTTGCGATATTGAGGGGTGATTTGCACACGTTTCCACATGTCTTAGATGCATAGATACGCATTCAAATGAATGGGCTGCCCTATGTGCATTTGTTGTGCAAAAGAAGCTCCTGCACCTTTTTTGGGCAACAAGTTTCCACAATTTTTTTTGTCATGCGGCAATCGAAGCAAAACTGCATTGTGATTGGGGTGCAATTACGAATGAATTGTACTACGAAAATCAATAAAACATATCTTTTAAAAAAATAAGGATTTGAACTCAAATGCGTATCGTGTGCAGCACAATTTGGATCATGAGCATAATCGTATTGATTCTGCCCGTGATTTTGAATTGCTAGGTATAAATGGGACCTAATATAATATTTTTGTTTGATAATATTATCTTGCATATTTTTTTTTTTTTCTACTCAATCTATAGACAAAAATCCTAAAACATGCACTTTTTTTCCACTTTGACCACTGTTATTTATTGTTACAGTGGATAAAAAGTATCTGATATACTATAATATGTCCCATTTATATTGAAAGTAAAACTATGTTTGTGGTACAAAACATTGCACAGTTAGTTACAAATAAAATAATTTTTTTCCAATTTTGTGCATTTTTACTGTAAAACATGAAAAAAGTAACAAACAAAATTAATAATAACAAAAAAGTTATAATATTAATGGTTTAAAAAACGAACTAAAAAAGTAGAGAAATAAAAGCTAAGCTAAGAAAAGGTGAATTTGGGCTGATTACAGTTAACTAATGGTTAATTGTAAAAATAGGAACAAAAATTATTATTTTTTTCTTTATACCTGTAATGTTGCTTTAGCCGATACCATATGCAGATCGAAGTTCAACACTTTGATCTGCAAATGAATGAAACAGAGTAAATACAAAGTAACAATGTTGCATTGGGAGAGATTTACTAAAACGGGCGCACACAGAAGCTGGTGCAGCTGTGCATAGTAACCAATCAGCTTCTAGGTTTTATTAACAAAGCTTAATTGAACAAGCTGAAGTTAGAAGCTGATTGGTTACTATGCACAGCTGCACCAGATTCTGTGTGCACCCGTTTTAGTAAAACTTACCCAATGTATCTTGAAGGGCTTGTTTGTATAGCCCATTCACTAAAAGTTTTCAGTTTTAGCATGCAGGCAGCTGCACTGCTTTGTTCTTTTTGAACAAAGTGCCACTCCTTTCATGTCTCTGCATAGCAGTGCACTACGTCTTGCTGCAATGCAGTGACATCTGTGACATCTGTGCCATCCAGTGTGACCATGCACATTAATCCAGTGCAGAAATACGCTAGTACGCAATCACAATTTTACTGTGGTAACTACGGCCTTATGTGTCAGTGCATTGTGTGTTGGCATGATTGTAGTCCCGCTCAGGAGTGTGTAGGACAGGGTAACAATGGCACAGCTGAATTCACCACTTGCCTCCCAAGTCTATTCTGACACTTCTCATATACATGTAAAAATCTGCCTTTTTTTTATTAGCTACTTGGAAACCCCAAACATTAATATTTTCTGAAAGCAAAGATGAACGTACACCATGTACACTGACACTGCAACTGTTCTCTAGTTAAATCTCGGTTCCCTGTGACAATGCACACCCTCTCAATAACTTGCATTTTGGAGGGACACACTGAGCCAATGTCCACAACCACCTGTCCAGCATTTCCACCACTACTCCTAGTAGTAGTGGGCCCCGCTGTGCACTCTGTGAGGGCTCCACACATTCACTCGCCTTAACTCTTGAACCTTTCATACCTCTGTACAGGATGGGGAACCTCTGCGGTGCAATCCACTCCCGTTGATATGGAAGACAGACCACTGGTGGTCTGCCGATAAGGAGTGCTGATAACATCTCCCTCGTTGCTAGAGACCATGCCACCTATAACAGGTATACGCTATTGACAGGCTGCTGTTGAACTTTTGTTCTTCTCTCTTCACATTACTCTACTCCATGCTAATGTCTTTATACTCCAATGTGTTAAGACCCACTTGTGAGCTATGTGTTTTGGTTAATTACAATACACCACTTTAATGACTTCAGACCAGGCAGGGACAACATTTCAATACTTTATTTGGCAAAAAAAGTGCAAAAATAGACATTTTACAGTCCAACAGGCAAGATATGAAACTTTTAAAGCCTCGTACACACAAATTTTCTGCAGGCAAAACCTCTGACTTTTGTCCAAAGGCATGTGCCAAGATTTTGTCTTGCATACAAACGGCAAAGAATTGTCGGGCAACCAACGCAAATAATTATTTATTATTGGCCTTGGAGTTATTGCTTTGACCCAAGTCCAGTCCAGGAACAGGAGGAGGAGTTCTTGGACCAAAAAATTGGTTGCTTTATTAATCGTGACCAATTATGTCATATGCCTTTGCTGAGGGAGCTCCAGGAGAATAATCCAGATGATTTTCAGAATTATCTCCAGATGAAGGACCCCTGCTTTCACCAACTCTTGGCATTGTTGACCCCCTATATTAAGAAGCAGGACACATGCATGAGCCTTTATTTATTTTTTGGTTGAATAATGATTTGATTTGTTATATTTTCTATATTTGTGGAGGCATAGAATGCAGTTATTGCAGTTCTTTTGGCAGATAGCATGTGTAATTTTTTTTTTTTTTTTTTTTTTTTTAATGCACAATAAAAAAAAAAATTGTGGAGAATAATACTTGGCTATGTATTTTACTTCAAATGACAGCCTGGGAGTAGGCAGTTACATTTAAAAAAAATAATAATACAGTGTAAAATTGACAAGGGACACCAACATAGTTGTATCTTTGATCTTAAAAACTACAGGATAATGGTGTTGTGGTAACTTTCTCAAATAAAAAAAAAAAAAAGCATAATAATATTATTCTTTATATCACTAGAAAGAAAAGCCTTTGAAAATTAGTTTGCAATAACTCCATCAGTATCACCAGCAAAGCAGCCTCATTATTATCCCATTAAATAAGAAGAGAATGTGCGCTGCATTTTGAGATTTCATAAATTGCCATGTCACAAATGGCTCGTCCTTGCTTCCGAGCATGTGTGTTTGTACTTTAGACTTTTGTCCAACGTACTTGTGTACACACACACACAATCGGAAAATCCAACAACAGACATTTGTCCGTGGAAAATTTTAAACCCTGCTATCCAACATTTGTCCACGGAAAATCCGACAACAATTGTCCGATGAAGCGTACAAACTGTCAGATTTTCTGCCAACAACCTGTCATCACACATTTCCCGTTGGATAATCCGAACTTGTGTACGAGGTTTTAGATCCCTAGCTAACACTACAGGTGAGGTGCTGCCCCAGCATATCCCAAAAAGGTGCATTTCAGAGTTCGTAGTCCTTCCAAGGCTCTCTCATGCAAGTGTAAATCCTTATGAGGCACATTCCAGCATTGGTATTTAGCGTCACATCCCAAAACTGAAAAGTAGCATCCCTGTGGCTCCGTTGAGAACCTCCACACACACATTGATGAATCCTGGGCTGCTCTCTGGCTCAGGACCACCGTCCCTTTTATATGTCACAGGACCAGTGGGTCGGACCCAACAAAAATACTGGCCAAAAAACAGCAAAAGAAACAGGAAAGGTTTTAACTTCTACTCTCCCGGGCCGGAAATAGCACCAAACTAACTGGCTAAGTTCCCTACCTGCTTACAGGCTTTTGCGCTGTATGGGTCGGAGTGCCAGTGTGAAAGAGCCCCTAAAGCACAATAAACAAGACTATTTAACAGAAAACAGAAAGAGTATTTACATTGCATTAACAGACATGTGTACTAGGTTTAAGGAGTCTTATTTATCAATGTTTTCACCCAGAGTCACACATTTTTCTAATGGATATGAATTGAAAAATGTTTCAAAAAGTGTGCAGCTACGAATCCTGTAGCTGCAAACTTTTAATAAAAGAACACTTACCTGTCCAGGGATCCAGACCCTCACTCAGGCTAATTCTTCATTAGCCTTCGGGTTCCCGGAGCCAGCATCATAACTGCAGTCGGCTGTGCTGCTTGCGGCTTCACAGATGGCTTTCCACTGTGCTTTGTGAACCGCAGTCTTCTGGAACCTGTGACATGCAAATGAGGGGGAGAGGAGAACCTCTGCTCAGATTGAGTAGGTAGTCCAAGCTGAAGTGGGAGCGGATACCTGTCAAATCTGGGTACCTGCTGCCCCCCCCCCAAAAAAAATTATTACATGTCAAATGTGGCAGGGGAGGAAGGAAGGAGGTCTTAAAGTGGAACTTCCCCTTTTAAGTGGAGTTCTGCTTTAATGTGCTGAGTCAGTCCCTGAATTTTTATATATTTTGGACACTTCAACGGCAAGATGTCTCTCAGAGAATTTCCATCTCCCTTCCTGTCCACCTTGAAGTTTAGTGTTCCCACAAACTCAATCATCTTGCGCATATTAAATTGAAGCATCCCATTTGATTTTATTCTAAATCTAGGAGCAGTTTTAGCCTGCAGCAGTTTTTTAGGGGATTGCAATATAGGACTATCTTCATTTACTTATAACACATGTTCTATATGTGTTATATGTGTTAGATGTGTCTATATGTTCTATACATACATAAGCCACAGAGCCCCCGGCAAGGCACCCAATTTTCTGTGGACCTAAAGTCTAATTTCTGTGAGTCTCCAACAATGGAAGCAGATGCATTAAAATGGACAGGTGTAGAGCAGATAACCTGGAGGGAGCCCACCCCTTCTTAAAGTCACAGGGGCACACTGAACATCCAGCCCATAGCACTATGGCAGCAAAGGTGTCAGTGCGTTGCCTGGTCAATATAATTTACAGTATAAACAAGTGGTTACTGCCCCTAACTATAACTGGTCTCTGCAGCAAGGAGCATTGGAAAGGCAACGCGCGCACGCCCTCTGGTGGCCGAAAAAGGGTAGGACGTACCCATGCGGGATTTCGCCCAAGAGAGACATTCTGCCTCAGTTTATCTGCCTGAGCCGGTCAGGAACCGGTTAAATTACTAATGATTACTGTTGCTATGTTTTTTGTTATTTATTGATGGGCTCAAAAAAGGTGCTAACATATCATTTGTGCAGTGTGTGCACCCTTTGGGAGTTAGGGGCCCAATTATACTACACAAGGGCCAGGTAAATGCTGGGATATGGTTAGTACTCACTGTCTTAGGCTGGGTTCACACTGCGGAACTTACAATCAAGGCCAAGGATAAATCCAAGGAAAATGCATTTGCAAATGCGTGCAGACAAAACCCCTGTTTTTAACGCATACTGTTAGACAGGTTGATTCGGTTGTCTGTGAGCAGGTCGGTAAGTAAGATTGTTTTTTTCCTTGTATTTATCCTTGATCTTGTTTGTATGTAATGGCCTGCTTACTGTAATGGCCAGCTATAGGTGGGGGCAGTGGTCCCCTTTTTTGTATCACACTGCAGAACGCAGCAGCTCACAGCAGGAGATAGTTTCATAGTTAGTAAGGTTGAATAAAGACATCAGTCCATCCAGTTCAACCTGAGTAAGTGTCTACAATCCCTATCCCTGTACATTGCACACTTACATCGGTCCCTACCCTGCAGGAGCCCACAATCCAAGGTCCCCATTCATATACTAGGGCCAATTTTTGGGCAGAAGCCAATTAACCTACCTGCATGTCTTTGGATTGTAGGAGGAAACCGGAGTACCCGGAGGAAACCCACGCAGGCACAGGGAGAACATGCAAACTGCAGGCAGGTAGTGTCGTGGTTGGGATTCGAACCAGCGACCCTTCTTACTGCTAGGTGAGAGTGCTAACCACTACACCACTGTGCCGCCCAATGTGTGAACCGCCTCCATAGAGAGCCAGTCACAATCTCCTGCTATGCGAATTGGATGCAGGGAAACCCACCTGACTCCAGTTACATATTAGATCAGCCTTTCTCAACAATTTCAACACGGAGGAACCCTTGAAATAACTTTCTGGTCTTAGGAAACCTCTGCTAAAACTTACTACGTATATAACTCATGATACATTCGTGTCATGGTCATTGGGAAGAATGCTCCTTACACTTGTGGTCATTGGGAAAAATTACCCTCATACAGGGGGTACAGATAAAAAGATCAATGGTGACAGTGGGAACTTATCTAAGAGGCAGAAATTTCTCAAGGAGCCCCTAGCAACCTCTGTAGGAACCCTAGGATTCCATGAAACCCTGGTTAAGAAACCCTGTATTAGACCATGAAAGAGTTCAGTTTATCAAAAAGGCAACTCGTCATCTATATATCTCTCTAACTTATCTTTGTAAATGATCTTACTATCGGTCTGTTGATCTAGCTTGAATAAAGCCCTGACTTTCAGTGCATGTGTACCATTGTCTGTTCAACAGAAGCCAGTCTTATGCCCCGTACACACGGTCGGATATTCCGATGGAAAAAGTCAGATCGGATTATGTTGTCGGAAAATCCGATCTTGTGTGGGCTCTAGCAGGCTTTTGAGAGCAGGATCTAAAATTTTCCGACAACAAAATCTGATCAGACTTTTTTTGATCGTTTGTAGAGAATTCCGACTGCCAAAGTGCCACGCATGCTCAGATCAAATTACAAGACCCAAGCTATTGGCTACTAGCTTCTACGTAGTTCCTTCGTACGCAACGAACATCACCACGTTCCGAGCGATCAGATTTTCCGACAACTTTGTCTGACCGTGTGTATGCAACACCAGTTTCAGACAAAATCCGTCGAAAAAATCTGACGGATTTTGTGGTCAGAATGTCCGACCGTGTGTACAAGGAATAAGAACTGACTTCTGTGGAACGGTCTTGCTGGAAAACTAGAATTTGATCAGCTATTGCAGCCAAAACCTGCAATTGCTGATCTGTGTACTCTGACTAGGGGCGAGTCCCCCCTATAAGAATACAATAGCTCAGTAGGAAAGATCCCTGCATCAAACTTTAAGCTCTATACTTGGTCAGAAGTTGACTTTAGGGCCAAAAAATTGTTCTTGTACATTATCTGTACTGGATAGTTATGGTCTCATATAAAGTCCCAACTTCTCGTCTTTTTATAATTGTTCTTATACATTGCCCTTTGGGGATTATATCCACCGCTGGCTCAGAGATGCCTGAATATCCTTAGCCAAACACTGCTGAATTTATAGAGATAGACATAGGCTTACTAGTAGCAAATAAGTGTAAATGTCAAGTAGAATAACTTAAATTCCATCATGTGAATGTCTGTGAACCAAGGAAGTGCCTTTGTAGACAGATTCCACAATATATTATGATATTATTGATGGGTTGGCTACAACTAGCTTCCCTCAACCTTTTTAATGCAGCGTGGGAGCTGTGTTGTGATGCAAATAAGAAACGTATGCATTTTTTCCTAGGATTTGACAAGGTTTTACTACCATGTGTTTACATGTCACACACACACACGTGTTTAGACTAACCTGGCGTCTACACAATCTAATGGATCAGACGTACTTCAAAAAGATAAACATTTTTTGATTCTCC
The DNA here is from genome assembly GCA_028564925.1 of Lithobates sylvaticus. Taxonomy (NCBI): domain Eukaryota; kingdom Metazoa; phylum Chordata; class Amphibia; order Anura; family Ranidae; genus Lithobates; species Lithobates sylvaticus. Next base: position 134,809,586 of record CM053035.1, read on the forward strand.
TGAAATATGAGTTGCAACTTTGCACTAAATCATTAGTAAAAAAAATTGAAGTCTACTACTCTAAAGGATAGTGAGCCCATGCATACTTTTAATTGTAACAGTTGTGACACTGCAAGGCTCTGTCACTATGGAAATGACCATGAAATTGACACAGAGTTTGAATGTTGGCTGATTACAAGGCTACAGAGTATAGATTTTAAATGGAGAAAACTGCTCTGGCAGTTTTCCCTGGAGTTTCCTATTTCCAGATGGGGCTCTGTAGTTTGGAGATTCCTAATGCCGCGTACACACGGTCGGAATTCTCGACGGAAAAAGCTCTGATGGTTTTTCTGTCGGAATTCCGACGGAATTTCGCTCAAACTGTCTTGCCTACACACGGTCACACCAAATTCCGACGGTCGATAACACCACGCCTTAAAAAACATTCGACTGCACTATAAAAGGTAAGTTTAATGCTTCTGAGCATGCGTTAAATTGTTTCCGAGCATGCGTCGGAATTTTGCGTGTCGGAATTGCATACACACGATCGGAAAAGCCAATAGAAAGGTTTTCCGTCGGAAAAATTAAGAACAGGTTCTCAATCCAAAGTCCGTCGGAAATTCCGACAGAAAAAGACCGATGGGCATACACACGGTCGGAAAATCAGATGAAAAGCTCCCATCGGACTGTTTCCATCGGAAATTCCGACCGTGTGTACGCGGCATAAGAGTCTTGGGTGGGATGGAATCTCCAAACCTGTGTCAGGGTGTTATGTACAACCAGCAGGGTGTGTGCCCTGGTGCACACAGCCCATATAACGAGGGACTTTTGAGAGCGCAGTGTGGTGTGGAAAGTGGAGTGTGAATAGGGTTGCCAGTTTTTCAAAGTCAAACCCAAACACTTTAGCGGTGCACAGCAATTTTTTTTATAGTATAAACTATACATATATTTTGCAATTAAATAACATTCTTATTCATATGAAATTAATCACAAGAGTCCCCCTTTTCATCAGAGTCCACAGAGTTCCCCTTTTACATATGAATCTGCAGAGTTCCCTTACACTGTAAGACTCTGATTTAAGGAAGATCTCTGGGGACTCTAACATAAGGGATGCACTGGGAACCCTGATTTAAGGGGAACACTGAGTACTCTGATGCACGGTGAGGACTCTGATGTAAGGGGGAATACTGTGGCCTCTGGTGAAAAGGGGAACTGTGATATAAGAAGTGCTCTGAGAACCCTGATTTACCTTAGTGTACTCACAGAAGCAGGAGACAGAAGGGGGGAGACTTCAGTCATAGATAGGGTTGCCACCTCATCACTTTAAACCCAAACATATATAAATTACACAGGTTCTGAGGCTAATTTAATGCAGATAAGGCACCAATTGAGTTTAATTACCACCTTAATCAGCCACAGAACCTGTGTAATTATTATGTGTCCGGGTTTAAAGGGATGAGGTGGCAACCCTAGTCATAGACAGGGATGGATGGTGAGCTCACTCACCCCTTGGCAGTCAGCACCTCTCATCCCGATGTATCTACGCCTGCTGGACTTCAAATTTCCGGACCCCCACTTCCCTTTTCTGAGGCACAGCGCCAGGAATTGGACTGTGGGCAGACAGAGGGGTAGGGGCGGGAGGAAGAGGAGCAGATCGAGCCCTCTCTCCTCTCCCATCTGTATGTGGGGGGAACTGTTAGTGCTGGTTTTGGGCAGTGTGAAAGAGAGGGTAACAGACACACTTAGCTTAGACCAGTGTTTCTCAACTCCAGTCCTCAAGGCGCCCCAACAGGTCATGTATTCAGGCTTTCCATTATTTTGCACAGGTGATTTGATCAGTTTCACTGCCTTAGTAATTACCACAGACATTTCATCTGAGGGAAATCCTGAAAACATGACCCATGGGTGCCTTTTGGACTGGAGTTGAGAAACACTGGCTTAGACAACTGCAGCCAGCAACCCTGCTGGGAGGCCATAGTCCAGTCTCAATAATGTGTCCAGGTTTCAGGCAGTTTTAAACCCAGTCACATGATTCCAAACCCAAACTGTCCGGGTGAATCCCGGACAGGTGGCAACCCTAAGTGTGAGTAGCTTTCTGCTGTTTGAAGACAGAACCCTGTCAAGAAAACTGTCTGCCCTGTGGGAGACTGCAGCCCGTGTAAGTGGATTCTATGCCCAGGGACTGGGATAGGCTGGCCAGCTTTGAGAGTCTGGGAGACTAAGGAAGCCAGTGAGTCCAGAGGGCTGGAAGGAATCGGGAAGTCTGTTGGGAGCAAGCAGAGGTACTGCTGACAAGAGAGAGACAGGTGGCTTGTTATGTTTTTCATTTATATGTGCTAAATCATACCTCCCAACATTTTGAGACAGGAATGCGCGACTTACAACACGACTTTAAGTCGCCCCCAGGCCAGGCAACTTTAATTAAAAAAAAAAAAAATTACATGGGTTCCCCTCCAAGAGCATACCAGGCCCTTCAGGTCTGGTATGGATATTAAGGGGAACCCCACGCCAGACCCTTATCCGAGCATGCAACCTGGCAGGTCGCAGGAAAGAGAGAGCGCCCCCCCTCCTGAACCATACCAGGCCACATGCCCTTAACATTGGGAGGATGCTGTGGGGTCCCCCCAAAGCACCTTGTCCCCATGTTGATGAGGACAAGGGCCTCATCCCCACAAACCTGGCCGGTGGTTGTGGGGGTCTGCGGGCAGGGGGCTTATCAGAATCTGGAAGCCCCCTTTAACAAGGGGACCCCCAGATCCCAGCCTCCCCCCCTGTGTGAAATGGTAAGGCTACCATTTCACCAAAAAAGTGACAAAAGAGTTAAAAATGACAGGAGACGGTCTTTGATAATTCCTTTATTAAAGTCTTCTTTCTTCTGGTCTTCTTCCTTCTTCCTTTCTTCATCCTTCGGTTTCTTCATCTTCTTCCTCCATCTTCTTCTTCCTCCGATCTGCTTCTTCTTGCTCCAGTGTTCTCGTCCGGCATCTTCCTCCACGGCGTCTCTTCTTTGTTATTGGGCCGCTCCGTGCAATGGCGCAACGGGAGGCTCCCGCTGTGTGATGCTTCTCTTCTTCTGACAGGTCTTATATAACGGAGGCCGGGGCCACCCAGTGATCCCGCCCCCCTTTGACGCACAGTTCCATGGTATGGTTCAGGAGGGGGGGCGCTCTCTCACCCCCCCTCTTTTCCTGCGACCTGCCAGGTTGCATGCTCGGATAAGGGTCTGGTATGGATTTTGAGGGGGGCCCCCACGCCATTTATTTTTTTGTTTGGGCGTGGGGTTCCCCTTAAAATCCATGCCAGACCTGTAGGGTCTGGTGTGGATTTTGAGGGGGACCCCCACGCCATTTTTTTTTTTTTTTGGCACAGGGTTCCCCTTAATATCCATACCAGACCTGAAGGGCCTGGTATGGAATTTCAGGGGACCCCCACGCATTTTTTTTCTTCATTTTTTTAATTTCTTAATGCTAACATGACCTGTGTTCAAATAGCCTTTAAAAAAATCCATAAAAGTGAACCAGCGCAAAAAAAAAAAAGTCAAGTTGAGATAGGCGCCTGTTCAACTTATGCAAATTAACCTACGTGGCTTGACATTTACTAAGATTTTGCCGGTGCAGTGAACCAGAGCACATGAACGGGCGCAAATGGCGCGTTCGCATGCGCAGTACATAAATTGACCTAGCGCAGTTACAAGTGTATTTGCAGGCGCAGCAAGCCTGCTCAGAGAAAGATAATTTTCAGTTCTATTTTGGGCTTGTTTGTTAGTTGGACAGTCATATGTATACTTCCTTACATCACCCACATCACCCCCATAATATTGCAAATGAACGGGCGCAAATGCTTTGTGAATACGAAAACGGCCATTGCGCGGCGGCGTGCGCCGCAACTTATGGCGCAAATGCTTGGTAAATCAGCCCCAATGTCTATAGCGTAGGCCTTAGGAGTGCATTATGCAGAGAATGCAGGAGTGTGTAATGCACAGGCCACTTTATAGAGTATAACCAAAAATTAACCCATCTTTTGTAGCACGCACATATCTCCCTACAAGTCCCTACCCCCCACAGTACAGATCCCTCCTAACATCCCTGAATCCCCCCTCTGTACAGCCCCCCCCCCCCCACCCAACACAGACCCCTCAGTACAGACACCTCACGTACGGGTGGACCCCCCCAGCACAGACCACTCAGTACAGACTGACCCCCGCTCCAAACAGTACATCTGCACAAGCCCATCTAGGAATGCTAGAAAACTTTTGTTGACCAGCAGCATGCCCCGGTGGGAGGGATTCCTCCTTCCACCTAACTTGTGTGGATGGAGAAATCTGTTAGGTTTTTGCATTCAGCCCCAGTGGTGGCTGGTGCTCCTTTTTTTGCGGGGGGGGGGGTATGTAGATTAGAGGCCGAATGCATGGATTAGAGGGGCGGTGCCCCGTATGGATGGACCACCACTGTTCAGCCCATTGGCTGAACAAAAAAATAAAAATAAACCATATATGCTCAGTTTAGAGAAAAGTCAGAACTCTTATCTGTATACTTGTCCTGGACAGTGACTAGAAAAACAAAATACCCCCCACAGCTATCCCCATGTCCAATGAATGTGCGCTTTTTTGGGTCTAAAATAGGGAAAATAGGGAAAACTACAGCTACGCAAAGATATGTATGCAAATATCACTTTCTATTACCAGCTGAGAATTAAAAAAACGGTATTTCTGATTTCCCAGTCGGTCTATTATAATGCCATTTTTGTTCAATAAAATGCTTTGTAAATTAATCTGATATCTTAAATAACGCAAATCTTTTAAACTGGCTGAGAGAGGTTTGGAATATTTTGAAGTAATATTTCTTGAGGAAATTCCCTGCTTTATGAATCATACTTAAGTTTGAAAATAAACAAAATATTTAAAGTATTGGAGGAATGAAAAAATCTTAGTATTTTGTGGGCGAGTAAGCTTTTTATGTATGATAAGCCTCCCCCAAGATTACACATGTTTTCCTCTTGACCCTTTACTTGTCAAAATGTCATTCTAATTTCTGTATAAAAGGGAACATTGGCTACCTGCATGGTGGTTAAATCCTAGCAGCAAAATTTTGACCTAGACATACCAAAAGTGATAAATGGAAATAACTAACCACAAATTAAAGGGTGTTTTAAACCCTCATGATGAACCTTTCTTATTTGCTCCCTTTTGGTCTGTTGAATATAGTATACCATTGAAAGAGTTTTGCTATATCTGTTCGATAAATGCAAAGATTTGAGCTGAAAACATGTGCTTTCTGCTCATCAATTGCATTGTTCTGAGTGAACGCTAAGGGCTACAGAACCCCTTCTCTCTATGTAATAGAGAAGAGGGGGAGGTGTTTGTAGTCCCATCCTATGATGCAGTGACAGAAAAGGGCCATTAAAGCATAAGGCCACCCTAAAATAAAAAATAACATTAACATTCTCAAAAAAATATATAAAAACATTTTTTTTTACTATCCAGAAACCCCTGTTACTAGGCAGTCTTCCTAATCTGCATCTTCCTATTCTAAGGCGCTTCCTCCTCTTCGGTGAACTGCCCCATTGTCTTCTGGGACATATGCGTGTCCCAGAAAACAACATGGCCATTCACAAAGAGCCGCGCGACTCACGTGTGCACAGTAGGAAAGGAGCAGTGAAGCCGCAAGGCTCCACTGTCTGTTTCCCTTCGTTAAGATGGCGGCACCGGTACCCAATCGAATGGACGGATCGGCCTCGGGAGGCGACATCGCAGACTCTCTGGACAGGTAAGTGCCCTTATTAAAAGTCAGCAGCCGCTTTAAGCTCGTAGGACAAAGATGCCAAATTGCCCCCCACGCACATTGTGTGAGCTTATGGGATCCCACTATGGGAACAGCCACCCACTTGTCTCAGCCATACTCCTCGGGTCTGAATCTGCCAGTCAGGTTTCTCGTGGACCCAGAATTGCACAGTGACATTGTGGAACCTTCCTGCTGTGTGTTTTCTGATGGTCTACGTTCCCAAATTATAAATAGCCCTGGATCAGCCACAGGCAAAAACAAAAGAAAGAGCATGCATGCCAGTCACAGTGGAGTACGTAGTCGCACAGATTAACCGCTTCAACCCCGGAAGATTTTACCCCCTTCCTGACCAAAGCACTTTTTGCATTGGTTTAACTGACAATTTCGCAGTCATGCGACATTGCACCCAAACAAAATTGACGTCCTTTTTTCCCACGAATAGAGATTTCTTTTGGTGGTATTTGATCACCTCTGCAGTTCTTATTTTTTGCGCTATAAACAAAAAAAGAGCCCCAATTTTGAAAAAAAAAACAATATTTTTTACTTTTTGCTATAATAAATATCCCCCAAAAATATATAAAAAAATATTTTTCCTCAGTTTATTCTTCTACACATTTTTGGTAAAAAGAATTACAAAAAGTATATATTGATTGGTTTGTGCAAAAGTTATAGCATCTACAAAATAGGGGATAGTTTTATGGCATTTTTATTATAAACATTTTTTTACGAGTAATGGCGGTGAGCTGCGATTTTTATCGGGACTGCGACAATATGGCGGACACATCGGACAATTTTGACACGTTTTTGGGACCATTGGGGTCCGCGGGGATGTCAGGGCGTCGCTCCTCCTCCCTCCCTGGGAGGAGGAGCGACGCCCTGACTTCACCGCGATACGCCGAAGTCCCGGAACCACGGGCTGCTTTGCGAGACCGGCTTGCTCGATTTATTGCCGTTTTACATCTGATGCTTTGTAAGTGTTCATTTGTCATTTCTTTTACTTAATAAATGTATTAAGGATTTTACACTATGTGAGTGTCTTTATCCTTTTTGGTACCTGCCGTATACCTGCCATTCCGTTGGTCCTGAGTTGGTGACACGTCTGGGTCTGTAGCAGCGGTTAGTGAAATATCGCATTTGGGGCTAAGGAGTCCAGATTCGTGCCAAGTTATATCCCTGTGGTGAAGGTTTTTGTAAGCAGGCAGCGTGTCTCTGTGGTGGAGGTTTTTGTTCACTCATCTGTGTGCTGTGAAGTCTTTTTGGAGATCCAGAATTTTTCACAACTTTTCACTTCTTCCGTTTGGGACTCTATACGATGTGGATGTGGACTTTGTTTCTAGTCATTTGATTATGATTATTACTTTGGGAACTTTTTATTTTACATTATTATATATAGTAATAATTTCTTTTGGTTCAATTCCATTAGAACTATTTGTCTATAGGATAACTGTATTTTCATTTTTGCACGCAAGTACACTAATAACCCTTTGGTGAGGAATATTAATTTGATAATAATAATCACATATATACATTTTTTATATTTTATATTTTATATTATTTTATTTTATATTTTATATTTAGCACACTTTATATTTATATTGCATATTAGGTGTGGTCAATTTACTTAGCGCAGCTCCTTTTCTTTCTCCTTATTCACTGATGTAGTATAACATTTTGAGCAGCAGCTTTATTTTCACGGATAACACAATTTTTCTCTTACAACTATTGCTGCTTGCGTGCCTCTAAATAATTTTCCCCCTAACTCACTCTGTAACTAGGGGGGGCTCTGTGTAGTTAGTCCAACCCTTCTTCTTCCTGCTTTAGCCTCCATTAACCACATGTACTATATTGTTCTGGAGCTAGACAAACTGACTTTTTAACCTAACTGTAAATATCTGCACAAGTTTTTGGATTAAACAGCTTTTTACCATCTGTGGGATGTCATTTGAATTGGGTCACAGTCTTCTAATTCTACCAAGACCTTAAGTTACAGTTATCTTGCCACAACTGGATCACACTTGGAGTGCTTAGTTTGGAGAGGCAGGACAAGTTATTTCATATTTCTGTAGTTATAATTATAATTTTAATTTTATTTATAATTGGCTTCAAAAAAGGGTGGGCTTCAATTTTAACTTTTTACTATCACAAAAGGGTTGATAACCCTCTTTTTGATAGCATAGTGTAGGTGATGGGTCCTCTTTGCAGAGACATCAATGGTATAAAGGACTCCTAATGTATCCCAAGTACACATAGTACTTGATTAGTGTATATTTTTGGCCACCAGTGGTCACAATTTGACATTTGTGATCCCAGATGTGCTCAGAGCAGAGTGCTTCTGGGTTTTCATGAAAGCTAAAGGATTAGCCATTATAAATGCAGCTTGCCTGTTTTACTCAGACCAGGAATTGAATGTTAAAACGGTCACCCCGAGTACTGTTTGGGGATAAACATTTCTGCTTTGAGTTCCTGACATGAGCATAGTTGCCAACATTGTGAAAAAATTGGGCAAAGCACACTGCAATGACAAATGGGCATGGTTTAAATCAAATATTGGGCGTGGCTTAAAGGGATGTGGTGCGAGGCTGAGATGAATGAGGGAGGGAGAGAGAAAGAAAGAGATAGGGAGGGAAGGAGAGAGAAGGAAAGAAAGAGGGATGGGGGAGGGACAGCCGGCCCAGATCCTACACCACAATAGCAATATGTGTATTCCAGAAAGTTTAACAATCAGCAGACACCTGGTGTTAGTGCTTCAATGATCACGGCACCATGGTTGATATGGTGTCAGGATGATTGAGGCGCATTATTTCTATTATTACATTGTAATATGAAATTAAATCGTTCAACTTACCATAATGCAGAATCAGTGGGAGCCCTGAGTGTGTCACTTGCCATGTCGCCTGCAGCCAGATGTCATCAGGTGTTTCCAGCAGAGTCCCTCCTTACACCAGGTAATTCCCAGCAGAGTCCCTCCTTATACTAGGTACCCCCAGCATAGTCCCTCCTTACACCAGGCATTCCCAGCAGAATCCCTCCTTGAATGAATGAATGAATGAATGAATGATTTGTATAGCGCTACAACTGCGAACTGAATCGCCTCGAGGCGCATGTCTGCTCTTGTTGTGATGCCATGTTTAGAAGAGGTGGGTCTTGAGTTTTTTCCTGAAGGCCTGATGGTTTTCTTCCAAGCGGATGTTGTTCGGTAGAGCATTCCATAGCCGGGGTCCCTGTACTGCGAATCTTCGTTCTCCCTTCGATTTGTATCGGGCTTTGGGGATGAGAAGGAGATTTTGGTTTGTTGATCGAAGGCTGCGATTTGGTATGTATTTTTCTATTTTCTCACAAAGGTATTGAGGCGCATTTCCTTGTGTACATTTGTGGGTGAGGCAGAGGGTCTTGAATGTGATCCTGTCTTTTACCTTGAGCCAGTGGAGGATCCTTAGGGATGGGGAGATGGATTCCCAGGGTTTCTTTCCGGTGACTAATCTTGCTGCTGTGTTTTGGACAATTTGAAGGCGCGCAATCTGGTAATCCGGTAATCCTATGTACAGGGAGTTTGCATAGTCGAGTCGCGAATTGATGATCGTTCCTACTACTACCGCTTTTTCCTTTTCCGGGATGAAGGGGATGAGTCTGCGTAGCATGCGAAGGAGATGGTGGGATCCGCTGATTACGGATCCTATTTGTGCCTCCATGGTCATCTCTTAATCAAAGATTACTCCGAGGCTTTTGGCTTTGTTGCTTGGAAGGATGGTCTGTCCCAGGATGGTTGGTGGTGTCCAAGGGGTCTTCGTCTTTTTCCTTGAGTTTGCGTCGAGGAGCAGTAGTTCTGTTTTTGATCCATTTAGTTTGAGGGAGCTAGTGGTCATCCAGTCATCTATCAATGTAAGACATTTTCCTAGTTCCTGGTATTGGTCTTTTTGTCCGGTGATCCGGAAATACAGTTGAGTGTCGTCTGCGTATGAGTGGAAGCACAGATCCAATTTGCTAATAATTTTGAAGAGTGGCCGGGTGTAAATGTTGAACAGTACTGGTGACAATGGTGATCCTTGAGGGACTCCATAAGTGATTGGCCGGGTTTCCGATGTGAAGGCTCCTAACTTCACTGTCTGTGACCGGTTTCCTAAGAAGGAAGCGAACCATGGCAGATCTCCATCTGTAACTCCTGCCACTTCCTTGAGGCGGATGAGAAGCGTGTTGTGGTCCACTGTGTCGAACGCTGCACTAAGATCCAGCAATACCAGAAGACACGATTCTCCATCATCCGCTGCTTCTAGGGCATCATCCCATATTTTCAGAAGTGCCGTTTCTGTGCCATGGCCTGGGCGGAAGCCCGATTGTAGTGGGTCAAGGAGCTTGTGTGTGTCCAGATGAAGTTGAAGCTGTTGTACTACTGCTTTCTCCATGATCTTGGAAAATGGTGTTCAGGCTTGTTACCGGTCTGCGATTGTTCGGATCCTTGGGGTCGAGGTTGGGTTTCTTTAGCAATGGTTTGACGATGCCTTGCTTGAGGGAATTCGGAACCAATCCTTCTTTGAAGGACTGGTTTACTAGGTGTGTAATAGCGGGGGCCAGAATGTCGGAGCATTCTTTCAAGAGTTTTGTGGGATGATGTCGTTTGGCGATGTGCTGTCTCGGAGGCTCTTGATGACATTTTTGGTTTCATCCGCGGTGATCGGGGTAAGTGAAAAATGTGGTGCTTGTGCGCTGTGGATGTAAAATTCCTTACCTGGGTTGAGTTGAGTAGAGTTGGTTGTTGTTTTTTTTTGTTGAATTATTTTCTGAATGTTGTCTATTTTGTTGATGAAAAAATTGGATAATTTGTTGCAGTATTCTTGAGTTTCGTTTCCTAGGGGCTCAAGGCAGGTGGGTTCATAGTCTGGGCGACTAGTTTGAAAAGTTCCCGTGGTCGGTTGACGGCTTTTGAGAGGGTGTTTGAGACATATTCTTTTTTTGCTGTGAAAATTGCTTTTTTGATATCTCTTGGTGAGTATTCTGTAGTTTGTGTGATTTTCCTTTGTGGTGTTTCTTCTCCAGGCTCTTTCTGCTCTTCTATGTTCCCGTTTCAGTAGAGTAAGCGTGCCATTAAACCATCCAGAATTTTTCTTGCGGATGGGTGCTCGATGTTTCGGGGCAACTGCATCTGCTGTTTGTAGAAGTGCCTTGTTTATGAAGCTGAGTGTTCGTTCTGTTGAGTGGTTTTGATTTAGTGTAGCCATTTTGTATGTTAGTGTGGTTTTGAAGATTTCCGAGTGTAGTTTCTTCTGCGATCGAATCCAGTGTGTTTTTGCCGCCGGGTTTGGTTTTTGCAGGAAGATGTTGGTGGCGATCTCAAATTTGATAGCGTGGTGGTCTGACCATGGTAGCGCTATGTTGTCTCGAATGCTGATGTCCGTATTTTGCTTGAAAATGAGGTCCAGGATGTGACCTGACCCATGTGTGGGAGCCTTTACTAGTTGTTGAAGCCCTAGGTCTTCCAGTTGATTGATGCAGGAGGTGGCGATGGGGTCTTCGGTGGAGTTCGCCCAGAGGTTGAAATCTCCGAGTACCAGAACCTTGTTGTTTTTCAGGGTGTGTGCCGAGATGAATTCCGTGAGTGGTATCGGTAGATTTGTCTTTGGTCCTGGTGGTCTGTAGCATAGCAGCATGTGGATGGTTTCTTGTGGTGTGGTTTGCATCTGTAGAGTAAGTGTCTCCATAAAAGTTGCTGTTTTCTGTACCGTAGGTTTGACGAGCGCTAGATGAGCTTTGAAGATCACAGCTAGGCCTCCTCCTTTTTTTCCTTTCCTATGCTCGGTTAGGATCCTGTAGTTTTCTGGCACTAATTCTGTTAGGATGGTGTTGCAGTCGGGTGTTAGCCAGCTTTCTGTGATGAAGAGGCAATCTATGTTGTTTTGTGTGATGAAGTCATGGATTTCGTGCCTGTGCTTGACCGCCGATCTGGTGTTAATCAAGGCGCATGCTAACTGTTGCGGTTGAATTGTAGTCTTCTTATGTTTGATCGTTGCTTGTGGATCGATCCTTAATAGTCGTTCTTTTTGTAATATTTTTTGAATGTCGGTTGGTAGAGTTGCAGTCAAATTTCTTAGTCTGCGGAGGGACTCTGCTGAGTATTTGAAATTGCACATGTTGAGGTGCTCCAAAAATTTTTCCTGCTTATACTAGGTACCCCCATCTGAGTCCCTCCTTATATCTGGTTTCCCCAGCAGAGTCCCTCCTTACACCAGGCATTCTCAGCAGAGTCCCTCCTTACACCAGGTGCCCCCAGTATAGTCCCTCCTTACACCAGGTGCCCCCAGTATAGTCCCTCTTTACACCAGGTTCCCCCAGTATAGTCCTCCTTACACCAGGTGCCCCTGGTAGAGTCCCTCCTTACACCAGATGACCCCAGTAGAGTCCCTCCTTACACCAGGTGCCCCCGGTAGAGTCCCTCCTTACACCAGGTGCCTCCAATAGAGTCCCTCCTTACACCAGGTGTCCCCAGTAGGGTCCCTCCTTACACCAGGTGCCCCAGTATAGTCCCTCCTTACACCAGGTTCCCCCTAGTATAGTCCCTCCTTACACCAGGTGCCCCCGGTAGAGTCCCTCCTTACACCAGGTGCCCCGGTAGAGTCCCTCCTTACACCAGGTGCCCCCGGTAGAGTCCCTCCTTACACCAGGTGACCCCAATAGAGTCCCTCTTTACACCAGGTGTCCCCAGTAGAGTCCCTCCTTACACCAGGCATTACCAGTAGAGTCCCTCCTTACACCAAGTGCCCCCAGCAGAGTCCCTCCTTACACCAGGTGCCCCAGCAGAGTCCCTCCTTACACCAGGTGCCCCCAGCAGAGTCCCTCCTTACACCAGGTGCCCCCAGCAGAGTCCCTCCTTACACCAGGTGCCCCCAGCAGAGACCCTCCTTACACCAGGTGCCCCCAGCAGAGTCCCTCATTACACCAGGTACCCCAGCAGAGTCCCTCCTTTCAACAGGTGCCCCCAGAAGAGTCCTTCCTTACACCAGGTGCCCCCAGCAGAGTCCCTCCTTACACCAGGTGCCTCCAGCAGAGTCCATCCTTACATCAGGTGCCCCCAGCAGAGTCCCTCCTTACACCACTGCCTGGGATGCAAAAGTGTGCTAAAAGTGTGTTTGTCCTGGAGGGCTCTGTGCACAGAGGGAATGGAGGTGACTCAGGGGTCCCAGAACTCTGGCTGGGGAAGACACTGTCACCCCTCTTCACCCAGGTGTGGGCCGCACCCCTGTAGCAACACCACTTACAGAATACCAGCTCGTGGAGGCCGAAGGGAAGAACTAAGAGGTAGAGCCTGGGTTCTGCCTCTTGTTTCTTCCTCACGATAGCTGGTCTTCTGTAAAATGGCGGCCGGCAGAGACAATTCATCAGTGACGGCCATGGACCTCTAGTGGTGGCCGCGAAAAATTAGGAAACAGTAGATTTCCTGGGATACGGTAAGACTGGAACAAACGGGACAGTTGGCAATTATGCATGAGTAACTCTCGGGATTAACACCAAGAAGTTTAAAGGTAAGTAAGGGCTTGTTTTTGGCTAACATGATGTGACTTTCACAATTATAAAAAAAAATTCTCCAATATTTTTGTTAATTATATATATATATATATATATATATATATATATATATATATATATATATAGATAGATATAGATAGATATAGATAGATATAGAGAGAGAGAAATGCAGATTGGCCACTGGAGGAAGCCCTAAGTGAAATTACACTGCTTCGAAATGAATTGCACTAGTAAGCTATGTCACAATTCGGCGTAGGTGTACGTCAGTCCCTTTAATGGCTATAGCAGGGCGGAGCCGATGCACATGGCCAGCGGCTGTGATGTCCACTGGCCACCCGCAATCGCTCCACGGAGAGCCAGAACTGAGATCTGTCAATGTAAACAAACAGAACCCCGTTCCGACAGGGGAGTAGAGAGAGATTGTCTGTTGCTAGTGATCAGGAACAGTGATCTCTCTCTACTCCCAGTCAGTTTCCCTCCCCCCACAGTTAGAAACACCACCCTAGGGAACACTTAACCCCTTGCTCTCCCCCTAGTGTTAACCCCTTTCCTGCCAATGTCATTTATACAGTCATCAGTGGCTATTTTCAGCACTGATCACTGTAATAATGTCACTGGTCCCAAAAAAGTGTCAAAAGTGTCCGATCTATGCCGCTAAAAATCGCTGATCCCCGGGGCGTGTCCGGATGTAGAGGGAGCAGGACGTGTCACTAAGGAGCTCCGCCGATCCTGAGCGAATCCGTCGCCATCCTGCACACCAAAGTAACAGGTGCACTCCACCTCTCTCCCCAGCCGTCCCCGGACACCATCCACATCAGCCCAACCCGAAATTGCGTGGCTCGGCCGGTTGGACAATCTCACAAGGCCGCGACCGGCTATCCTTCCCGCCGGCATCTTGCGGCCTCCCTCATCCCCAGGCTCTGGTAGCAATCAGCGGGTGGCCACACAGCGTGGAGAGCCAGCTAACTACCGGAGGATGTACCAGGAGCCGGTCCCGAACGCCGCGATCCGCCGCCATCTTGTGGCCTACTAGGCCTCCCTCATCCCCGTCGGCCATCACGGCATGCAAAGAAACCCTAACTGCCAAGATAGACTTCCTAACGGTAGATGTAAGCCTCATCCGCCAAGACATGGATAAATTTCGATCCCGTGTGGCGGAGGACAGGGTCTCCGCAGTGGAAGATACGGTCAGATCAGATTCCAGAGAGGTGAGGGCCCTGCAGATACAGGTGAAGGCGCTTCAGGAGCTATAGACACAGAAAACCGTCTTCGGCGTAATAACATCCGCATACTTGGTTTGCCCGAGAGAGCTGAAGGCCCCAAGCCAGCAGAGTTCACCGAGCAGCTACTATCCACCCTGTTTCACCTGGATAATATGCCACCCACGTTTGTAGTAGAAAGAGCCCACAGGGTCCCGCCACTCCCTCTGAGACCTGGGGCCCCTCCACGTCCATTCCTGCTACGCCTATTAAACTACCGTGATCGTGACCGTATCCTGGCGGCAGCCCGAACCATGCCGGAAATCAAATACGAGAACGCCAGACTGTCTTTCTTCCCTGATTTTTCTCAAGAGGTGCAGCAGCGCCGAAAATCATTTACAGACGTCAGACGCCGACTTAGGGAAAAGGGAATTCGTTTTGGCCTTCTATACCCCAGCAGGCTGAGGATCACCGATGGGGACAACACCCGGTTCTTTGATACCCCAGAGGCCGCTGCGGCGTGGTTGGATACCCGCTAGTGCTATGATACCAATTGGAACCACGCCAGACGTTTAGCTTGCTGAGACCAGCAACATACTTTGCCTTCCTGTAATGATCCGCCCTTCAATCCCATATTGACTTCCAGCGCTATCAGTTATCAGTTCCTGCACATTGCTGCATCCTGCCATCATCCTAACTCTGTTATGTACCTTTTGCTATACGAACTAAGACCAACTCCTCCTGCCTGCGGAGCTCCGACACCTATTATTTAGACTTTGTCTTTGACCCCTAAGCGGTGATTGACCCACCCCGAAATTGTTTCTCTTCTCATGGACACCCCCCTCCCTCACTCAGGTCCCAGTGAGGACTTCTGCCGGTAACGGCAGCCCCCCCCCCCCCCCCTTTTTTGGTGTTTTTTTTGGTCCAGGACGTGACCATACTAACCAAAATTTAAAGGTTTACCGTTGGTAAGTTCTTGGGTACAGGCCTGATCTGATCACTCCCCAGTTTTCGGGATGTCATCAGATGAGGGCAGGGCTGACACCTCGGTGTCATTACGGGTATTGTTTCTTAGTTTCATGTATGTTTATGTTCGGTTATTTACATGGTCTTACATTGGTCATTATTCCACCTGGCAAGGGTCCCTGAGGTCTTTGCTGCTCCTGAGATGTGCACACACACCTGCTTCAGCCCTCCTTTCCTCCCATATCAAGCCTCCACACAATAACAGGACGTGACGCCCCCACTTTCAAAATAATGTCCTGGAACGTCTGGGGGCTAAATTCCAAATTTAAAAGAGCAGTGCTCTTCAAATACCTTAAATTGCATTCCCCACATACGATAATTCTGCAGAAAACTCACCTTATGGGCAGCAAACTATTGGCACTGAAAAAGCCATAGGTCCAGAGGGCCTTTCACGCCTCTTCCTCCACATATGCTAGAGGAGTCACAATACTGATCAGTAAGTCCTTCCCCTGTGTGATGGAACAGGTTCACACTGATCCCCAGGGTAAATATGTAATAATAGTGTTCACTGTCTGGGGAATCCGATATGTAGTGGTGGGTGTTTACATCCACCCACCTTTTTCCCCCTCCACCCTGTACACTATTCTAGAGAAAATCACACCATACTGCCCGGCCAAATTGTTACTCATGGGCGATTTCAATGCCATTTTAGCCCCAGACCTGGACAGACCCATCCCCCTAAACAATTCTCCACAGACTTACTCTCTTGGGCCGAGGCTCTGGGAGTTACTGAGGTGTGGAGATGGAGACACCCCACGACCAGAGCATACTCCTGTTTCTCCACTACACATAAAACTATGCTACTTTGCTAATTCAACTATGCTGACAGACATATTGGATGCCACTTACTTACCCAGTGGACTCGCCGATCACTGCCCCCTACTCCTAAACATTCGCTCTCCGTCCTCCCGCTCTTCGTCCCTCTGGCGCTTGGGAACCCACTGGATCTCCCATGCGGACCTGGCTAATGTCATTCCACCACGTTTAGCAGAGTTTTGGGAAATTAATACAGGGTCCGCATCCACGACAATGACCTGGGACGCCTTCAAGGCTTTTACGAGAGGACAATATATCTCGTCTATTGCTGGGATTAGGAGGGAGCAAGCTGAGGCCACGACTACCCTGAAGTCCGCTGTGCAATCCCAAACTGACATTTATGCTGCCGACCCCACTGACACGCATTTTGATTCCCTCAACACAGCAAAACGCGAGCTACACCTCCACCTCACCGAGGTTACCAGACTGGACCTCTACCGGAACAGGCAACGGTTCTTCGAACAGGGAGACCGTAACGGTCGCCTTTTGGCGATGTTGACGCAACATGATAAACCCCTGACGGTGATCCCTAGCGTGGTGACCCCTTCGGGAGAGTTAGCCTCTTCGCTGTCAGACATACTAGAGACATTTCGCCAATAATACGACTCTCTCTACACCTCAATACTGCCATCAGACTTCCAGCCAAGAGACCTTGCACCATGGTTAGACCCCTTGGCACTAGGCTGGCTGTCTGACAAGGAAAGAGAATCCCTAGTGAGACCGATCACCCCTGAGGAGGTTCTGAAGGCGATTGGGTCCTTCCCCTCGGGAAGGTCTCCGGGCCCGGATGGCCTCCCCCTTGAGTTCTATAAGACTCATGGAGACCTAGTGGCCCCCAAACTGGCTCAGCTTTACACCCACTGTCTGGCTGAAGGTGCCCTTCCGGCTTCCATGAGTCATGCCCACGTCATTCTTATACACAAAACAGCTAAGGACCCCACTTCCTGTGCCTCCTACAGGCCGATCGCCCTCCTTAATACAGATTTCAAGATCCTCACTAAATTACTAGCTACAAGACTACAGCCCCTGCTGCCCTCCGTCATCGAGACTGACCAAACTGGTTTCATGGCCAATCGAGCAACTGATGTAAATTTGAGACGCCTGTTTGCCCCCTTCCTCATTTTCTGTTCCTTTGCATGTTTGTCACACTTAAGTGTTTCGGAACATCAAACCAATTTAAACAATAGTCAAGGACAACACAAGTAAAACACAAAATGCAATTTGTAAATGAAGGTGAAGGTTTTGTTTATAGCGCAAAAAATAAAAACCACAGAGGTGATGAAATACCACCAAAAGAAAGCTCTATTTGTGGGGAAAAAAGAGACATCAATTTTGTTTGGGTACAGGGTCACATGACCGCAAAATTGTCAATTAAAATGAGGCAGTGCCATATCGCAAAAAAATGGCCTGGTCATTATGGGGTAAATCCTTCCGGGGTTGAAGTCGTTAAAGTGTTATTTTTGCTTAGTGAACAAGGTGAAACTGTGAACATTTTAATTATTCAATAATAAGCCAGGAAAAAAAAAGGTTTTCCTTCAACTTAAGTGAACACTCACTTTGCAAAATAATCAGTCTCTACTCCTTTAGTTAATCAACCATTTTTTCCAGCCAACCTATATTGCCACCAGTTGGCAATAAATGCCTGTTGTGCTTCATTTAACAGTGCAGCCTGAACAGTGATGGCTTGTTAAACTTGCTTTACCAGGTGCCAACCACCAAACCGTTTGTTACCCATGCTTCAGTGCTTTGCCAAATCCCTTTCGGCACAGATGATTAACCACTTTCCAACATGAAATCACTCTACTGCATCTAAAAACATTGACACAAGCTAAAAATCAGCACAGTTATGTCACCATTTACAGAACAGAATGGTCTTTGATCTACAAACAGCATTAATACAAAAACAGAATAGCTAAACGAAATACCATTAAATGTATTTAAAACTTTTCAATAAATTGAGCTGTGTTTTGTTGGCTTGGTCCTGTTTTCTGTTACTCGGTGTTGTCATGCTAAAAAAAGGGAAACTCGAATGATTTTGCTTCAACTTTATTTGACATATTGTATCGGTCAATGATGGTTGTTTGCAACTTTTGCTTTGTGACCCCAGAGTTATGGGTGTGTAGAACAGCCCCCTTGAGGACTGCTTGGATTTACCTGCTCATCTGCATCTCCATGACCCTGTGAACATTCCAACCTGACACTCTGGGTTCAGACATCCTTGCAACACCTTTAAATATTAAAGTGGAAGTAAACCCCCCTATCATTTTCAGCCAAGAAAGCTGCCATCTTTGCCTCTGTTTAATCTTCAACTGCCACGGTGCTGCACATGTGATCCGTTATGACACCAGCCATTGGATGGTTTGACTGTTTGGTTGAGAGCATAGCCAATGTGCAGTTAGCATTCCCGGCATGCCTTTTTTTTTGAAACTGTTAAATCGATGGGTTTACTTCCGCTTTAAGACAACACTCAATATATTTATATTCTGTTAACGTTTACTGGAATGCTTCAGATAAGATATAGTTGTACAATAAGGGTAATGGTTCAACTGAGCTTTGGTTAACAGCACAAGCTCAGTAGAATGATTCCCCCAGTATAACAGTTTAGACAGTTGGCAACAACAGGATGCTATATATATATATATACATATGTACAATGGAGTACCACTTTAACATAGCCTGAAAGGATAAGCAAAGTTAAAGCGGTTCTGCACACATTTCATTTAGTAAATCTCTTTGCCTTCCAAATCAGGCAAAGAGTACTAAATGAAATGTGTTTTATTTTTCCACTTACCTTGTAATCGCTGACTTCCTTTCCTCTGTCTGCGGCGGTGGGCGGGTCTCTGCGTCAATCGTCGTCACGCCGCACTGTCTCCTGGGATCTGGTGTCATTGATCCCAGGAGTCAGTGCGGACATCTTCCGAAATCTCGCGAGATTTCAGCCACATCTTCCAAAATCTCGCGAGATGTCGGCGAGATTTCGGAGAACGTGAGGTGCACTTCGCCGTTACTGCACACGCGCGAGATCGGCGCAGTAACGGTGGTGCATGCTGGGCCATCTGAAGTGCCTGTGGGGTTTCACATGCCCACAGGCAAGATGGCACCCAGCAGGAAGGATGTTGCTAAATTTTTTTACAGGACGAAAACCGGCAGCAATGACTCAGTGAACATGAACACGTGAGTACTTAAAAAAACATCCTGCAATCCATTGCATCGCACAAAAAAAAAAAAAAAAATACAGACAGTGCAGAACCGCTTTAAGCATAGATTCTGACAATACTTCTAGAAGGAGAAACCCAGGCCGGCCTGTTTAACCTTTTATCCTAATGAGAGATGGAGCTTAACAAGGATGGTACAAAATGTCACTGTTGCAGATCTGTATTTAGGAGAAGCAGCATAATGTAAAAATAAAAAATAAAAAAAATGTTGTAATTTTCCTGAAACTTGTGGCAAAATATAAAATATTCCATGGACTCAACATGCCTCTCAGCAAATAGCTTGGGTGTCAATTTTCCAAAAAGGAGACATTTGGGGGGTGTTAGCTTATGCCACACATCACCGACTCTTCTAACCACTTGAAGACCAAGCCCTTACTGACACTTTTTGTTACATGAAAAAATATACATTTCTGCTAGAAAATTACTTTGAACATTATATATTTCTTTTAAAGCAGAGGCCCTACAGATTAAAATGGTGGGTGTTGGAATTTTTTTATCACACAGTATTTTGCTTCTTTTTTTTTTTTTTACACTGTCCCTTTCATTTTTTTTAAAATCATTTTTATTGTTATCACGGGGAATGTAAATGTCCCCTATAATAGCAATAGGTAGGGACAGGTACTGTTTAAAAAAAAAAATTTGGGGTCTATTATACTCCAGACCTCTACTCTGCCCTTAAAGCATCTGACCACACCAAGATCAGTGTGAAACGATTATTTCCCAATTTCCCAATTTCCCAATGGCACTGTTTATATCCAGCGAACCGGAAGTGATGAAATGCACGTAGCTTCTGGTTTCTTAGGCCATAGAGATGATTGGAGCCATTCTGGTCTCTGATCAGCTCCATGGTCAGCTGGTGTAACCACCAGCTGCATTCTTGGGTTTCCCGGTAAGGCAGGAGAGCCTGAAAAAAACATGGAAGGCGGTGAGGGGGTGGGGGGACGGACATCCCCTCCCACTGCTTGTTAAAGCAGTCTATCGGCTAATTCGTCGCCAGGATTGCTTTTACATGACCACCGGCTGAAAAAAATTATACAAAGATGATGCGCAAACCTGCAGGCATCATTCCGGTATAACCACTCAGTCCAGCAACATACCAATACGTTATTTATTCTCATGAAGCCTGTGGGCTAAACGAATAAAGAGAACCTAACAAATTCCTCAATTCATATTGATCTATGTGAAATTGAAAAAGTGTGCCTATCATTAGAATACCGCCCTGCATCCACCCAATTCTAATGATGGACATACATGCACTGTTCCTTTTTTTCCGATAGATGTGGATGAAGAAATCTCTGCCAAGAAAGTGAATAAAAATATATGCCGAAGCATAGGGGCGATCTGCCCTCTGTCCACCCAGCCCCTATGCTTCAGAATATATGCCTATTTTTTTAACTGCAGTGGTGAAATCGCCTCCTACAGCGCTGGAGTCACTGATTTACGTATTGTGAGAGCAAACCCTGTTGCTGTCAAAATAAACAAATCAGTGCTGCAGCTGAATAGCATACCT
This sequence comes from Lithobates sylvaticus, assembly GCA_028564925.1. Classification (NCBI taxonomy): domain Eukaryota; kingdom Metazoa; phylum Chordata; class Amphibia; order Anura; family Ranidae; genus Lithobates; species Lithobates sylvaticus. The sequence goes on from CM053035.1 coordinate 134,830,626, forward strand.
GCAAATCAAACAATGGTTAACAATAAAACACAGTAGCATTACAGTAAAACAGTAGAATTGCATACCTGCAAATCAAACAATGGCTAACAATAAAACACAGTAACAATAAAACATTACAGTATAGCATAAAATACAGTAAAACAGAACAATAATGCGATAGCCATCTAACATCTTTCGAGACCCTGTGTGAATATGTGCCCTAGGCTGTGCCGTGTTGTACCCTATCCACTAGTGTGTGGTAGCAACAAAAACAGTCCCCAGGGACAAAAAACAGCAAGTGTCATGCCTGTATCCACGCTTTCTACAGTCATGGCATTTTTTTTTGGGGGTGCTTTTTGGGTAGGGGTACCAGGGAGGACATCCGGAAAATGCCTCTCGCGCAGCTGGCTCACTGCATCTGGATTGGGAAATTGGGCCACAGCACCTTCTGGATACAAAATGGCTGTGATGATCTCTGGAATTTTAGGAAGGATCCACTTCTTCCTTACGCTTTGTATAGTACATAAGCGTTGAACAAAGCCAATTGGAATAAGTATGAAGACACTTTTTTGAACCAGCGTCGGGCAACGAAGTACGGCCCCATCATCTGGTCACTGAAGTCCACCCCTCCCATTTTATGGTTGTAGTCGAGGACACAGATGGGCTTCTCAACAACACCAGTCGCATTGTAATTTAGACTGCCGTATCTGCATGAATGTAAGACAAAACAAAAATGTTCAGTTTGTCCTTCCACCTCACTGCAAGCAAATCATTGCACCTCTAGCAGGCTCTCTCCCCCTGTCTAAGTGGGGCATTTACAAGCCATTGGGGGAAGCTCTGACGATTAGATCGCATGGTGCCACATGCACTAATTGCAAATTGAAAGAGGTATCTAAAAAGTGGCACACATGTATTAAAATTGTCCACGTATAAATGGTACCCCTTTATGAATAATGCCCCGTACACACGGTTGGAAATTCCAACGGAAAACGTCAGATCGGATTATGTTGTCAGAAAATCCGATTGTGTGTGGGCTCTATTTTACGACAACAAAATCCGATTGGACTTTTTCCGATCGTGTGTATTGAATTCCGACGCACAAAGTGCCACGCATGCTCAAAAAAAATTTGGAGACGAAAGCTATTGGCTACTGGCCTCTACGTAGTCCCGTCGTACGTTTTTTATGTCACCTCGTTCCGAACGATCGGATTTTCCGACAACTTTGTGCGACCGTGCGTATGTAAGACAAGTTTCGGCCAAAATCTATCGGAAAAAATCAGACGGATTTTGTGGTCGGAAGGTCCGACCGTGTGTACGGGGCACAAGGGTGACACCAAGTCCCAAACAATCTTGCCGCTGCTCCCTATGTAGTCTGGGCAGTCGGGGGGGGGGGGGGGGGGGGGCTCCACACTGCTATCTTTTCCTTTGTAACCAGGAAACTCTATGTATAACCTGTTGCCCTGTCACAGAGCTTATACATTTTGACCTCATATCTGGCATGCTTGCTGGGGAGAAACTGTTTGAAAACAACGTGGCCAGAAAACGTAATCAATACAGACATCTTGTTCGGGAATATACATGGCTGCAAATTTTTGGTTGAAGTGGTTTACAAGGGGCCGAATTTTGGGGAGCCAATCATATTCAGGGTCACCCGAGGATGACATTGTTGAAGTGCATAAACACGGGCATATGATGAATTGGGTCAGTGGACCCATATGACCACAATTCATTCTTTTTAGTAATGCCCATGTTGAGGGAGAGGCCAAGAAAGGTCTTAAATTCAGGAACCGTTATAGGTTTCCAGCCAAATTGTCTGGCCAAGGTCAAATTTGGGTTTGTGGTGATAAGTTGATTAGCATATAAATAGCTTTGGTCTACAATAGATCCATACAGATCTTCCGTGAAAAACAGTTAAAAAAAGGGGGGGGGTGTTAAATCAGCTGTTTCCATCTGAATTCCGGGCTAGCCAGTGAATGGGGGAAGTACAGGCACTGCAGAATCTGTGGGCTGCCAATCAGAATTTGCAAGCACATCAGGAAGGGCACTATGGGCTCTACGGCATGCATTTTAATTCTTGGTGGCTGTGGGACACTACTTGTTCTAGCCACCGCTCCAGCTTGAAATGCATTTCTGGGACTAGCCACGTCACCAAGTGTTACTGCAGTGCTGGTTTGTCTACGACCAGGATGTACTAGGCCGCTGGGGCTCGTCAGTTCACCAGAAGGTAGAGTGGCACTAGTGCCGACAATCTGATGCAAATGAGAAACATGTGATTGTAGCACCTCAGCAACAGAGGAACACCTGACCTTAGCAGGGACCTCTACTCTGTCGTCAGAGCTATCTGTCAGGGTGCCACTGCTCTCTACAGGTTTGAATACGGAGTCTGAATCTGACAGTGAGGACTCCCCTCACTCTCATCTGTCATGCTCAGTATCCTGTAGGTCCCTTGACTAGAGTAACTTTCGTTTGACATTTTGGCCAATAATTTTACAGGTACCTAGTGTGACTCACAGGTAAAAAAGCACCTGGTTGTCGAGGACTGTTTGAACCACTACAAAAAATGTAACTGCTAGTGCTAGCAGAGATCAGGCCTGACTCTGCCAACGCTGCGGTTTTGTGTGCTGTGTATTGGAAGTAACAGTGATCTTCTGATACTGCACTTGTTTGGGGAGGGCGGAGGAACTTAACGTAGGTACTGACAGGTGTCAGGGCTGATCCTCCTAACGCTGTGTTTTTGGGAACGCTGTACTATTGGGAACGCTAGTATAGTTCTGATCAGATCAAAGATATTGATCCGTTCAGACACTATACTAGTAATGGAGGTGTATAGTGTGTGTGTATGTTAGTGTTACTGGCAATCAAATAGCTAAAATCTGGTGCTGTCTGGGATTGACGCTAAGGCTGCTTTCACACCTGAGCGGTGCGGGGCGGCGACGGTAAAGCAGCGCTATATTTAGCGCTGCTTACCATCGCTTTACCCGCGGTATGCGGCCGCTAGCGGGGTGGTTTTAACCCCCGCTAGCGGCCGCAAAAGGGTTAAAAACCTCCGCAAACCGCCGCTGCAGCGGCGGTTTGCGGGCGGTATCCCCGCGGTTTCCCATTGATTTCAATGGGAACGAGCGGTATAGGAGCGGTAAATACACCGCTCCTACACCGCTCCAAAGATGCAGCTAGCAGGACTTTTTTTACCGTCCTGCTAGCGCACCGCTCCAGTGTGAAAGCCCGCCGGCTTTCACACTGGAGTGAATGGGGCCGGTTTTTTTTCAGGCGGTGTACAGGCGCTATTTTTAGCGCTGTACCGCCTGAAAACCGCCCCAGTGTGAAAGGGGCCTAACTGACGTCACCTGTGTCAGTAATCAGAAAAAAAGATCTACACTGAACTAATGACACTGTTACAGGGAGTGAAAGGGTGTGATCAGGGGGTTAAATCTTTATTATGGAATATATGGACCTATCTGGGACTGCCGCTAACTGCCCCTAATGCTATTTAGCATCACAAGTGACACCAATATAGTGATCAGTAAAAAATCTGTACACTGTACTTGGTGACACTTGGGGGGGGGGGGTGATCAGGGGGTTAAATGTGTGCCTATGTGATCTGGTGTCAGTATAGTGCGTTTGTACTCACTGTTGGTGCTCTCTCCTCTCACGCTGGAACCAAAAAGGGCTCCAGGAGAGGAGATTGCATCATTTCCTGTGTTTACATTACACAGGCACAGGACGTTCTGCCATTCGTCAGAACTGATCAGCAGGGCCGGGCCATTAATCATTGGCCTGGACCTGATGAGTGATCGGTTCTAAATCGAATCCGATCGCTGCGGGGATGGCGGGCGCACGTTTGAATCACGTACCTGTTTGTGATTTTGCACAGCCGGGCCACCCTGCTGCAGTAAATGTACCTGGGGCGGTCCGGAAGTGGTTAAAGATTAATTTGTAATTTTCTATTGTTTAACAAAACTTTCAATGGAATTCAATGTTAAATAAAACAAGGTGTAACATAATATATACCTTGAAAAAATATTCATACCTCTTGATATTTTCCACATTTTGTCATGTTACAACCAAAAACATAAGGGCCAATTCACACCAGATGCAGTTCCGTGCAGTTTTGTGTGCTTTTCTTCTGCACAAAATGCATGCACAGTGTTTTCCATGTATTCCAATGGCTCTAGTTCACACCATGCAGTCAGTTTCCGGTAACTGACTGCATGGTGTGAACTAGAGCCATTGGAATACATGGAAAACACTGTGCATGCATTTTTAGTGCAGAAAAAAAGCACACGGAACTGCATCTGGTGTGAACTAGCACTAAATGTATGTTATTGGGATTTTATGTGATAGACCAACACATCAGCTTCCAGGTTTTTTGTCAAAGCTTAATTGAACAAGCTGCAGTTAGAAGCTGATTGGTTACTGTGCACAGCTGCACCAGATTTTGCACTCCAGTTTTAATAATTCAACCCACTGTGTTTGATTTATGAGACATTTTGGTACTTCAATAAATGGCTTCCTTAATGCAATGCAAATTAACGCGTGACATAATGTTCATTAATGGCTGGGCCTTAACACACTGCCCCAATATAAATGGGCCCTGATTCTTCCCTAATTTATCCAAAGCAAGAAACATTTTTTTACTATTTTATTATTGCCATTAGGAAATATCTTTCATTGCAATTTGAAGCCAGCCATTATCTTCAATATCTGCCAAAAATATTCCATTTCTCATCCTTGCACATGACAACATCATTGGGCTTCTGGAAATAATTTCCCCAAATCCGGCTCCTGCAAGTGGCTCCGCACCTTTCCCATAAGACAACAATGAGCTGGAGGACAATTTATGGCATCCCTGGCAACGTCCCTACATTTTCTACTCTTGAAATTCAATCTTTGGCTTTGGATTTGTACGTCTGCAGGGATGGCCGGCATGCCATGTTTTATATTACAACACTAAGAATGATACAGTGATTATAACTAAGGCAGAACTGCCAATTTAAAACTTATTGGTAAAGACATCAGGAAGTGCACTTAAATGACCTGTCACAGTGTTTACAAAATAGAAGCCATTAAAACTACTAAAAGTCTTGTAATGAATGAGTTTGACCTTGCAAGAATTACCGTATTTATCGGCGTATAACACGCACAGGCGTATAACACACATATTCATTTTAAGAGGGAAGTTTCAGGAAAAAAACTTAAATTTTAAATAAGGAACTTTGAAGCAAAATAAGGGTCAGTGCCCATCTGCAGCCTCACCATTGCCAATTTGCCATCAATGCAGCCTGATCAATGCCTATCTGCAGCCTCACAAGTGCCATCAATGCAGCCTCATCAGTCCACATCAATACAGCCTCACCATTGCCATCAATGCAGCCTGATTGATGCCCATCTGCAGCCTAGAGGGGGCAGGGAGGGGGTGGGATGAGTGCCAACAGATTACATAGTACAGTGAGAATCTCCTATGATAGACAGAACAGTGGTCCAATGGCGGCCTAGGAGATGGGACTTCCTATTACAGAGGCCGCCAAGTGAATAGAAGATTCTTACTGTATGTAATCTGACGGCGCTTGTCCTGTCCCCTCAGAGGCAGCTAAAATGTAAGTATTGGCGTATAACACGCACATGCTATTTGCACCCGATTTTCATGGTGAAAAAGTGAGTGTTATACGCCAATAAATACAGTACTTATATTATCACCTTAAAGCTGAATTCCGGGATCCTGACCATTTATTACCCTGAGTACTTTCCCTGTATACAATGAAACTGCATATAAATTTAAAAAATACTTATTTTGAGAAATTCATGATTTTATTGTGTTTGACATAATTTGCTCTTTCATTCATTTGTAGTTTGCCCAGGCACATGCTGCATGTCACATCCAACGTGCGCAGCTAGGTGGAAATGGGAGCCACATTTCCAACAATACCAAGTAAACTCAAGGCTGTTTTTTATTCGTGGGCTGTACTGTGGAGATCACATCTACCTAAAGAAGAAAGCATATCATTCATACCTCCCAACTTTTTGAGATGGGAATAAGGGACACCTATCAGCAAAAGTATGCAGGCATAAGACACATCCCTTGCCACACCCCTTTAAAGGAGAATTGTACAAAAAAAAAAAACAACATTGGTTAAACCCACAAGTGCTTTTTTTTACCACTATTATTCCTTTATATTGGCTTTTGGAATTTACAAATGTAGCCATTTAGAAATCAGATGAAAGATTTAGCGCTGGGAAACACTTTTTGATAGATAAAAAGTGCATTTTATATACATCTATATAGCTCAGACCAAAATACGGGACAAATGAGGAGGAATGAGGGACAGATGGACATTGCTCCAGATCAGGGACAGTCCCTCGAAATCAGGGACAGTTGGGAGCTATGTATCATTGTCTGTGATGGGGAGATATTTTTCCATAGGAGAAAAACAGGGGGACCTGATGGTAAAGACAGGAAAAACAAGGACAATGGAAAAATAAGGGACACGATGGAGGGGAAAAAAAAGGATTAAAGAAAGTGCCTTACAAATAAAAAACAAATGTTTTTTGCAGAAGGTACTGGAGCACCTTTATAATGATTATCTATTCCTCCTGGCGGGAGTTCAGCTTTAATAATAAAAGTGCTACCGCATTAGAAGGCTCTGTTTGTCTGAAGTCATTACAAAGTAAACATGGCATAATCTTTTAAGCACAAAAAGCAGACAAAAGTAGAAATTGGAGAATGGCCATTGAATTTTTTCTAGAGTATATTGTAAATCCCTGATATGGTGTTCTCAGTTACTTAATAAGGATTCATTCACACAAGCGGCACAGGCCTGCATTACTGTACAGTGTACTAAAATAAGTAAAGTTCACATGCAGTTCACGTGGTTAAAAAATTCATTCTTCTATATGCAAGGCATTCACCTTTGTACAAATGTTTTGCAGGAAATCTATGCAAATATATATATATATACAGTTGTGCTCATTAGTTTACATACCCTGGCAGAATTTATGATTTCTTGGCCATTTTTCAGAGAATATGAATAACACAAAAACTTTTCTTTCACTCATGGTTAGTGTTTGGCTGAAGCCATTTATTATCTTTTTTTTAAATTCTTTATTTATTTCTTCAAAGGGTTATCTTACAAACAAAAATATATGATTTCAGGTATACAGATTTACTAACTTTCTACTTCCTTAAATTATATTTCCATTCTGTTTCATATACCCAAGTACTCCTTATTATCCCTTTCTTCCCTTTTTCTATTTTATATATAGTCCCCCACTATCCCGGTACCCTGTGCCTCTTCTCTTTCTGTGAGTCCCCCAGTCCCTTGGGTTCCCTCGAGGCCTCCTCCCACTCCTGAGAGGGAAAAAAAAAAAAAAAAAAAAAAGAAAAAAACAAAAAAAGAAAAAACAAAAAAGGAAAAAAAGGTTTCTCTCCCCCCCTAACCTCCTCCCACCCCCTACTCCCCCGTCTCCTCATTCATTAACCTCTTACCCTCCTCTGTTTGTAAGTATTTCTCCCAGGGGTCCCAGATTTGTTTAACCCGTTCCCTTCCCTCTAAGGGTCTTGGCGTCAAACTCTCCATTATCCCAATATTTCGGACTATATTAAGCCACATAGCAATGCTAGGGGCCTGTGTTTCCTTCCAGCATCTTGGGATGCAGCTTTTCGCCGCATTCACCAGATGACAGACTATTGAGTTTTTATAGTCCTTGATAGGGATTGGTGATAAGTGTAGTAGGAAGAATTCCGGGTCTTGTGGAATCTGGAGTACTGATAGTCGTTGGGTGATTCTATGTACCTCTTGCCAGAATTGTTTAATTACAGGGCAAGTCCAGAATATGTGTAAGAGTGTGCCCCTATCCTGACAGCCCCTCCAACAGTTCCCCGTGACCTCTGGGAATATTTTATTCATCCTTGAGGGGGTGAAGTACCATCTTGATAACAGCTTAAAATTAAGTTCCTGCATTTTTATACACCTTGATGATTTCATTGTCAGATGAATTATTTTCTTCTCTTGTTCTACAGTAAAAATTTTTTCTAAGTCTCTTCCCCATTTATCTAAACTCGCCAATGTAAATCCCTCTGGTGGGGCTGTCAGAAGCGCGTACATTTTAGAGATGGTGTGGGTCAGGAGCTCTTTCTCCTCACACAGCTTCTCGAACTTTGTTCGGGGTCTCTCAAATTCTTCCACTGGTCCTAATGATTCTAAAAAGTGTCGCACTTGTCTAGCTTGCCACCAGGGTATTTCTATCTGTCCTCCTTTTTTTGTTAAGTCCTCTATCAATAGCCATCCACTGGCTTTCAGGAAATGTGAGGCTTGAAAGATCCCTTTCTCCCTCAGTTGCCCAAACACGTGCGTCTCCAAACCTGGCGGGAATTTAGGGTTCCCCAGGATCGGAAAAAGCGGTGAGTTCGGTGTAGATAATCTCTGTTTCTGAATAATCCCTGCTCCTATCTGCAGAGTTGACCCAATCAATGGATGTATCTTTAGCTCGGGAGGTATGTCTGCATAGCACCAAATTGCCCTGTCCAGAGGTATTTGACTTAATTGTTTTTCCAGCGCAATCCATAACTTGTATTCCCCATGTCTATTCCAGTCAATTATTCTGCTGAGGTGGGCCGCTTGATAATACTTAAATAGATCTGGTGCTGCTATTCCACCTACTTCCTTCGGCATTGCCAGCAGCTCTCTGTTTATCCTTGGGTGCTTGCTTGCCCAGATAAATTTTGTAAATTCAGTTCGAATTTGACTGAAATAGTTCATGGGGATACGGATAGGCAATGCCTGGAACAAATACAAGAATTTTGGCACTATGTTCATTTTTAAAATATTACATCTCCCGAACCAGGAGTGAATCCCTTTGTTCCAGCCTTCTAGTAGTTTCTTTACCTCTTTTAATAGTGGTGGGAAATTCAGCTCAAAAATATTTGTTAATTTCGGAGAAATCTGTATTCCCAGATATTTTAGGGCCGTTGTTGTCCATCTAAACTTAAAATTGCTCTGCAGATTACTTTGCATGGAGTCCTCCAGGGCCACCCCCATCGCCTCCGACTTGCTATAATTTATTTTAAAGTTAGACAGAGCTCCGTATCTCTCAATTTCTTTCATCAAATTTGGTAGTGAGGTTTGTGGACTCGTTAATGAAATAAGTAGGTCATCTGCATAGGCAGAGACCTTGTATTCCTGTTTTCCCACCTGTATACCCTTTATATCCGGGTTCTGTCTAATTCTATTGAGCAATGGCTCCAACGTAAGAGCAAATAATAGAGGCGAAAGGGGGCAGCCCTGGCGGGTCCCATTAGCGATAGTAAAGCTTTCGGAGTATACCCCGTTCACCTTCACCAGGGCTTGGGGTGAGGAATACACTCCTGCTACCCAACGTATCAAACGCTCTCCCATACCGGTATGTTTCAGGACTCCCAACATAAATGCCCAATTGACCCGATCAAATGCCTTTTCCGCATCCGTATTCACGAAGACACTTGGTATTTTCTTTTGGTTCACCAGCTGGACCAGATTCAGCACTTTAATCGTGCTGTCTCTTGCTTCTCTTGTTGGAATAAACCCCACCTGATCCCAGTGTATCAACTGGGTCAGGTGTGTCTGTAGCCTAAGTGCAAGTGTCTTCGTGAATATTTTTAGGTCCACGTTAAGAAGGGATATCGGTCGGTAGCTACTGCACACCGACCCATCTTTCCCTTCTTTCGGGATCACTGTAATATGCGCTCTTAATGTATCCAGTGGTGGGTCTGTTGTTTGTCCTAGTCCGTTGAACATTTTTACCATGTATGGGCTCAAATTTTCAAAAAAACTCCTAAAATATTGGATAGAGAACCCATCTGGCCCTGGTGCTTTTCCCTGCTTAAAAGTCTTCATCACTGTGAAAACTTCTTCTGTTGTTATTGGTCTCTCCAGTTCTTGACGGACCGGAGAGGAAATTCGTACTAAGTGTGATGTAGACAAATATTCTTCTAGAGACAATGGTGGTAGAGTCGTTCCTGGTAAATTATATAGTGCCGAGTAATACTCTCTGAACTCATTTGCAATATCCTTCGGGAACACCGATTTTTGCCCTTTTTTTTTGTTTTTATATATGATATGTATGAGCGAGTCTGTTGTTTTTTTAGTTTATTTGCTAGTAGTTTACCACATTTGTCTCCAGAATCATATGTCAGCCTTTTTCCTCTTTGTAATATTGCTTTAGCTTTATATCGCAAGAGATCAGAGAGTTCTCTCCTCAGGGACGCCAATTCCCTTCCCAGTCCCCTTTCTGATGACTTCTTGTGTTGTGTTTCTAATTCCTGTATCTCTTCCAATAGTTTTCTTATCTGTTCTTCTCTCGCTTTTTTTATTCGGGTGCCGTGTTTAATTAAGATTCCTCTGACAACTACTTTATGAGCTTCCCATAACATTCCTGGGTCGCTCTCACCTTTATCATTTATGTCAAAGTACCATTTAATTTCTCTTGTTAAATCCTCCCTGATTTCTGGGTGTTGTAATAAGCTTTCATTTAAGCGCCATCTCCATTCTACTGATTGGGATACTCCCGTCAAGTCTATTTTCAAAGTAATAGGCGCATGGTCCGACCACGTTATATTCCCAATTGATATATCTTGCACCAGCGGCATTAGCTGGTGTGGTATAAAATAGAAATCAATTCGGGAGTATAATTGGTGGGGGTTCGAGAAATAGGTGTAATCCTTCTCCTCCCCATGGAGTGCCCGCCATGCGTCTATTAGTTGGCATTCGTGGAATTTCCTTATGATATTTTTTCTAATTCCCCTTGGCACTGAAGATGTCCCAGTAGAGGTATCCATTTTTGGGTCTAGGGGAGCATTAAAATCCCCCCCTAAGATCAGTTTGCCTTCTCTAAATTCCATTAGCCTGGACAGGGTTTTTTCTACAAACCTATCTTGATGTGCATTTGGGGCGTAGATCGTGGCTAAGGTCACTTTTGTATTTCCTATGTATCCCTTTACAAAGAGATATCTCCCCTCCGTGTCCACACATTTCTCCAGTAGCGACCAAGCCACTCGATTTGAAACCAGAATTGCCACCCCCTTTGTTCTGGTTTGTGAGTTAGCGTGGTATACACTGGGGAAGTGTCTACTCTGCAAATAGGGGCTGGCCCCCAACTTCAGATGTGTCTCCTGTACCATTCCCACATCCGTCTTTAGACGTTTTAAGTCGTCTATTAACATCCTACGTTTCTCTGGTATGTTAAGGCCCCTAGCATTTAGTGAGGTCATCCGTAACCCTTCCATCTTCTGCTTATCCCCCGTTCCCCCACTCGTACCCCACAGTGGCCCTGGGGGGGCGAGGTGGGCAAGAGACCGTGGGAGACAGGTGGGGAGGTGGAGGGGGGGCAAACAAAAAAAAAAAAAAAAAAAAAAACAGAGAAAGAAAAAAAAAAAAAATTTCGCAGGGTGCCAAATTATATTTATTTCCCTCTCAGGGGTTCCCGAGATACCGGTAAATTCCCAGCGCCTACTTCTGGGTGCTAAGTTTCCCGTAGGTGCTGAATCGGGGGGGTGACTAACTATGGCTCGTATGGCCGTACTTCCCTCCCACTCCCTCCAACTGTTTTCACATTCTTTCATATGATTTCAGCTGTCATTAATACTGGGTCTGCTTCTACTTCCAACAATCTAACCAAGCATTTTATATTTCCTATGCCCCTATGTTAGTTTCTCCGTACAGATATTTCTTTCCTATCTATACATCCTTTTCATTCGCGTTTTATATTATAACCCACAGTCCTTTATATAACATATAACATCAAACACATCATAATGGCGTCACATTAGCCCACAATCCTTTATATATCATATAACATCGCTCATGTCATAATGGGTCAGTCTTAATCACACCTTTCTATACTGCGCCCTTTTCCCCCAGATGTTGTTTTCTATTATGTTCCTCCCCCCACCTTTCATTATTTACCTCTGGCCCATATATTCTGGCTCCCCACCCCCCTTACCCGTGTATACTTTGTCCTCTTTAATTGTGAAGATATATTTATTTTCCCCCTCACCCCCTCTCTTCCCATTCTGTCCCTCTAGGTTCTCTCCCCTTCCCTTCCCTTCAAGTTATTTACATGTATATACTGTCTCCCACCCATAAAAAAAAAAAAAAGGAGGGACCTATTACTCTCCCTCTGTGCCCCTACCTCTAGTGATAACCCACTTATCATTCTCTTAGTGATTCCTTGTCAACTCAATATCCCACTTCTTTACCCCTGAGTGTTTGTGTGTGTGGATATATATATGAGCATCCTAAAACTCCCAGAACGCACCCAGAAAAAAAAAAAAAAAAAAAAAAAAAAAAAAGTTTATGTGTATATTGTGTATCTTAGTTTTATGCCCACGTTTTTCTGTCCCTCCCTCTTTCCCTCCCCCCTCCTTACCCCTTACTCTATATTACTTACCCACCCTCCCTCCCCCCCCCCCCCTACCTCCTACCCTCCTCTACACCTTTAGTGATCCTATCAAAAACACTGCACAAAACACTTTCGAGAGCTTCTCCTAGCCCATTCATCTCTCTTTAGTGTGACCCCCCCCCCTCCCTCTCCCTCCCCCCCCCCCAAGAAGTCTCCATGGGAGGAAAAAAAAAAAAAGGAAGAGAGCGAAAAAGGGCCATAGAACGAATCCCCACTGGAGAGTATACAACTATTTATGTTCAGTAATGAATCGAGAGGATTCCATAAAAACAAAAAAAAAAAAAAGGGAGGTTTGAGGGCCGAGACGGACAATTTTTTTTTTCGTATCCCTGTACATGTCCGGGATAGGTGCAGTCTATTTAGATTCTCTGTTTCACCTCTGTTTCACCCAAAAAAAAAAAAAAAAAAAAAAAAAGGAAAAAGGAACCCCGACACCCCACATCTGGAGCGCTGACGGGCACCAAGGTCCAATTGCGAGTATCACTCCTGGGCGAGATTCCAGAGGTCATTGCCTCCAATGTTCGGACAAGGGGGTACTCCTGGGGTGCCCTTTTTGGCACTGCTAAAGTTTTAGTGGACTCCGTCCAAACCGGGGGGCCGGCAGATAGCCAAAAAAACAAAAAACAAAAGGAAAGACGGACAAAATTGAATAACACAGGGGAATAGGAAGTCTTATGCATGGTTACTTACAGTTCCCCACCGACTAGCTGTCTCATTCTACCGCATGCTGCCGTTCTCCTGCCTTTCGCTGCCGCTTTCTTTCCAGGGGTGCAAGCCAATCTGGAACCTCGCATCGCTCCATCTCCAGGAAGGAGAAGAGCGACGGTAAGTCGGCCGGGGACCATACCAAAAATGATTGTGTGCCTTTTTTCACTTTCAATGAAATTGGGTATCCCCAGCGATAAGTGGCTCCTGCTCGTCTGATCTGCTCCAGCAGCGGGCGCAGTAGTGCCCTTCTCTGTAGAGTTGCCCGGGATAGGTCTGGGAGGATCCTAATTGTCGCTCCATCTTGGTCTATTGTACCCATTTCCCAGGCTTTTCTACTGATCAACTCCTTCTGGGGGAATCGCTGAAAACGGCCAATGACATCTCTTGGTCTGAGTGGGTCTGTAGAGCGAGGTCCTTGTACCCTATGCAGTCTTTCAAACTCAACTACCAAGGTCGGGGGGCCCGCACAGATTTTCTGGCATATCAAGCCCACTGTCACCTCTAACAGATTTCCTTCAATCTCCTCTGGGATTCCTCTGAATCTAAGGTTGCTTCTTCTGCTTCGGTCCTCAAATTCTTCCAATTTTAAATGCATAGTTGAAGATTGTATTGACTGAGCGGACCACTCTCTCTCTATTTTATTCACCCGGGCTTCTAGACTAGCCGTCACCTGCTTTCCTTCCCGGAGACCGTCTGCTATATTTTGCATTTCCAACTTAATCAGTTTTAGCTCCTTGCGGTTACCTTCCTCCACCCGAGCCACCATAGCTTCCATCTCACCTCTTGTTGGGAGCGCTTGCAGGATCGCTCTAAGATCAGCTAGGCTCGCCTCCACTCGCTCCTGGGACGCCATCTCCATCCCCCCTGACAGAGACTGCTCGTTGTCTTCAGTGTGCCTGCTCGGCTCCTCGTATGTCAGTGGGAGGCTCAGGCGCGGGGCCGCCCGTGGTGTCTCCACACACGCCAGCCCCCGGATCTCCGTGGATGTTGTCCGCCCGGTTGCAGCCCGTGTGAAGTAAGTTTTAATCTCCTGCTGCGCCGGAGCTTTACACGTATCTCTCCTCTTTCCGCTGCTCATTCCCTGCTGCCCACTTTCCCCCGTCAGTCACCGCCTGTACAGGGCTTCGTTCGCGGCAGTTTTTCCTTCAGCTGGAGGGAGTGTTTGGGCGCGCAGCTCGTTCTCTCACTACTCCGCCATTGCAGAGTCACGCCCCCCCTCCAAGAAGCCATTTATTATCAATCAACGGAGTTTACTCTTTTTAAATCATAATGGCAACAGCCAAACACTAACCATGAGTGAAAGAAAAGATTTTGTGTTATCATTCATATTCTCTGAAAAATGGACAAAAAAAAATCATAAATTCTGCCAGGGTATGTAAACTTATGAGCACAACTGTATATAAACACATGTAAATTTGATGCAGGTAAACTCATGCTAATGCAGGTTAACACATGCAAAAGTAGATAAACTTAAAGCTGAACTCCAGGCAGACAAAAAAAAAAAACACACATATACAGTATCTCACAAAAGTGAGTATACCCCTCACATTTTTGTAAATATTTTATTATTTCTTTTCATGTGACAACACCGAAGAAATTACACTTTGCTACAATGTAAAGTAGTAGTGTACAGCTTGACACAAATCCATCAAGTCCAACCCAGGGGCGGATCCAGAGTCTAGTCTCAGGGGGGGCACTGCCAAAAATATTTTTTTTTGTGGACAATTTATCAGGGAAATGGCTGGTGTTGGAGCTTCAATCATCCTGGCACCATGGTTGTTATGGTGTCAGGATGATTGAAGCGCATTATTTCCATTATTACATTGTTATATAAAATGAAACAGTTCAACTCACCATAATGCAGAATCAGTGGGAGCCCTGAGTGTGTTACTTGCCACTGTCCCCTGCCACCAGATGCAGATTGTCACTTGCCACGTTACCTGCCACAAGTTGCAGATTGTCACTTTTACTCACTCTGTTGGCAACTGCCTTGAACTCATATTCTCTTCCCTATGCACTCTGCACAATATTCCCAATATTAATTTTCCTCTCTCTTCGTCATCTTAACCCTTCTCTTAATTTTTCTGCTACAGATTGTCTCTACAACAAAATCTCATCCTTGTCCTGCCCCAACTTGGCCACTTCTGTCTGCAACATTTCACTCTCATCCACCCTGGATATCTTCGTCCCCCTAACTACACACAGAACCAGACCTAGACTGCTACAACCCTAGCAGAGACAGACAATACCAGAAGATTAAAAAAACAGAGCCGCGCTCTTGAGCATCTGTGGCATAAGACTAAGTCACAGCAAGATTTCAGCCAATATAAATCTGCCCTCCATCAACTCTTTTCTACCTTTACCACTCTACTTCGTCCTCCATTACCTCCACCCACTAACTTACTCACTGCCCAGGAGATTGCTAATCACTTCCAAAATAAGATTGAGACAATTCATCTCGAGATCTCCACTCTACAGATATCTCCCTCACTTTACACTCCTTGTCCTCCTGCAAAATCAATAATTCCCTATTTTAACCCAGCTACTATAGAGGAAGTCACTAAACTTTTTTCTAACGCCCACCTAACCTCCTGCCCCCTGGACCCTGTTCCTTCTCAAATACTATGGTCCCCATATGGCTCTATCCTACATTCTTTAACTGATATCTTCAACCTCTCACTCTCTACCGGCATCTTCCCCAACTCTATAAAACATGCGCTAGTCACTCCCATACCAAAAAAGGCCTCACTAGACCCCACCAATCTTAACAACCTAAGACCCATTTCTTTACTCCCTTTTGCCTCCAAACTCCTTGAACATTTAGTCTACAACCAACTGAGAAACCACCTAATTGAATAGATGAGAATAACCTTCTAGATCCCATTCAGTCTGGATTTCGCCCACAGCACTCCACAAAAACTGCTCTCCTAAAACTCATAAACGACTTACTAAGAGCCAAAACCAACGGTCATTATTCCGTACTCTTACTAACAATTCAGTGTCCTCCACCCCTCTCTGCCAATCCCTCCACTGGCTTCCACTCACCCAATGAATAAAATTCAAAGTACTAACAATAATTTACAAAGCCATCCATAACTCTGCCCCGAGCTACATCACTAACCTAGTCCCAAAATACCAACTAAGCCGCTCTCTTCAGTCCTACCACGACCTCCTGCTCTCTAGCTCCCTTGTCACCTCCTCCCATGCTCACCTCCAGGATTTCCTCAGAGCTTCTCCCATCCGTTGGAACTCTCTACCCCAATTGGTCTGACTGTCCCCTAATCTATCCATCTTTAGACAATCCCTGAAAACCCTCCTTTTTTAAAAAGCAGCCTATCCTGCTTCTAACTAATACACTGTTTTACTTCCCCCACAGCTATTACCTTTTGTATCAATTTATTCCTTATATATTAATACAATAATTAACCACTTCATGGTCTGATACTCTTGAATTTATCTAAAATATATCAAAAATAAAAAAAAGATATAAAAATTATTTTACACATAAAAAATAAAATGAAATGAATTCCTTCCTTTTTACCATGATTAAAATATCAAACCAGTTACTGAACGTGGTCCAACCACGGTACACACCTAGTTATCCAATAATGTAATATTGGGAGCCTCGAGATACCGCTTCTTCATCACGGGACTCTATTATTATTAATACAATAATTAACCACTTCATGGTCTGCTACTCTTGAATTAATCTAAAATATATAAAAATTTAAATCTAACTCTATGTTCATACCGGCTGGCTGCATAGTACCCAGCCAGTATAACCACTGAGTTTCATTCTTGGAGACTGCGTTTGAATATTCTATCTATACCAGTGATGGCGAACCTTGGCACCCCAGATGTTTAGGAACTACATTTCCCATGATGCTCAACTACACTGAAGAGTGCATGATCATCATGGGAAATGTAGTTCCAAAACATCTGGGTTGCCAAGGTTCGCCATCACTGATCGATTTCATAAAAGGTCAACAGCCAAGGATCCCGATTATGGTATAATCTAAAGTGCTTTGATACACTATGTTTTATGAACCCCTTTGCAATATTGGTAATATGTTCATTAATCCTGGTACGTAACCTACGTGTTGTCCTCCCCACATATTGCATTGGGCAGGGACACTCCAACACATAAGTCACGTACTCTGAATCGCATGTGATGAGTGATTTTATTTTGTGTTCTTGTTTATTTGTTACTGATTGAAATCTGTCTATTTTTCTACTTTTCCTTTTCGTAGTTTTCCTTTTCGTAGTTTTGCAGGTTCTACATCTAGTACAGTAATGGAAACCATCTCTGTCCAAAAATGTGCTTGATTTCTTTGGAGGATCCAGGGGCTATCTTATTTCTTAATTCTGGGTCCCATCTGTATATGAATTTAGGTCTCGTTGGGAGGAGGGGGTTTAAGATTTTTATCTTTAAGGAGGATTGGCCAGTGTTTTCTACTTCTCTAAACTGTCTATGAAATCCTGTAATAAATGCCAATACTCCTTTAAATTTTCTAGGTTTATTGTTGGTTAGAAGTGAGTTTCTATCCATATTTGAGACTTTATTTCTACATTTCTCCAATTCTTTAGGGGTGTAACCTTTCTCAATGAGCCTAGTGATAAGGATATCTGATTGGGTTTTGTAATCCTGCAGGCTGTCACAATTTCTTCTAACTCGCATAAATTGGATTTTGGGTATCCCTCTAAGCCATTGCGGGTGGTGATGGAGGCCACTGTGATTATTGGGACCTTCAATGCTGCAGACATTTTTCTATACACTTCCCTAGACCTGTGCCTTGATACAATCCTGTCTCTGAGGTCTACAGACAATTCCTTGGACTACATGGCTTGTGCTCTGACACTGTTAACTGTGGGACTTTATATAGACAGGTGTGTGCCTTTCCAAATCATGTCCAATTGACTGAATTTACCACAGGTGGACTCCAAGTTGTAGAAACATCTCAAGGATGATCAGTGGAAACAGGATGCACCTCAGCTAAATTTTGAATGCCATGGCAAAGGCTATGAAAGCGCACATTCAAAGATAGGCAAAAGAAAACCTGAAACTTGATGTTATTGTCCAGGCAACATTCTTTATTCATGCCTTCTCTCTCATATTATCTGTCTTTGTAGCTTAAATACAAAAAAATGGCAAAACATTTGTCTTGTTAGGCAGGCCATACAGTATACATTTTTTTTTCCTTCAGCCATCAGGTTGAAAAAAAAGAAAAAGTGTTAAATCCCCCATCATCACATTCCATGTGGATGGTGGAATCACTCCCACTGTACTATTGTATTGTGACGATGGGGAGCCTTCCCTGCCTTGAGAACACAATGATCAGTGTTGCCGACTATAGCCAGCGGCACTGAACGTTTTGAAAAAAACAACAGGGTGGTTGTGCAGAAGTCGATCGATAGACAGATAAGACAAATCACACAGCCATGTTTGACAGGTATGGCCCTGGATGCACAGGCTCTTTGTTGGAGGCAGTGCATTTATCCCTGCCTACCTGTCAAACTCAGGTATTCAGGTAAGTCTGTATAGGCTGCCTTGTGTGCAACTACACGCTAGAACTTAAAGTGGAACTCTCTCTCAAACAACAATCATTATTTTTAATCCTCATGCTGCTAGCATTAGTAAATAGGAAAGTATATCATATGTACTTAAACTATTTTTTTTTTTTTTACATTTCATCATTTACTTCCTGGTTTCCAGGCCTGGCAAATGATGTCATACATCCCAGGTGTCTTCAGAAGTGGAGGAGAGAAGGAAGGGCTTTCTCAGCTAAGCAAACTCTACTGCCTGCATGCTTGAGCTAAGGGCAGATGGATTCCTGGAATGCTAGATGAATCATTTGCCCTTACTCAAGATGGCAGAAATGCTAGGGAGTGATTTTCAAAGTGGAGACAGCATGGAGACATGGATGGATAGGGAAGTTTGCTTTAAATTTAAAGTAATAAAGTAAATAGTGTTTTTGGTTTGTGGTGCTCAGATACAGTGAAGATCCGCTTTAAAGATGCCCAAATAATATATATATTTTTTTTAAAGTAACTTTTTTTATTGATTTTTTGCCAGAAAAGATACAGGACCATTGTACAGCAAGAGTACACACAGATTTAGAAATATGGCACCAGAAGATGTCATAGCAGAAAATCTGTCAAGCATAGATCACACATACTGTATGTAATCAGTAGATAAAGGGATCTGTTAGTATAATCCCCGGCAATATAATGGCGCCAGTATTTAAGCAGGCATAGCAAATGGTAGTCAACACAAATAATACATACTGTGATCATGAAGAAACTTGAAGCGCCTCTCGAACCTCTGTGACTGAGCCCCTGGTGGGCGGGACAAGCATTTCAGGGGGCGTGGCAGGAGCAGTGCTGGCTGAGGCTACAAATCTTGTTAGCATCGGGTTGGTTTGAGCAGTGTCTTTCGCAATATAGTTTGGCAAATAATACATATTTACATATTTGGATGAAGCATAATGAAATGAGCCTATAAAATTATATACACAACTGCAGACCCATACAGTTCTATTACCGATGCGTTTACAGCCTATGTTGGAATTGGAGGGCTCTCTATTTGTCCTTACATGAAGCACTTATTTATTCTATAGAATACTTGTGACATGATCAAATTACAGCAGCAGGATTCTGGCCAAAGGACCCATACATTACTACATATTTTTCTGTTGTCGAAAAATCTAGGAAAATCTTCAGCCATTTCTATGCCTTAATTTTGTTTACATTACCAGCTACCTGGAAAAAAAGGAAAGGTATAAAGTATCTCCAAATGTAATCATCTGTAAGAAAAGAAAACCTAATCCAGTTAAGTCCCTATCAATTCTTTATCTAAGCTACTGCAGTAATCTGGCATGACGAGTAAAGGGATGAGAGAACCAGTACAAATATATTTACTTAAAGGCGCACTCCGACTATACTGAACTCCATTTTCAATTTAAAAGGTGTTCATGAAACACAGCCTACTTGCTGAAGGACTCATTGTGGAGTTCATCTTGTTCTGCTGGCAGTCCTACAGGCTAAATCCCTATGACTGCCAACATCCTATTTGTCTGGATGGTCATGAAATATTGGCTAAGTGTTCTAAACTCCATCCTTCTATTTTTTTTAGAAAGATGTGCTGTACAACAGAAAATTGTGGGGGAGATTGGCTAAAACGAGTGCACACAGTATATGTGGCTGTGCATAGTAACCAACATGGGCAGCCCGTTCATTAAGGGTGCATGGGCGTCACCCCCCCATCTATGCATCCGGCCCCCATGCAGGACGCTGGATGCATGGATTCCAATAGGGGGGGTTTAGAAGCACGTTATTAGAGCCAGAGGCTCTAATAGGCTGCAAAATAGGGTGGGCTTGGGGCACAGAGCACTGCGAACCGAGCCCACCCAATTGTGTGACAATAGCGAATGAATGAGTGACTTGTATAGTGCTACCTATGTGAACTGAATCGCCTCCGGGTGCATTTTTCTGCCGATCCATCTGTGGTATAGCGCGGTCCTTTACCCCATGGGGTCCTGAGGCGCTTACAAACACATACACATATTTGGCCAATTTCTTTGACAGGATCTAATTAACCTACCAGCATGTCTTTGGAGTGTGGGAGGAAACTGGAGTACCCGGAGGAACCCCATGCAGATACAGGGAGAACATGCAAACTCCAGGCAGATGGTGTTGTGGTTGGGATTTGAACCAGCGACCCTATTGCTGCTAGGTGAAAGTGCTAAAACCACTACACCACTGTGCTGCCCCTATTTGTGAATGAATATTCACTTTTCTCACACTCAATCTCCTCCCCGCCAATCAGGAAGTGGGTCGGATTGGCCACCACAGAGGAGGAGACAGAAGCCACCGAGCTGGGGGAGGGGCTGCCACCCGTGATGCCCGCTGCCCATGATGCCTGCGGAGGAGAGCAGGGGGAGGGGAAGCCGCCCGTGATGCCTGCCATAGATCGGGTCTGAAGCACTTACCCAACCAACCGAGACCGGACCAGGGGCACTGTTGCCTCTCCCCAAAAAAAAAAAAAACACCAGCCGCCACTGGTAACCAATTCGCTTCTAACTTAAGCTTGTTCAATTAAAGTGTTACTAAACCCACAACAGTAAAATCAGTCTGTATCTGTATATGCAGTAAAGCATGCTTGTTATACTCACTGTGGAACCTAAGGTGTTAATCCTCCACATTGTGTAAAAAGGCTGTTTGATCCCATCTTCTCTGACCCTCTCCTTCCACTGTCCCCAATATATTTCCTGATAATACAGAGCCAGGGGACAGGCTGCACATGCTCAGTTTGGTGTGTATTGCTAGAGTTTTTTTTTTTTTTTGCTTGGGAGGTTGCATGTGATCAGCACAGGACCAATCAGCACTGTCCAGATAGAGGGTCAGGGGTCCTGCATTCTAGACAAGACAGACATGGCAGAATGAAAACTCCTCCCACAAGCTTTAACCAGACACTCATGGAAGTCACAAGACTGCTATATACTGCTGATGAGAAAAGGTATTTAGCAGTTTATATTTACTAAAATAATTGCATTTCCATGTTCTGTGTACTGTAGGAGACCAGATATAGTGAATGCAGGGTCCGGGGTTTAGTAACACTTTAGGTTTTGACAAAAAAACCTAGACTCTGATTGGTTACTATGCAGAGCTGCACCAGATTCTGTGTGCACAAGTTCTAGCAAATCCCTCCGGTATGACAAGGGCGAATACACTCAATCTGGTTCTGTTTGATTTTTTACAATTCAGTTTCATAACTGAATATTTTGTTGCCAGGTTTTGGTATTTTGGCTGATTACACATGTAAGTGATTTTTTTATTGCAGAAAGTATACATTTTTTCAAAATAACAATAATATTTATGTTACATGACCATTTCACATACAAGTAGTGTACATCAAACTTCCTTTTCAAAGGAAATCATTAAAAAATGTGTGGCCTGCCAATGTTGGTGACTTACTGACAATGCTAGTTGCCTTACTGACAGACATACTCCTCTTTTGACTTCAGTGATTTCTGGGTCACTGATCGGAAACATCTGTTTCTTGCCGGTGGTTGCTGCTGTCCATTTCTGATTGCCCATGTAGCCTAATTAATTGGCTGTCTTCTCACATCCCACATCTATACCTAAGGCTGCCCAATCAAAGCAGTAATAAACCGCCCCAAAAAAGTAATATATTGTAACTCACCAATCCTTTTAAGCAGTGTTCAACCCCGAACCAAAAAAAGTAATGTGCTGCAGCTTACCAATCATTAGATGTGGTTGCTGCATTCAAATTTATTTATTTTTTATTTTGGGATAAAGATTTTACACAAATAAGTAAAAGGGGATCATTGTAAGCACCCCTGTCGGTGTTAAATGCTTTGTCTCATCCCTGTAACTGGTACATCTGCAAGAGAGCTTATTCTTTTAAAAAAACAGCCTTACTGGCTGCATCACCAGATGAAAATAGTAGAAAAAAAAAGCCTAAAAAAAGAAAACGAATGCAGTGATCACATCTAAGAATTGGTAAGCTGCAGTATAATAGATGCTTTTTTTTTTTTTTTAGGTTTATTACTTTTTTTGCCTTTTTTTTCCCTCTTTATTTTCACCTGATGATCTGACCAGTAAGGGCTCTTTCACACGGACGGACCGTATGTCCGTTTTTCATCCATCCGTTTTCGGATGAAAAACTGACATACATGTATCCCTATGGGATAGCGAGTGTCAGCGGATGAGCATCCGCTGACACCCGCTCTCGTCCGTGCCCGCTATGCTCCGTTTCTGCAGACGGAGGAAAACCCTATTTTTTCATCCATCTGCAGAGCGGATCGGATGACGACGGACTCTACGGTCCATCGTCACCCAATCTCCCATAGGGGAGAGCAGCGCTCTGACAGGTCCGTCCCTGCGCTGTGTGCAGAGACGGACCTGTCATCTTTCTGCTCAGCGGAGATCGCTCCGGCGATCCCCACTGAGCAAGCTGCTATCCACGGGGCGGATCTGCACTGATCCGCCCCGTGTGAAAGAGCCCAAACACTTCCTTACAAAAAGTTGGCCACTGCCCCACGTATAACCGGCCTTTGAAGCAAGGAGCATTGGAGGGCAACATATGTAAAAAAAACAAAAAAAGGTCAAGGAAAAATCCAAGGAAATACATGCGTAAGCTGATGTAATAATATGTAGGTTACTGAAGCGCTGCTAAGTGTGCTAGATAAAACGTGTTTAAAACAGCCAGAACAGCTGCACCATTTAAAAAGTGATCTTGCACTACAATAACTTTATAATTGAAGAATGGTGCGCTTATTCCAAAATAAATCATATAAACAATTCCAATGTACATACGTGTATGTACATTGGAATTGTTTATATGATTTTGGAATAAGCGCACCATTCTTCAATTATAAACATGCGTAAGCTACACAATTCCTGTCCTAGGGTGGCGCTACACACTTCCTGGGTGGCGTCACTATGGAGGAGCAATGAATACACCCTTGGACAGCAACATTGTCCACGGTCAATCTAGATGGACTTCACTTACAGTTAAAAGAGAAGTACGCCTAAGGTTTGTTGGCCATACTTCTCTTGTGGATAAGAGGAACGCACTTACTTTTGCACTCCTATGGTCCAGAATTGGCCAACAGTAGGCTAAAGCCTGCTGTCGACTGATGTCATTGAGTCCAGGCTCTTGAAGGATTTTGACGCAGAGAGCCTGAGCCACTCACTGCCTCTCCCTCCCCAGCCCTCCAAGTGAGCACTGGAGGGGCAGAACAGAGAGCTAGCGACTGACAGTCACCACTCTCTGTTCAGAGCCGGATGAGAATTCAGTGGCTATGTGATTACTTAATGAAACCAAAAAAGCCACTCCAGGTGAGTGTCTAGTTAATCCCCACACACACACACACACACACTAGTCAGGTGCTAACCTGGCTTGCATGCTGTGAAACATAAGGAAATGATTCCGGACGGCTGCACATCAAATAATCCTTTTTATTGAAGCTTCATATGACAAGTGGTTGACAGATGGAGCTCCATCTATCAACCACTTTTCATGTGAAGCTTCAATAAAAAGGATTATTGGATGTGCAGCCATCTGGAACAATTTCCTTATATGGGATCGCTTAATTCTCGGTCTTATGCCGCGTACACACGTTCGGACATTCCGAAAAACAAAATCCTGGATTTTTTTCTGACGGATGTTGGCTCAAACTTGTCTTGCATACACACGGTCACACAAATGTTGTCGGACTTTCCGAACGTCAAGAATGCGGTGAAGTACGAAGAGCCGAGAAAATTGAAGTACAATAGCCAGTGCGGCTCTTCTGCTTGATTCCGAGCCTGCGTGGAATTTTGTGCGTCGGAATTGTCTACACACGCTCGGAATTTACGACAACTGATTTTGTTGTCGGAAAATTGTAGATCCAGCTCTCAAATTTTTGTTGTCGGAAACTCCGACAGAAAATGTCTGATGGAGCCTACACATGGTCGGAATTTCCAACAACAAGCTCACATCGAACATTTGTTGTCGAGAT
Source organism: Lithobates sylvaticus (assembly GCA_028564925.1). NCBI lineage: Eukaryota > Metazoa > Chordata > Amphibia > Anura > Ranidae > Lithobates > Lithobates sylvaticus. The sequence goes on from CM053035.1 coordinate 134,855,267, forward strand.
TAGAGCCAGCGGGGGGACAGCTGCAGCATCGGACCAATGCTGCAGCCATATAGGCGAGTACGACTTTGGTTTCTCACACACTTCTCGCTACTAAACCAAAAAATGGTTAAATCAAATTAATGGTTTCCAAAAACAGTTAACCAACTGCCACATTTGCTTGTGCTCTCAACCAAATTGTCGAACCATCAAATGGCAGTTGCAGGTCAAACAGAGGCTAAGATGGCAGCTTCCTTTGCTGAAAAGGATAAAAGGGTTTAGTTCCACTTTTAAAGCTGAATACAGCACAATATACAAAATATCTACAATATTCACTGTACACACACACACACACACTGATATGTATACAATAAATATTTTACACAGAAACTCCAAAAAATATACAATTTGAATAATAATCCAGTCTGTCACTTATTAATTACAGACACCTGAGCAGTACCCAGCCAGTGCTGGAATCACAAATCAAAGCCGTTTCAATGTAAAAAGCCTAATTACCCTGTGATGAGAAAAGAGACCAAAAGAAGAAAGGAAAGAAGGAAGTTTTGCTGGTCGGAGAAGTATAATGTTAGCTCCATCACCAGACAAAATTATCAGAATTTCCATATTCTTACCTGGTCTACGTTGGATAGTACCCTGAAAAGCTAAACACTACCTGGTTACTTTGGCATTTTTTATGCTTCATGGAGTTAATTATGGAGGTGATCTTTTACCAGTGCAAAACTTCTGATCCAATAAGTAGTATCCTAAAACAGTGATCTCTAAACTGTGGCCCAAACTACTTGCCATTATCTGGCCCTTGAGGCAGAGACACAACTAGCCCTGGTGCAAGAAATCATGAAGGCCCCCCTGGCCCGACCAGGGCCCTTCCCACTGATTCCGGGGCCCTTTACTCCCATCACGGGACCCTTTATTATAAGCTTGCAGCCGGCCACCTTCCTGTCATATTGGGGTCCCCCCCATGGTAGCAGAACGCCAGTCGCAAGTGCGACATTTGTAACCCTGGTAGTTCCGCCAATGGTGTCAGTCGTTTTTTTTTTTGTCCTAATTTTTTTACCTTTTTTTTTTTAACAATTAGATTTTTTATTATTTTTTAGGACCTCTTTGGTGAAATATCAAGGTATAAACAGACCCCTGATGTCTCATTTTTGAGCCAAAGAAAGGGACTGAGGACAGATTTACCAGTCCCTTTCTCTGCAGCCTCAGCTACACAGAATGAATGAACAGGAATAGCTCTGTACAGAGCTTTCCGTTCATCCATAAACTGAGGCATAGTAAATACACTTTACTATGCCCCAGCTATGAATTAATAAAAAAAAACAAAAAAAAAAAACAAAACAGTCAGTGATCGATACCGATCACTGACTATTAAGACAATAAATGGGCCAGTAAATGACACATTACCGACTCCTTCCCTACTCTCCATCCTGACAGTATCCCCCGCAGCAGCCGGTGGGAGGTGGGAGGGGGAAATCCATCAGCACTGTAAGGAGGGGAAGGACACAGGAGCAGTGGCGTCACTAGGGGGGGCAGAGGGGGCTATGCCCCCCCCCAACATTATACTGTACCCCCCAATTAAAATAAAACGGACACTGGAGCTGGGAGCAGTCTGGAAAGCAGGGGACAGCGATAGACTGAGCCACTGTAGTGCTGGCTCCGGCTCCTCCTCCACCTGACTCCACTCCTGGCCACTGGTTGCTAGAGCCGCCTGGCATCTAGCAACCAGTGATGTCAGAGCCAGCATTAGTAGTTCTCTCTACCCTTCTTCCTCTCTCGCATGGGATGGGTGAGGAGACACAGCCAATCTGCTCCTTCTTCACCCCCACCCCGCTGCCGCTCTCATCCTGTGTGTGTACTACGGGAAGTGTGAGCGCGTTATCTTCACACTTGACTTCCCACGGTACACACACAGGAGGAGAGCGGAGGCAGGGGGGAGGAGCAGATCGGCTGTGTCTCCTCACGCATCCTGTGCAAGAGAGGACAGAAGGGAAAGAGAACTACCAGGTGTTCTATCGAGAAATTGAGGCACTAATGGGCACTGATAGGCAGGAGGCACTAATGGGCACTGATAGACTGCATTGAGCACTGATAGGTAGCATTTATGAGCAATAATTGGTGGCACTGATAAGCGGCATTGATGAGCACTGGTAGGTGGTACTGATAGGCAGCATTAATGAGCACTGATAGGAGGCACTAATGGGCACTGATAGGTGGGATTGATGAGCACTGATAGGCATTGAGCACTGATAAGCAGCATTTATGGGCACTGACAGGCATTGAGAGCACTGATAGGCAGCACTGGTAGGTGGCAATGAAGAGCATGTATGTTAGCCCAACATTGAAAGAACAATTACCCGCTTTATATCAAAGTGTTCAGCTAACATTTATTTTTTTATAAAGACCTCTGGAGTGCATTCGTTTCTTGAAAGAGAAAAAAAAAGTGTGTGTGTGTGTGTATATATATATATATATATATATATATATATATATATATATATATATATATATAAATAAACACACAGATTGCGTTTTATATTTGGCCCCCCTACTTTTGTCCCTATCCCCCCCCCCCTAAATACGAAAGCTGGAGACGCCACTGCACAGGTGCCTGGGACAGCATTAGGAAGGCAGTGGGAGGAGCCAATCCCCTCCATTTTCCTCATGCAGCCACTGAATGTCTACGGGAGGGAGAGGCAGTGAAGCAGGCATTCAGAGGCTACATGGAGGGAATCGGATCCTCTGCATGCTACCACCCCCACTGCCCTCCTATCCAAGTGTATAGGGGGGGGTCGCACGGTCCCCCTGGAACAGGGGGCCGGATCACAATGGCGACTCCTGTGCATACCCCCTGGAACCAGAGCTTTACGAAGGCATCATGCTGTCATAGGCAATGTGTTACAGGTTCTTCTCTTTCTCATATTGCTATTTCTAAAAAAAAAAAAATAAGGGGTAGAGATGTGCACGGTGGTAAAATTTGTTTAGTTTCATTTCAGATTAATTCTTTAAAGCAGTTGTATGCCTGCGCAAAAAAGAACCTGTACGGCAAAGGCATAATGAGCCATTTTTGCACCGCATACTAGCTCATTGTGAAATACTTTAGAACGAAGCGCCGGCATCGCCTCCCGGTCACCGCTGAGGAAGCTGACATGTTTCCTCTGCGTTTCTTCTGGGTTTGCGGCATGCGCGTGGGAGTCCTCTTTCCGGCAAGGAGCTCTGATTTTCTAGCAGCATCCGCCGGACCTTCAGAGCGCAAGCACCACTGACGTCAGTGGCTGTGGCATTCATGTTACCTACAGGTAAGCCTTATTATAGGCATACCTGTAGGTAAAAATGTGAAAGCAGGGTATACAACTGCTTTAAGTAAATCACTTTGTTCCATCATATTTGTTAGAATGATTCCACAGGCAGTTGGGCACAGTAAGAAATAAACAAAAACTATGCAAAGTTTGTATATTTTTGGGCTTTTTTCTGACCTCTGTAACCTTGAGGACACAGCCCAATGATACATTTTGTCAAAATAGCCTCACATGTATGACCACATATTACATAAGTATTCAGTATTGCCCCTGAAAAAAAAGAGTGGTGGCCCAAACAAGTGCAACCATCAACAGAAATGGCTAAAGTAACCTAAACTGTCTTATAAGTTATAATCATAACATACTGTATATGGGTACCTTAAAACAGGAATATTCAGTTTATCAACTAAATCCATGTATTCTGCGAAGAAAGGAATTCTCCACTGCCCACTCATAAACCTGACAGTGAAGTAATTATTAGATTAGGTTCTTTGAGACATTTTGATTATACTCTTCCCTAGATGTTGCAACATGTGAGAACTGGTCTCCTTATTAGGCTACAATGTAGATTGTTCAGCTTCTTGATTCATGTTAGTCTGAAATAGACTTTAGTGCTGAAGAAAAACACGTGTATCAATAAAAGAAAACAGAATCTTCTTCTGCACTGGCTTTTACTACTGATGTGTCCAGAAAATGACAAACCATATTACTAACATTTCGTATTTATGCATAAAGCTGCATATCAGATGTGATCTTGGCCCAATGTAAAGTATGTATATCTTATTCATCAAGGACCATTTGGGAACTTGACAATCACTGTAGTAGTTGGTGCTACTACAGGGATAGCTGCATTCTTCTGGATCCTGTGCAGCCATTCACAACTTTTACCATATGAGAACTTTATTCCCCTTTTGACACAAAATTGAGAAGCACGCAGGGAAAAAAACTGTTTGCGCAAATTCCTAGTGTAAAATTAAGTTGGGCTGTGAGAGATATATATATCTAGCTCAGTGGTAGTGCGTTCTCAGTGAGTTCAGGAACTTCAGTTTAAGGGCATGGTAGCCCACTTTTATTGAAAGTAACAAAAATTAAAGTTCATACATTCATGGGTTGCCCACACAGGGGTTCTTCTCTCAAAAATTACAACACAAACAAAAAATGCCAAGCCACCTGGCTCTCAAGGCTCACTCAGCCTTGGTTGCAGTACAAAGCTGTGCAGGCCCACTCCTTGCCTCTAGGAAGGGGTTCTCCTGACACTCCAGGCTTTCACACTCCTCCAAGACTCACAGTCCCCTCTGGTCCCCATTACTCTCTCTTCCAGTTGTCTCAGCTATGGTCTCCCTGACTCTCTCAGCTGGCCCAACTCTCTGTCCACTGACCTGGAACCTCTCCCACATGGAGTGCCATCTCAAGGGTATTGCCTGGGTTCTTAAATAGTAGCAGACCTTCCTCCTGGCCCCAGCAACTGCTCCAATACCAACTCCTTCCCCACCTCCTCTGAGCTATGTGTCACCTCTGCCTTATAATGGGTGTATGCACCTGGACACACACACAACCTGCAGAGCTTCTGGAAAACCCGGACACAAGACTGAAGACTCCATCCCTTCCAATGCTCTTTGAAGTCTTTACGTTTCCAGCCTCAATCCAGACAAAATCCAGACAAAATCCAGAAAAAACTTAAAGCATAGCTTTCTATGCTCACAAATCTTCTGGTGGAACTTCTCAAACTGCCTCTATGAGAGTCCTGTGTCCATTTTACCCACAGAGGCTCTCACTCTCACAATATATATAAAATATATGTAGCAAAGCCCCAGGCCTCCTTTGGTCTAATGAGAACCTCCAGGGCCAAGGCTAGTTGACATCCTTCTGTATGTAGTGGGTTGTGAGGCATGGTGGGTGCAGAATAGTTGCAGTTATTGGGTGCCAGACACTTCTTGGATGCAAAAGAGGTTTTATCTCTCTTAACAGTCCTTTTTGTATTTTTGGGAGGGCCAGGACACCCTTAGGTAGTTGCAAGATTAATTGGCAGACTCCGAGACTTCAATAGACGGACAGCCATGCAGGGAAAGGCATGCAGCAAGACACCACATCTGCATGTCTAGGAATGCTGTCTCCTATGGCAACAGTCTTTTACAGTTACTAACACAAGACTTAACAGTTCCTTCACTCTTACTACTCCTTCACTCTTGCTCCTTGTAGTTCTTAAATACACTGAGCTCCCTGTCTCTCACTAGACCCACTGATTCACTGTCACTGAATCCCTGGAGCTCCTTTAATCTTCACGGTGGTATCTTCCTCAAGTGTCACCCCCACTTCTCTGCTGGGTCCCTAGCACTCTGGATACCTCTCAATCTTCACCCACGCTGGCCTGCTCGGTCCCTGGCTTGACACACAAGGCTGCTCTGCAAGCGTTACCTCTGCTGGCTGAGTCCCTGGCTTGATTCCCACTGAAGTTTCCCGATTCTTCACTGTCCCCATCTGGTGAGAATGCTGCTTCAGTACTTTCTTTAGTTACTCACTGTGGTCCCTGGTAATAAGGCGGATAGTGCCTTACTGGCGACAGCTTTCCCTCTACCTCTGACCATGACAGGTTCTCCGGCCGACAGAACCCTCACTTTTGGTTGGACTGCCCTCAGACAGCCTAGCAGCCAGATGTGCCCAGGATAGACCCCCATCTCCGGCCTAGCAGTCCAGGCAATACGTCCACCCAGACAGCCGTCCAGGTGGCACAGAACACAGATCACCTGACCTCACCCGAATATATAGGCTCTCCCAGCAGGCCAAGGGATTCAAGCAAACCCCTGTCCATTGGCTGAGATACCGCATATACCCATAACCTGACCTTGCGTTGCCCTTCTCGTATCTAGTACCACCAGGTACCTGGCCACCTAGTGGTAGAACAGAAAAGTGCAACAAGGCCAAACTTAGGGAGAAATCAATAGATCTCTATCAATCAACCAGGAAAACTATTCCTGGCAAGTAAATTTGTGAGGAGCAACCCTGCCTAAACTCCAGGGTGCTCTATATATATATATATATATATATATATATATATATATATATATATAGCAGGTAAAATAAGTATTAAACACGCCACTATTTTTCTAGGTACTGTAAATATATTTCTAAAGGTTCTATCGACATAAAAATGTCACCACATGTCGGTAACAACCCATGCAATCCATACATACAAAGATACCAAAATAAATAAGTTAAGAAATTAAGTTATGTGTAACTTCCATCTTCACCTGGTCTTCCTTTCGGGTTCTTGGGCTCCAGCAGATTAAATGGTTGAGCCGCGATGACGTCATTTCTGCGCATGCCCATGGGAGTTATGGCCTGAAGGCATGTCATGGGTATGCTGTCCCTTCAGAGCACATGCGCCGAGGACATCACCGGCTGCTGTTCACTAGAATATCTCCTAAATGGTGCACGTTTAGGAGATATTCATTTTACCTACAGGTAAAACTGAGGCGTTTTACAGGCGTTTTTGCGCCAAAAATAGTGCCTGAAAAGCACCTGTAAACTGCCTCTTCTGCAGCCCCAGTGTGAAAGCCTGAGTGCTTTCACACTAGGGCAGTGCGTTTGCAGGACAGGAAAAAAAGTACTGCAAGCAGCATCTTTGGGGCGGTGTATACACTGCTCTTGCACTGCCCCTGCCATTAAAATCAATGGACAGCGCTGCCAAAGCGCCACATTTCGGGCGCTTTTAACCCTTTCCTCGGCCGCTAGCGGGGGTTAAAAGCACCCTGTTAGCGTCCAAAAAGCGCCGCTACAACAGCGGTAAATCAGCGCTAAAACGAGCAGTGCTCTACCGCTAACGCCCTCCTACCCCAGTGTGAGAGTAGCCGTAAGTTTTATTATAAGCTTACCTGTAGGTAAAAATCAAAATGAGGGTTTACTACCACTTTAAAGCTGTGCTCCAGCCAAGGACCCCCCGATAAACACACAAACTTTTTTATGTGCGTATTCTATGTACCCAGAAATTGAAGTAAAGAAGTGGTAAAACCATATTTACTTGGGTGGGCATTACTAAAACCTAATTAAGGCACTAACTTCAATTCGGCATTTATAAAAGACCTGTAAAATCATGTAATAGTGGAAACTGTGAGAACGAGCCTATATCATCCACAGTCAGATTGAGCTGCTGAAAAAATTCAAACTTTAAATCACGTTTCAGAAGTTTGTTGCTGATGAGCCAAACACTGGAACAAATGGTTACCCTACAGAGAAATTCCACATATTTCAATCATTTTTTCACCTTGTCACATGGTGGGCAACCAAGTGATATTCTGGATGTAATTGAGGAGAAATGGACTGAATCAGAACTGTATAATGTGATAACCTAGATTTATAACATGCCTGGGAAATTGTCACGAATAAGTGAGTTGGCACGAATCAATGTGCAGAAAGCACAACATAAACAAAAGCTATAGTATGATATAATCAAGGCAATGTAGCTTTCACCCTGGTGAGAAGGTGAGGTGATCTCTGCCTTCTAAGGAAAACAAACAAATAGCCATGTGGCAGGTTTCCTTTGAATTTACTTGTCAGGTAAAGTAATGCCACGTACACACGAGCGGAATTTCCATCTGAAAAATCTTGGATGGTTTTGCCGAAGGAATTCCGCTCAAGCTTGGCTTGCATACACACGGTCACACAAAAGTTCTCTGAACTTTCGACCATCAAGAACGCGGTGACGTACAACATTACGAGGAGCCAAGAAAATTAAGTTCAATGCTTCAGAGCATGCGTCGAATTATTTCCGAGCATGCGTAGGAATTTTGCGTGTCGGAATTGGTACAGACGATTGGAATTTCCGATCTGAACTTTTTCTGACGGAAAAAATTGAGAACCTGCTCTCAATCTTTTGCTGGTGGGAATTCCGCCAGCAAAAGTCCAATGGAGCATACACACGGTCGGAATTTCCGACCAAAGGCTCACATCGGACTTTTGCTGGCGGAAAATCCGATCGTGTGTACGCGGTATAAGTCTTGTCAATAATGAGGTTGCAATACCAGATGGATGCAACAAAACTGTGTTCCAGGCATGGAAAATGAGGCCTATCAGAGACTGGTGGTAAATGAAAATCCTCTTGAGGAGATAAAGTTGGGAAACCTCACTAGTAAACCGCATCTTCTATGGCAGTATCAGAGCACCTTAGTAAAGAAGCCTGGGCATACTAAGTGATTGTAAACAATGATTAGAGCCACTAACAAATTGAAGCCAAACTCCAGCTCACACTTTATAATCAGATACAGCAAACTGTTTGTTTTTTTTCTTTTTGGGATAAAGGTTTTACATGAATAAATAAAATCTGATCAATTTAATCACCCCTGCCAGTGTTAGGTGGTTTGTCTCAATTATGTAAACTGATACATTATGCTGGAGAGTTTGTGCTGTGAAAAACAGCAGACTCGTGGGCTGGATCATCAGATGAAAATAGAAGAAGGAAAGACTGCAGACTCGTGGGCTGGATCATTAGATGAAAATAGAAGGAGGACTAAAAAAGGAAACAAATGCAGCCATCACATCTACAGTAAGAAATGGTAAGCTGCAATATAATAAATGTTTGCTTTGGGGTTTAATACTGCTTGAATGAATGAACAATGCCACATATCTCAATGATGTGGTGGTGTTCATTTGCAACATCTTGATGCCATCCTGTCTAGTATTACATCCTCAGGACAGTCAAACTCGCAAAGTGTGCATTTAGTGAGACTGAATACCTGGGATATATCTTGGCCAATGGTGATGAAGTGAAACCTGAAATTCCAAGACTCCTACCCCAAAAAAGGTAAGTAGGATTACAAAAGGATTGTTCCTGATTTTTCCACAATTGCAGCTCCACTTAAGCTGGCCATACATGGATGGAAATTTGTCCGGTTCAGCAGGGACCAGCTGCATTTCGATTCAGATATGGGCTAGCTGGACACAAGTCAATCTATCGATCAACTTGTATACAATCAGCCTGTCAGGTTTTTCCTGAGCGATTAGTGCTGCCAGCTATAGCTGTGTTCAGAAACAGTAGCTCAGCGGGAATCAAATGGATGGTGGTGGATCTTTGTTGGCATGATCAGTAATATTTGCAGTAATATTTGCAAAATCAAAGCCAAAATTTGAAGATTTCTGCCAGGATATGCAAACTTTTGAGCACAACTGTACCAGTTTTTTTTTTTCCTTAGTAGATGTCACTTTTGCTGTAGCAGGCTGTATACATCACATAGGTATGCACTTCACAGGCAGATTTAGGGCATCCCCTAAGCATGTTATGTAAAGGAAGTTTATGTTTTTAAAGTTTCACTTCAAGCGTTAATAAAAAAAAGCCGCTCCCACATGAAATGGGTACATATGCCCTTGGGTAGTGCCCACCTCTTTATGTCCTTTGTTTGTTTTGGGGTTTTCATGCTGTTTTTTTTACAACAAAAAAATGTAATTAGGGAAATGCCATTCGGTGGCAAATGCTATAGTACATTCTACCTATGCGTCACTTGACAGGCAGGTTTAGGGCATCCTCCAAGCATTTTATTATAGTTTTTTTTTTTTTTGCATTTTTAATGTTTTAGGCTTGGTTCACACCATCGCCACATCTGTCTAACAGCAGGGGGTCCGATGTGTCCTGGTTCACGATTTCAGGTCCGATTTCAACCAGAAATTTTGGGGTGAATTCGGACCTGAAATGGACCAAAAGACGCATCGGACCCGCTGTGGACATATGTGAACCGGCTCCATAGAGAGCAGGTCAAAATCTCCTGCTATTGCGAATTGGATGCAGGGATCTTGCATCCAATTCGCAATGGTGTGAACCCGGCCTCAATGTTTAAACCTTATTTAAATAGCTGTTTCTCATCAAAAAAATATTTTTGTTAAAAAAATGTTGCATTGGTAAATTGGTAAAAAGTTTGACAATTTCTACCCCAATTGTCTGGAAAATTGCCAGAACTGATTTTTAAAGTTATTCTTCTATTGGTTTCAGTGGAGTTCTAAATGACGTTCGAACATGTGAGCAGTTCACCAAACATACTGCAAACCGAACCCAGGTACTTTTTGGCTCATCCCTAGTTGTCACTGCATGAGGGTAGGTAGGTTGCCTCTTTTACAGTAAGTGCAAATGCTGAAGTTCTCAATCACTATCCAGTGTGTGACTTTTGCACTTACTGGCAGGTACACATGACGGATCGTCTGTGACATCAAACTAGCTGTCGACTTTGAATGATCACATAAGAGGAATTTCCACCTGCAAAAGTTATTTTAAAGACACATTCCTTGAGACGGGGAAGGAGACATTCCAGCAAAAAAAAAAAAATACAAAGAATACATTTTTCAAGCAGTTATAATTTTCACAGTCTATGTTTAGAATAGTTTCTTCTTAATATTACAGTAGAGGGCACAGGACTTGTATTCATAGACCATGGGTTATATGCAGGCAGCCTTCAGGTGATTTGTTAAAAAAAAAAAAAAAAAAACATTACATCAGTGTCCCCCTTTCTTTAGAGTTTCCCATTACTTTAGACTCCCCTAACATCAATGCCCCCTCTTACATTAGTGTCCCCCCTTATATCAGCGCCCCTTCGTACTTCAAAGTCCCCCCTTACATCAGTATCCCCTTTTACATCAGTACCCCCCCCCCCCCCCCATTTACACCAGAGTCCTACCTTACATCAGCGTGCCTTCTTACTTCAAAGCCCCTCCTTACATTAGTTTCCCTTTGTATATCAATGTCCCCTCTTACATCAATTCCCCCTTACAATATTGCCTTCCTTGCAGCACAGTCCTTCCTTACATCAGAGTCCCCCCTTACATCAGTGTCCCACCTTAATTCAGAGCCCCCTCTTACATCAATTCCCCTCTTTACATCTGAGTCCTTCCTTACATCAGTGTGCCCCCACCTTCTTCAGAGCCCCCTCTTACATCAATTCCCCACTTTACATCTAAATCCTTCCTTACATCAGTGTGCCCCCTCCTTCTTCATAGCCCCCCTTACATGATTTTGCCCCGTGTGGGTGGGCCTGTGTGGACATGTAATTACAGAGCTCCAGTTCAGCCCAGGGGGATCTGCTGTCTCCCAGGGACATTCCTCCACCTGGTCCTGCTTGCACAGGATCTTGTGAGCCCTCTAACACTTCAAGGTCCATGGGGAAAGACCATGGACCCTGCCTGCCTGCAGAGCCGGAACAGGTGGGGGGGCACGTAAGTTCCCTCCTGAGCACAGCAAAGCCAGACAGGCACCTGAGTTGCCTCTCCCTCACCTGCATCAGACTCCCACACCCATCTGCTTCTCCAGAGTTCCTCAGGACAGATCACTGGTGCTGTGCTGAGAGGGGTGGGGGGCGCACACATGTTCTCCTGCATACTCTGTACCGGCCCCCCTCTCCTACTGCTCTACTCCCTCTCTGAGCACCTGCTGACATACAGGCCCCCTGCACCTTCTCCTGGCTCTACACTTTCAGCCATGGTGCCCCTCTCAATGTAGCGCTCAGGGTGCATGTCCCCCCACCACCCCCTAGTTTCAGACCTGCATATATGGTTCCGTTTTTTTTTTTGTTCAAGCAGGTTGAAAGACCAAAACTGACCCGATTTCCCTATCCACACATTTGAGATGGATGGGGGAATCCTCCCCACTGTGTCCTTGTACTCGGGCACCAAGGAAACTCCCCTGCTGTCAGAATACACAAATCAGGTATAAAAATACCAACAGGGCTGTTGAGCAGAAGTTGATTAGTGGATCAATTTCTGTTCACCCATAGTGGCCACACATGGATCGAAATTCGACCAATCCCTGCTGAACGGAAAGAATTCCGATCCATCTATGGGCAGCTTTAGACTCCCATTCTTCAAGTCTGCACTTGGAGTGACTCAACTCTGCTTCCTGACTAACGTAAGAACTGTAACTAATGTTTTCTGGTACTGCCTAAACATCTGTCCTAGTATTTCAATAATTCCTGCGTTCTATCTTTTCCTCCATCTTAGCAGCCACTTCAAGCACTCAACTTTTCAAGATTAATCTGACATGTCTGGTGTGCAGGAAACATTAGGTATTTAGAGTTGTTAGTCATTTAGAATGTCAGGCAACTTTGTATTTTTAAGCATTCCTTTAATATACAAGATATTCAAACATAAAACAAACTATATTTACACTTTGTCAGGGGACAGCATTATTTCCGATTTCCATGCCGACATCTTCCAATTACAGCTGGCTATCCTACATGTTAAAAGAAAACTCCACCTACATTAAAATACAACTGACATAATATAAATATTACAAGGGCTTTTTTGTAATGTCACATAAAAATACAAAAAATTACCTTTCTAAATAAACTGTTTTATAAAATGTCCTTCTGGTTTATTCAGTGGCCATCTGATTTTCTAAAACTGCAAAGAATATCAAATAAGATATATGTATATATAACTTGTTCGCTACGCTGTGTCTGATAAATCAAATGTAGACCAGGAATAAATAAAATAAATAAATAAAAATGAAACATAAACTCTCAAAACTGTAATGTTTCAATATTACTAGAATAAGTGAATCTATAATGGCCATTAAACATATATAAAAAAAACACAAGAAACACAAAGAAATGAATATAAACGTGATAATCAGTCTATATCAGCCCTGATGGGCAGGCAATCCAAAATTCAGTGCTGTAAGAACAACAATAAAGTGAATATAAATGGAGTTCTTTCCAATATAAAGTTAAGGGCTGTTAGAAGTGTGAGAATTAACACAACACTTTACTTTATATTAGAAAGAACTTAATTTATATTCACTTTATTGTGGTCCTTACAGCACTGGATTTTGGATGCCCTGCCCAACCAGGCTGATATGAACTGATTATCACGTTTATATTATTTTCTTTTTTTCTTTATATATTTAGCTTTTTATGTTAAACATCACGGCGTCACATTATTGATTTATTGGGATTTAGCGCCACACTATCCTTGGTTTAACAAAGAATATCAAATGTTGCTTCCTTGTAACAGAGGACACCAAAGCAATACTGGGGCGTGTTCTGTACACCGAAGATGAGCCTTTCCATCCTGTTCCGGTGTCAATTTCAACAATGAGATTTTCTATAATTTTTGCCCTGGTTACAGGAATTGAGGGGTAAATCTTTTCAATGTAAATAGACATCCAAGGTCCCAATTCTTCTCTGCTGTATCCCAAAAAAAATTATTATAACTGGATTTCTGCATTTGAGCTTTTCGTGTGTACTCACTGAGCTTACCTCTCTAATTTTCATACTGGCATGTCTTCTAAATCTTGTACAATAAAACCTTGGTTTGAGAGTAACTTGATTTGAGAGCGTTTTGCAAGACAAGCACATTTTTTAAAAACATTTTTACTTGATATATAAGCGATGTCTTGATATACAAGTAGCGTCACATCACAACTGAGTATAAAAGAGAAGAGAGTCGCCTCTAAGTGCCGGTTCACACTACAGCGACTTGGGATCCGACTTGTCCTCAAGTCGCCCCAAGTTGCTGGACATAAAAAAATGCCATAGAAGTAAATGAACGCTGTCTTAATGTACACTACTGAAGTTGCTCCGACTTCAGAAAAGGTTCCTGTACTACTTCAAGGCGACTTCTAGGCAACTTGTACCCATAGATTTCAATGGAAGTTGCCTCCAAGTCATATCTCCATCTATATTGAAGTGACTTTACAGGAAAAATAAAATAATTTACCCAGGTACTTCCCACGTTTACCCAGGCAACCCCCTCCCTCCCACATAGCTGATTATTCTGTGATTGGCCATAGCCAAAGTCACCTGTCCTGGAGGCAACTTTAAGTCGCCTTGTAAGTCATGGATAGTCACCTCAAAATCGCCTTGAAAAGTCGCTCTGTAAGTCGGGTTGCCCCTGTGTGAACCGACACTTAGAGGCGCCTCTCTTCTCTGGATTTTGCTTCTAATCCCCTTGTGGAGGCGGCCATTTGTGGATGGACATTTTATGGTTACACAACCTATCACATTGCTATAATCTTTTTATAAGGACTATAAACTGAAGGACCTATTAATAAATGGTTGTGGAACAAATCATCTGAGTTTCCATTATTTCTTATGGGGAAATTTGCTTTGATATACAATTGCTTTGGATTACAAGCATGTTTCTTGAACGAATTATGTTCACAATCCAAGGTTTTACTGTAGTTCAGTCTATAGCTGCCTGATTGGATTTAAATGTATTCAATTTAAATCCAATCAGGCAGGTCTTTGCACTACATTGACAAATCTAATGGATATTGTACATTTGCATTGTAATGTTTGTGGCCAAGTTAAATGTGTTTCTATGTTGTAGCACCACTCTCACCTACAGCCCAGTGTAAACACACTATGAGTTACGAGTTCACTGCCCTATTCTACATGTTGCCTGGAGCTAGCAAACAAATGACTCATGCAATATAATATTTGTAAGCATGAAAAAGCCCTGTTGGCTTTATGACACATCACCTTAGTGCAACAAGAGGAAGTGACAAGCTTCTATGAGTCATTTTCTGGGCTGGACATCCCATGGGCCTGGTAGCAGCTAGTGCCCGTGGGATTCCTGTTGCAATGACCCAGGGCAGTTTTCATCCAAACAGGAAAAACGTATTTCTGAGACTGACCAATGACACTAGAGGGCAGGAGGATGTGCAGGCACAATCTGTCCACCCTCAGGCAGATCCGTGCTGGCCAGTGCATCCCTATATCATGAACTACTGCTTGCATTGGGAAATCATTATACTTATGGAACAGAGCAAGAACAAGGTGGGCTACAGACACATACAAGGCAAGCTTATCAGGTGTTAAAAAAAAAAAAAGTGATCAGACACCTTATTTTAAACTTTCTAATAGTTATTTCCCCCCACAACCTGCAGTTTCTGAGGATGCCCTTGTTATGTGTTCCCTGTCAGGTGGTGTGGGCTCACCCAAAGCATGGAGTTTAACTACTTCAATACCGAGCACTTTTACCCCCATCCTGAACAGGTACATTTTAAGCTTTCAGTGCTTTCCCACTTGAATGACAATTGCGCGGTCATTCAACACTGTACCCATAAGAAATTCTTACCGTTTTTTTTTCCACACAAATAGAGCTTCCTTTTGGTGGTATTTGATCACCATTGGGTTTTAAATTTTTGGCTAAATAAATTAAAAAATACCACATTTTTTAAAATGCGTTTTTCTCTTTGTTTCTGTTATACATATTTGCAAATAAATAATCTTTCTACATAAATTAAGGTCAAAATATATTCTGCTACATTTTTTTGATGAAAACAGTGTTTATTATTTAGTCTGCATACGCTTTATAAAATTCCACCGGGAAACCGTCCGGTCCCGGTGTTTTCCCGTCTGCATCATTTTTAGTGCTCTTTGTATCTCCTCAGTTTTAATGGGGGCGTCTAAGGTCCTAGCATAAGCTGGGGTGAGGGACGGGACATCTACGTTATCCAGGTAGGTTACCAGGGCCAGGGGGTCGTAATCCACTCTAGAGCGATATAAATTCTGGTAGAAGGAGGCAAACTCGGAATTAATCTCCTCTGGAGTGGATAAGGGGGGGCCGTCAGCAGGTTGGATCTGGCAGATGGTCATACCTACTGTTTGCTCTTTGGAGAGCCAAGCCAGCAGGTGTCCAGTCTTTTCCCCCTGTTCAAATATCCTTTGTTTTTGATGTAAAAGTCTCTTTTGCGTCAGAGCTGCGCTCTCTACGAACTTCCGCAATGATGGTCTGATACTGTCCCCTTGAATAGGCCTTAAAGGCATCCCAGACCGAGGCGGCCGAGGCTGTGCCCTCATTCGCCCTCCAATACGTCTCCAGTTCCTGGCCATATCTCGGCTCCACCCCCTCATCCGACACCCAGTACCTAGACAACCTCCAAAGCTTGTCCGACTGGGCAGACGAGAGTTCAAAGTCTACGAGGAGAGGGGTGTGGTCCGAGATACCCCTTGGGAGGATCTTGACCTCCCGGACCTTGGGGAGCACAGGGCCGCCCACATAGACCAGATCAATGCGTGAAAAGGTTCTATGGGTCGATGAATGACAGGTATATGCCCTCGCCTGGGGGTTCTTCCAGCGCCAAACGTCAGTAAACCCATACGTGTCGGCCCAGTCCGCTAGTCCCTGGCGTGTCGTGTCAGTAGAGTGGAGTCTATCAATCGCCGCGTCAGGGACTAGGTTAAAATCGCCTAGGAGAACTACGTTGCCCGTGGAGAACTCTGCTATCTTGGTAGTGATAAGGTTTAGTACGTGTAAAGAGGCCGGGGGTGGCAAATACAGGCCCACTATAACCCATGGGACATTGTGTATCAGTGCATGCATCACCACGTACCTACCCTCCGGATCCAGAGCCAGGTCAAGGAGCCTGAAGGGAAGTGATTTCAAAACTAGAATGCTGACGCCCCGTGAAAATGTTGAATGAGTCGAATGGTAGTGATGCCCCACCCATGGCTTTTTTAGACTAAACGTCTTCTTCCCGACCAGATGTGTCTCCTGGAACACGCATATGTGAGGGTGGTAGGATTTAACAAACTGAAAGACCAGGGATCTTTTAATCGGTGAGTTACAATGCAGGATTTAAAAGATCACGCTCCTTGAACTTGTACTCCGGATCCGGCTAGGGTATTCATTGAGTATGCATCCTCACCCATCTGAACAGTGAGAATACTTGGGGGAGTCCATGAAATTCAATCAATCCTGATGTACTGACACCCAAAACTTTTTCTTGAGGCAAGAGTGTCTAGATCCTGGAGTCACAAAACCGGGAACCGGAGGGGGAGTGTAGCTCACTCCAGGTTATCCAGCCAGAAGCAGGTTCAGTAAATCCCCCCCCCGGCTCTGCAAGGCAGGAAAATGGCACCCTCAGGCGGCGGGGAAGAGTGAAAATATCCCCAAATGACCCCTTAGCAGCCTGGTAATTTCAGTTCTCCTTGCTGTCTTGCCGCCCGGAGGCAGGTCGAGATCGCCAGCATTAGGGCGTCAAAGGCCGCGGTGCCGGCCTGTGTTGCGCCGTCCGGCGGGGAGTCCGTCTGGGTCTCCATGTGTTGGGGAGCCTGGGAGGTAGGCCGCGTCACGGGTCGGGTACTCACAGTCGGCTTGCCGGTCCTTTTCTGGCCGTACTTCTTCCCCACTGGCATCGCCCGCTGTCTCCGCTTCCACTGCTGATGGGTATCCCCTCAATATTGGGTCTGATGTACCCGGATTAAGGCAGGATGGTGAGTCGGAGCCGGGAGCTCTGCTAACACGCGTCTGCTCCCATCGCCATCTTGGACACGCCCCCATAAGAAATTCTTACCGTTTTTTTTTTCACACAAATAGAGCTTCCTTTTGGTGGTATTTGATCACCATTGGGTTTTAAAATTTTGGCTAAATAAATTAAAAAATACTACATTTTTTAAAATGCGTTTTTCTCTTTGTTTCTGTTATACATATTTGCAAATAAATAATCTTTCTACATAAATTAAGGTCAAAATATATTCTGCTACATTTTTTTGATGAAAACAGTGTTTATTATTTAGTCTGTAGGAAAGTTATAGAGTCCACAAAAATGGTATAAATCTGAAATTCAATCAATCCTGATGTACTGACACCCAAAACTTTTTCTTGAGGCCTGAAAATGGCAGTGAAAATATCCCCCAAATGACCCCTTTTTTGGAAAGAAGACAGTCCAAGAAATTTAGTAAGAGCCATGGCGAGTTTTTTGAAGTTTTTTGTCACAATTATTTGGAGAAATAAGTAAAAATTCACAATTTTTCTTTTTACATACTGTCACCAGTGCAGTACAGTGTTATAATATAACTGTTGTGGCATCATGGACGCTGACTGGTGACAGTATTTAAAAAAAAAAAAAAAAAAAAAAAGTTTTAATTTTGTTTTCTTTTGTATTACATTTATTTTCTTTTTTTCTCCAATTAGTTTTTTTTAACACACCATGACCAGAGAAATACAGTGTTACCATAGTAACATTGTACTACTCTGGGGAAGTGATCAGGATTTATTAATTTTTTTTACATATTATGATTATACCAGTGAATTTCATTGGTATAAGCAACTATTTTTACTGAATGAAACTGGTTCATTCAGTGTGTTTTGTTGTGATTAGCTGTGATTGGTCAAATCTAATCACATGGTACAGGTGGGCTCTGATTGGCCCTGTCTGTACCATGTGATCACGGTGACCACAACACAATTGTATGCAATTGATGGCATTTAACCACTTGCCGACCGCCCCATGTAGATATACGTCGGCAGAATGGCACGTACAGGCAGAATCACGTACCTGTACGTGACATTCTTCCGGCGGGTGGGGTGTCCGATCGGAACCCCCTCCGCCGGCGGGGACGGTCGGCATCGCTTCAGGAGCGATCCGGGACGAGGGGACGGCCAGTGGTTTCTGGCCACCCCCTCGCGATCGCTCCTGGCGAATGAAAAGCTTCCCCTTCCTGTCTATTGTATAGACAGGAAGGCGGAAGTGATGTCACGCTCGGTGCGCCGGTCTATGTGACCGGAACGCCGAGCAGAGAAGATGTAAAGGTTAGTGCACAAACAGTACACTGACACCAGTACACATAGGCACACAATCCACCCCCCTGTCACCCCCAGATCACCCCCCAGATCACCCCCTCCCCCCCCAGTCACAGTGTCACTAATTGCAGTGATCATTTATTTACTGATCACTGCATTTAGTGTCAGTGTGACTGTAATAACTGTCAGGGCAGTTAGTTTTAGGTCCTAGGTAGCCCCCTACCCCCCCCTAATAAAGGTTTAACCCCTTGATTGCCCCTAGTTAACCCCTTCACCCCCTTTTGCCAGTGTCACTAAGCGATCGTTTTTCTGATCGCTGCATTGTGTCGCTAGGTAACCATTTTTTTTTTATTTTAACCGCCATGTTTTATATAGGTTCATAAATAGTTTTATAGGTCAGGTACCCCCATATTACAACCTAAATAAAGGTTTTAACCCCCTGATTGCCCCTAGAGTTAACCCTTTCACCAGTAATCACCGTATAACTGTCACTGGTGACGCTGGTTAGCCAGTTAGTTATTTCGTTATTTAGGTTCCCCGTCAGGTTTTTATATAGCGTCAGGTACCCCCATATATTACCTAATAAAGGTTTAACCCCCTGATTGCCCCTAGTTAACCCTTTCACCCCCTTTTGCCAGTGTCACTAAGCGATCGTTTTTCTGATCGCTGCATTAGTGTCGCTAGGTAACCAGTTTTTTTTTAGGTTAACCGCCATGTTTATATAGGTTCATAAATAGGTTTATAGGTCAGGTACCCCCATATTACAACCTAAATAAAGGTTTTAACCCCCTGATTGCCCCTAGAGTTAACCCTTTCACCAGTGATCACCGTATAAAATGTCACTGGTGACGCTGGTTAGCCAGTTAGTTATTTCGTTATTTAGGTTCCCCGTCAGGTTTTTATATAGCGTCAGGTACCCCCATATATTACCTAATAAAGGTTTAACCCCCTGATTGCCCCTAGTTAACCCTTTCACCCCCTTTTGCCAGTGTCACTAAGCGATCGTTTTTCTGATCGCTGCATTAGTGTCGCTAGGTAACCAGTTTTTTTTTTGTATTACTGTTACGGGTGACGCTGGTTAGTTAGCTTGTTTTTTATACTGTCAGGGCACCCGCCATTTATTACCCAATAACGGTTTAACCCCCTGATCGCCCGGCGGGTGATATCAATTAGGTTTTAGGGTCAAATAAGGTCTGCGTCGCCCCAGGTTAGTGCCAGTACCGCAAACACCCACGCGCAAAGCATACACCTCCCTTAGTGGTATAGTATCTGAACAGATCAATATCTGATCTGATCAGATCTATACTAGCGTCCCAGCAGTTTAGGGTTCCAAAAAAACGCATTGTTAGCGGGATCAGCCCAGATACCTGCTAGCACCTGCGTTTTCCCCCTCCGCCCAGCCCAGCCCAGCCCACCCAAGTGCAGTATCGATCGATCACTGTCACTTACAAAACACTAAGCACACATAACTGCAGTGTTCGCAGAGTCAGGCCTGATCCCTGCGATCGCTAACATTTTTTTTGTGGTAGCGTTTTGATTCAGTCGCTAACAGTCAGGAGCTTTTTTACCTGTGAATCTCAAAAAAATAAAAAAAACAAAGATAGTTGTCGTTTTATTGTTCTCTCTCTCTCTCTATTGTTGCTCTTTTTTTACTCCATTCTATTCTGCAATGTTTTATTATGTTTTATCATGCTTGCTTTTCAGGTATGTAATTTTGTTTACTGTGTTTTAGTGTTAAGCATTTTTTTTTTGTTTTCAGGTGCGCCATTCAGTTGCAGCGCGGATTTATTTATCTTGACAGCAACAGCGTTTGCTCCCACGATACATAAAGCCGCGACTCCAACGCTGTAGGAGGTGATTTCACCACCACAGTTAAAAAAAAGAGCATATGTGCCGAAGCATGGGGGCAGCAGGGGGGGCGGAGGAGCGATTGGCTCCTAATGCCACGTACATACGGTCGAAATTCCGACCGTGTGTACACGGCATAACTTTTGCGGGAGGATGCCCCCATGCATCGGCATATATAAATGGTGCATGTATGCCCATCATTAGAAGTGGGTGGATGAAGGGAGGTATTCTAATGGTGGGCATACCCACCAATCAATCTCTTTTTTTCGTTCAGCCAAGAGGCTGCATGAAAAAAAAAAAGATTACAATATATGTCCAGTATGTTGCTGGACTTTGAATGGTTATACCAGAATGATGCCTGCAGGTTTAGGTATCATCTTGGTATCATTCTTTTCAGCCAGTGATCGGCTTTCATGTAAAAGCAATTCTAGCGGGTAATTAGCCTCTAGACTGCTTTTACAAGCAGTAGGAGGGAATGTCCCCCCTCCCGGATATAAACCGCGCCATTGGGAAATTGGGAAAGCATTTTATCACACCAATCTTGGTGTGGTCAGATGCTTTGAGGGCAGAGGAAAGATCTAGGGTCTAATAGACCCCAATTTTTTCAAAAAAAGAGTACCTGTCACTGCCTATTGCTATCATAGGGGATATTTACATTCCCTGAGATAACAATAAAAATAATAACAAAGAAAAAAAATGGAAGGAAAAGTTTAAAAATAGAAAAAAAAAGCTAAATAAATAAAAAAAAAAAAAAAAAAAAAAAAAAAAAAGCACCCCTGCCCCCCCTTCTCTTGCGCAAAGGCGTACACAAGCGTTGGTCTGGCGTCATATGTAAACAGCAATTGCAGCATGCATGTGAGGTATCACCGCGAAGGTCAGATCGAGGGCAGTAATTTTAGCAGTAGACCTCCTCCGTGAATCTAATGTGGTATCATGTAAAGGCTTTTAAAGGCTTTTAAAAATGTATGTAGTTTGTCGCCACTGCGTGTTTGTGCGCAATTTTAAAGCATGTCGTGTTTGGTATCCATGTACTCGGCCTAAGATCATATTTTTTATTTCATCAAAAATTTGAGCAATATAGTGTGTTTTAGTGCATTAAAATAAAAAAAAGTGTATTTTTTCCACAAAAAATGCGTTTGAAAAATCGCTGCGCAAATACTGTGTGGAAAAAAAAAATGCAACACCCACCATTTTAATCTGTAGGGCCTTTGCTTTAACAATATATATAGTGTTTGGGGGTTCAACGTAATTTTCTTGCAAAAAAAAAATATGTTTTCATGTAAACAAAAAGTGTCAGAAAGGGCTTTGTCTTCAAGTGGTTAGAAGAGTGGGTGACGTGTGACATAGGCTTCTAAATGTTGTGCATAAAATGCCAGGACAGTTCAAACCCCCCCAAATGACCCCATTTTGGAAAGTAGACACCCCAAGCTATTTGCTGAGAGCAATGTTGAGCCCATTAAATATTTTTTTTTTTTGTCCCAAGAGATTGAATAATGAAAAAAAAAAAATATATATATTTTTTTTACAAAAAGTTGTCACTAAATGATATATTGCTCAAACATGTCATGGGCATATGTGGAAATACACCCCAAAATACATTCTGTTGCTTCTCCTGAGTACGGGGATACCACATGTGTGGGACTTTTTGGGAGCCTAGCCGCGTACGTCACCCCAAAAACCAATCACCGCCTTCAGGCTTTCTAAGGGTGTAATTTTTTTATTTCACTCCTCACTGCCAATCACAGTTTCGGAGGCCATGGAATGCCCAGATGGCATAAAACCCCCCAAAATGACCCCATTTTGGAAAGTAGACACCCCAAGCTATTTGCTGAGAGGTATTGTGAGTATTTTGCAGATGTCGCTTTTTGTCACAAAGTTTTGAAAATTGAAAAAAGAAAAAAAAAAAATTTTTTTTTCTTTACTTTCTTCATTTTCAAAAACAAATGAGAGCTGTAAAATACTCACCATGCCTCTCAACAAATAGCTTGGGGTGTCTACTTTCCAAAATGGGGTCATTTGGGGGGGTTTTGTGCTATTTTGGCATTTTATGGCCTTCGAAACTGTGATAGGTAGTGAGGAGTGAAATCAAAAATTTGCACCCTTAGAAATCCTGAAGGCGGTGCTTGGGTTTCGGGGCCCCGTACGCGGCTAGGCTCCCAAAAAGTCCCACACATGTGGTATCCCCATACTCAGGAGAAGCAGCAAAATGTATTTTGGGGTGCAATTCCACATATAACTATGGCATGTGTGAGCAATATATCATTTAGTGACAACTTTTTGAAGAAAAAAAAATTCTTTTTTATTTTTGTCTTTATTCAATCACTTGGGACTAAAAAAAAAAAATATTCAATGGGCTCAACATGCCTCTCAGCAAATAGCTTGGGGTGTCTACTTTCCAAAATGGGGTCATTTGGGGGGGTTTTGTACTTCTCTGCCATTTTAGCACCTCAAGAAATGAAATAGGCAGTCATAAATTAAAAGCGGTGTAAATTCCAGAAAATGTACTCTAGTTTGTAGACGCTATAACTTTTGCGCAAACCAATAAATATACGCTTATTGGCATTTTTTTTACTAAAGACATGTGGCTGAATACATTTTGGCCCAAATGTTTGACTAAAATTGAGTTTATTAGATTTTTCTTATAACAAAAAGTAGAAAATCTCTTTTTTTTTCAAAATTTTCGCTCTTTTTCCGTTTATATCGCAAAAAATAAAAATCACAGAGGCAATCAAATACCATCAAAAGAAAGCTCTATTTGTGGGAAGAAAAGGACGCAAATTTCGTTTCGTTACAAAATTGCATGACCGCACAATTACCAGTTAAAGTAGTGCAGTGCGAAATTGAAAAAAGACCTCTGGTCCTTAAGCTGACAATTGGTCCGGGCTGAAGTGGTTAAGGAAGCCATCCATTGTTTACAATTGTCATGAGATCTGCTGTGATTGTCATCGGCTGTGTCTGGACACAGCCAGTGACAGATCTTGCCGCTACTTGGCCCCGCGAGTGGTGTGTTCAGGGAGTACGTCCAAGAACAACAGAGCTCTGTGAAGGTGTTAAGTACCAACTAGTCTTCATCAGAGCTTCTGATGGTGGGAACAGACCAGAAACCCTAGTGGTCCCTGGTTTTCTTTGCTGCAAACTGGCACCAGGTCACTTCACTCAGTATCACCTCACCAAGGGGTTGATGGGACAGAACAGCTATGGTAAGAACACTGTTCATAACGTGGAAGACAAGAGAGTAGTTGGGTCCAGACAGAGGTCATGGCAGGTGGAAAACCAGAGAGCAGTCAGGTAGTCAGGCCCAGGCAGGCAGCAGGTAAGAGAGTAATCAGATCCAGGCAGCAGGGCTGCTATCAGGGGGGACAGGCGATACAACTGTAAGGGGCCCGTGCATCTGAAGGGGCCCAGCCCGACCAGGCCAGGAGAAGGCGGAAACGGATGAAGGGGAGCGGTGTTGTGAAATATAGAAACGATTTCGGCAGCTTCTGCTGCTCTCTGTGTCATTGAGGGCAGACATTGAGCTCTTTACTGCCACCTCTGGCTACTATGTGCATGTGCACCCCTCATGTGAGCTGCCTGTACTGTGTTCGGCTGCAGCTCTTCTGTGTGTCAGCAACATGTCAGCTTTGTGGAAACAAGAGCTGGAACTAGGTAGGAAGACCCAATTTACAAGTAGGGGCTATGAAGGAAAAGGAGGGGGCTGTTTGTGTACAGGGAGGGGCCAGTGCTATGTGTTTACAGATTTGTATATGTGGGGGCTGACATATATACAGGTGTGAGGGGGGCTGACATATATACAGATATAAGGGGGGTGACATATATACAGGAGGCTGGGCTGACATATATACAGGAGGCTGGGCTGACATATATACAGGAGTGAGGGGGGTTGACATATATACAGGGGTGAGGGGGGCTGACATATATACAGGTGTGAAGGGGGCTGACATATATACAGGTGTGAAGGGGGCTGACATATATACAGGAGTGAGTGGGGCTGACATATATACAGGTGTGAGGGGGGCTGACATATATAAAGGATTTGGGGGGGCTGAGTGCATACAGGTGTGAGGAGGGCTGACATATATACAGGATTGAGGGGGCTGAGTGCGTGCAGGTGTGAGGAGGGGGGCTGAGTGCCACCTCTGGCTACTATGTGCATGTGCACCCCTCGTGTGAGCTGCCTGTACTGTGTTCGGCTGCAGCTCTTCTGTGTGTCAGCAACATGTCAGCTTTGTGGAAACAAGAGATGGAACTAGGTAGGAAGACCTAATTTACAAGTAGGGGCTGTGAAGGAAAAGGAGGGGGCTGTTTGTGTCCAGGGAGGGGCCAGAGCTTTGTGTGTTTACAGATTTGTATATGTGGGGGCTGACATATATACAGGTGTGAGGGGGGGGCTGACATATATACAGATATAAGGGGGGTGACATATATACAGGAGGCTGGGCTGACATATATACAGGGGTGAGGGGGGTTGACATATATACAGGGGTGAGGGGGGCTGACATATATACAGGTGTGAAGGGGGCTGACATATATACAGGAGTGAGGGGGGCTGACATATATACAGGAGTGAGTGGGGCTGACATATATACAGGTGTGAGGGGGGCTGACATATATACAGGATTTGGGGGGGCTGAGTGCATACAGGTGTGAGGAGGGCTGACATATATACAGGATTGAGGGGGGCTGAGTGCGTACAGGTGTGAGGAGGGGGGCTGAGTGCGTACAGGTGTGAGGAGGGCTGACATATATGCAGAAGTGAGGAGGTGCTGAGTGCGTACAGGTGTGAGTGGGGGCTGACATATATGCAGAAGTGAGGAGGTGCTGAGTGCGTACAGGTGTGAGTGGGGGCTGACATATATGCAGAAGTGAGGAGGTGCTGAGTGCGTACAGGTGTGAGTGGGGGCTGAGTCCGTACAGGTGGGAGGAGGGGGGCTGACATATACAGTTGTGAGGGGGGCTGATGCATACAGTGTGTACAGGGATGAGGTGGGCTGACATATACAGGTGTAAGGGTGAGCTGACATATATGCAGGTGTGAGGAGGGGTGCTGAGTGCATACAGGTGTGAGGGTGGTGCTGAGTGCGTACAGTTGTGAGGGGGTACTGAGTTTGTACAGGTGCGAGGGGGTACTGAGTTTGTACAGGTGTGAGGGGGTACTGAGTTTGTACAGGTGTGAGGGGGGTACTGAGTGTGTACAGGTGTGAGGGGGTGCCGAGTGCGTACAGGTGTGAGGGGGTGCCGAGTGCGTACAGGTGTGAGGGGGTGCCGAGTGCGTACAGGTGTGAGGGGGTGCCGAGTGCGTACAGGTGTGAGGGGGTACTGAATGTGTACAGGTGTGAGGGGGGTGCCGAGTGCGTACAGGTGTGAGGGGGTGCCGAGTGCGTACAGGTGTGAGGGGGGTGCCGAGTGCATGCAGGTGTGAGGGTGGTGCCGAGTGCGTACAGTTGTGAGGGGGTACTGAGTTTGTACAGTTGTGAGGGGGTACTGAGTTTGTACAGGTGTGAGGGGGTACTGAGTTTGTACAGGTGTGAGGGGGGTACTGAGTGTGTACAGGTCTGAGGGGGGTGCTGAGTGCGTAAAGGTGTGAGGGGGTGCCGAGTGCGTACAGGTGTGAGGGGGGTACTGAGTGTGTACAGGTGTGAGGGGGTGCTGAGTGTGTACAGGTGTGAGGGGGGTGCTGAGTTTGTACAGGTGTGAGGGGGTGCTGAGTTTGTACAGGTGTGAGGGGGGCTGAGAGTGCGTACGGGTGTGAGGGGGGTGCTGAGTGCCTACGGGTGTGAGGGGGGTGCTGAGTGCGTACGGGTGTGAGGGGGGTGCTGAGTGTGTACAGGTGTGAGGGGGGGTGCTGAGTGTGTACAGGTGTGAGGGGATGCTGAGTGTGTACAGGTGTGGGGGGGTGCTGAGTGCTTACAGGTGTGAGGGGGGCTGGGGGGTGTGAGGGGGGTGCTGAGTGCGTACAGGTGTGAGGGGGGTGCTGAGTGTGTACAGGTGTGAGGGGGGGTGCTGAGTGCTTACGGGTGTGAGGGGGCTGAGAGTGCGTACAGGTGTGGGGGAGGTGCTGAGTGTGTACAGGTGTGAGGGGGTGCTGAGTGCTTACGGGTGTGAGGGGGGCTGAGTGCGTACAGGTGTGAGGGGGGTGCTGAGTGTGTACAGGTGTGAGGGGGGGGAGTGCTGATTGCTTACGGGTGTGAGGGGGCTGAGAGTGCGTACAGGTGTGGGGGAGGTGCTGAGTGTGTACAGGTGTGAGGGGGTACTGAGTGCTTACGGGTGTGAGGGGGGCTGAGTGCGTACAGGTGTGAGGGGGGTGCTGAGTGTGTACAGGTGTGGGGGGGGGGGGGAGTGCTGATTGCTTACGGGTGTGAGGGGGCTGAGAGTGCGTACAGGTGTGGGGGAGGTGCTGAGTGCAGATTCGGTGAGATGGCCCATGGGCAGGCCCTGCGGAATGTTAGTGGTCAGGCTCGTGGGGGCTGCCCTGCCAGGGGTCATGGCAGGAAGCAGGCAAGAGATTAGTCATGTCAATCTGGGTTGGCAACAAACAGGCAACTGGCAGGTAAGTATTATAGCTCTTTAGCTCTCAGACAGCTGACAATAGGTCACATGACCACCACTTCAAAGGATGGAGCTTAAATACCCTTCTGATCAGAGGACATGTGTCCTTACTGGGAACTCTGGAAGTCCTGGAGGTAGTGGACATCTTGGTAATCCTGGAAATCCCAGCAGGGAGGCTGCAAAGAATCCTGGAAGTCCTGGCAGGGATCCTGCAAGGAATCCTGGAAGAACCAGAGGTATCCTGTTTGTACTGTAACAGCATTATAGACATTAGGAAAAATAGGGTACCCCCTTAGGGAAAATGTATTATGAAATAGGCCTTACTGTCAGCAGTCTTTAAGGTTCATATTTCATAACACTGTTTTGGCCAACACAGTTAGATAGATAACTGAATGAGACAGTCGGGAAAGATGGCTGAGCTCACATGGATGTCATTGAGAGATTCTGGCACCTGGTAACGTTAAGCTGAGGAGCTAATGGTAAAGCCATATGGCGACCCTGACATTGATGAAGTGTCCGTGTGCTGAAGTCACCTCTCACAGGCCTTTAACAGAGGCGTCAGCTTTGCATGACCTCTAAACATGTCAGGCAGCACCAGCTACCAACAAAAATAAACTGCGAAGGCAGCCGAGAAATATTGTATCAAAATGAACTGCTTAGCATTCGATCTTTCACTAAAAGCAAACTTTGTGTGTTGCTTCTTAGCTAATCAAACTGAATATGTATCCAGTGTTATTATTTATATCTCATTCTTATTACACAAAGCTTTACAGAATATATATGACAATCACATAAGCCCCGGTTCTTGTTCTGCACTGTGTCTCTGTGGGGTAGCGGCCATCTTGTATAGGTAAGGCTTGGCTTCCTTGTGTCACAGCTGCCCCTGAAGACCAGTGACCTGATAAATCATCAGGAATTGTTCAAAAATGAATAAAAGAGGTTCACAAGGTCCAAAAAATGAACAGTGTGGAACACCATGAGAAGTATGGTGAAATGAGGTTGAGTTTGCTCAGTAGTGACACCTGTAGAAACTGTTTAGGCTCGGTTAACACTGCTGCGACTTGGCATCTGACTTTTGAGACCCCAAGTCGCATGACATGTGAAATCCATGTTAGTCAATGAGAGCGGTCTTAATTAGCACTGCTGAAGTCACTCTGAACTTTAGAAAAGGTTCCTGTACTACTTCAAGGAGACTTCTATCTGACTTGTGCCCATGGACTTTAATGGAAGTCGCCTCTAAGTCAGATCCTCATCTATATTGAAGTGATTTGGATCTGACATTACCCAGGTATTCCCTGAAAGTCGCTTCCAAAGTTGCATCAAAGTAGTACTTAATTTGCATCAAGTCGCAAGGAAGTCATCTAGCAAAGTCGCACCGTAAGTCATGCAACATTCAGGTCGCATTAGTGTGAACCAAACCTTAATCACCCAAAAGTTGACAGCTGACTCCTTGTAGATGTCCATTAGTAATGGGTCCTCCACTCATCATCCAGAAGACCTATAATAGAGAAAAGAACTGCGTCACTACAGACAACAGATTTAACATCAACAAGATCACCCCATCCTCCCTCCTTTTTTATTTTATGTAGTTTGGGTCCCTTCATCAAAGAAAGGGGCAGTATATGTAATTTCTGTTTATTCAATTAGCTAGCTCAAGCTGTAGTGGCTGAGCTTCATTTGTGTTCAAACTAATAGTAATTTGACAATTATATATAATAAGCATTATGTAAACAGAAAATGCAGCGCTGGATAGTGGAAAACTGTAAATTACCAGTTAACGTGACCCAAATTAATTGGTGAAAATGATAATAGTTCAAACAAAATGCATATTCGGTTAATATGAATAACCCAAAATAATTAGTGAAATAAATGTTCAAACAAAGTTCATACTCAATCAATGAAAAAAACCCCAGATGGGGGAAGTGAATAAATGAATACTCAAACAAAGATCATATGAGAATACAAAAATTCGAAAAATCCAAAGTGATTATAAAATGAACAAATGAATTCATAAAAGTTCCTGTGAAATCAATCAAAAATGTAGACGTTGATAGTAGTGCAGCCCATCACCACAGAGATAAAGCAGAAGGGGGGGGAGGCTTACCAGAAAGCCAGCGACCGCCCTTATTCAGGGGGGTCAAACTGAGCTTAAGATGAACAGCCTTGGTGCTGTTGGGGATATCCCACGTCCGAATCGATATCCGACGGCAACGGATCTCCTCCCGAATGGTGGCTGTTCACCGAAAATCCTCGTGCGTCACTCCCATGAAACACTCCATTAGCAACCAGAGTCCATATCAAACAGATTCGAAATGAGCCTCATTTCGAATCTGTTTGATATGGACTCTGGTTGCTAATGGAGTGTTTCATGGGAGTGACGCACGAGGATTTTCGGTGAACAGCCACCATTCGGGAGGAGATCCGTTGCCGTCGGATATCGATTCGGACGTGGGATATCCCCAACAGCACCAAGGCTGTTCATCTTAAGCTCAGTTTGACCCCCCTGAATAAGGGCGGTCGCTGGCTTTCTGGTAAGCCTCCCCCCCCTTCTGCTTTATCTCTGTGGTGATGGGCTGCACTACTATCAACGTCTACATTTTTGATTGATTTCACAGGAACTTTTATGAATTCATTTGTTCATTTTATAATCACTTTGGATTTTTCGAATTTTTGTATTCACATATGAACTTTGTTTGAGTATTCATTTATTCACTTCCCCCATCTGGGTTTTTTTTCATTGATTGAGTATGAACTTTGTTTGAACATTTATTTCACTAATTATTTTGGGTTATTCATATTAACCGAATATGCATTTTGTTTGAACTATTATCATTTTCACCAATTAATTTGGGTCACGTTAACTGGTAATTTACAGTTTTCCACTATCCAGCGCTGCATTTTCTGTTTACATATATCTTGTTTGTGCCCTATACCGGGGTTATTAATGTCCAGCTGCAGGATTTACCTTCACGGTTTTTTGGTTTAATTTCCCTATCAACACAATTTTTGTCAATAAGTTTTCCTTTTTCACCTAGCGCAAATTCTTTCTTTATATCTATATAATAAGCATTATGTTGGGTTGGGCCAGGAGATGCAAATGTATCACTGCCAGGATGTATAGACATGGCCAGTGGTGTATTTAGCTTATGTGCTGCCCTAGGCCTGACTAAACTCCCTTCCTGTTTAAGACCCGCCCTATCACCTGTAAACCACACCCCTTCACATTTAGGCTCCACCTTTTCCTCTTAGAGCTCCACCTCTTCCTCTCTGTACATAATCACACACCATTCACTCCATACTTACATCAATCACTCCATCATGAAACTGACATGATGATGTTTTTAATAATTTGGATAACTTTAATTAACCTAATATATAGATATTTTAAACTGAAATAAGTGAAATAAGTGAAAATTGCAATCACTCCATCATGAAACTGACAATGAGGACAGAGAGAGAGACGCAGTGGGAACAGAGAGGGACACCAGGGACAGAGAGGGATGCTGGGGACAGACAGAGAGGGATGCATTATGATAAGGACAGAGGGGGATGCCGGGGACAGAGAGGTACACAGTGCGACGAGGACAGAGAGAGACGCAAGGGACAGAGAGGGACGCTGGGGACAGACAGAGAGGGACACTGGGGACAGACAGAGAGGGATGCAGTGCGACAAGGACAGAGAGGGCCGTCAGGGACAGAGAGGGAGGCAGTGCAATGAGGACAGAGAGGGACACCGGGGACAGAGAGGGACACAGTGGGAAGAGAGAAGGACACCAGGGACAGAGAGGGATGCTGGGGACAGAGAGGGATGCAGTGCAGACATCGGACACAGGGGGACGCTGGAGAGGGACACAACACAGGGGAACACCATGGGGGGGACCAGGAGAGTATCATGGGGCCTCCTGCAGTCCTGTTGGGGCCCAGGCCCCCTACAACTGTACTGGCTGCCCCTCCCCCAGATGGTGGCAGCCCTGGTGTCTCTAAAATAAGTACACAGCCTCACCTGATGCCTGTAATAATAAAACCTCTCACAGCGCGGTGCTCCCCGCC
The DNA here is from genome assembly GCA_028564925.1 of Lithobates sylvaticus. NCBI lineage: Eukaryota > Metazoa > Chordata > Amphibia > Anura > Ranidae > Lithobates > Lithobates sylvaticus. Next base: position 134,886,505 of record CM053035.1, read on the forward strand.
AGCCACTCCTCTCTTCTCGTCCGGCCCAGGTGATGTCATGTACAAGCACCTGGGAAGGATGGGGTTGGCGGGAAGCAGCGCGCTGCGAGAGGTCTTATTACAACCGCTGCCCGTGCTAGACTGTGTTGCAGTCTTGCAGAGCCTCTCATGGGGCCCCCCTAATGGTCCCGGGCCCTTGGACAGTGCCCAAGTGCCTGATGGGTCAGTCCGCCCCTGCTCATTAACCACTTGCTTCCCCACCCATAGTCAAATGACGTCTGCAGGAGGGATCTCGCATCCTGAGCGGGCGTCATATGACGTCCTTGGCTTCCCTGCCCTCTGTGGGGTGTGCGCACGCCCGCTGTGTCACTCGGGAGCCAATGCGCATGCCTGGTGGCCGCGATGTCCGTTGGGCACTCGCGATTGCCGGTAACAGAGCAGGGACGTGGATCTTTGTGTTTAAACACACAGATCCATGTCCTGTCAGGGGAGAGGAGACAGATTGTGTGTTCCCAGTACAGAGGAACACCGATTGGTATCCTCCCCTTGTGAGTCCCCTCCCCCTACAGTTAGAATCACTCCCTAGGTAACACATTTAACCCTTGATCACCCCCCTAGTGTTACTCCCTTCGCTGCCAGTGACATTTATGCAGTGATCAGTGCATTTTTATAGCCCTGATCGCTGTGCAAAAGTGAATGGTCCTAAAATAGTGTCAAAAGTGTTCAATATGTCCGCCACAATGTCACAGTCACAATAAAAATTGCACATCGCCGCCATTACTAGTTAAAAAGAAAAAATCCCCTATTTTGTAGACGCTATAACTTGCACAAACCAATCAATATACGCTTATTGCGATTTTTTTTTTTACCAAAAACATGTAGAAGAATACATATGGGCTTAAACTGAGGAAAACATTTTTTTTTTTAATTGGGATATTCATTATAGCAAAAAGTAAAAAAATATTGTGTTTTTTTTTTTCAAACTTGTCACTCTTGTTTTGTTTATAGCGCAAGAAATAAAAAACGCAGAGGTGATCAAATACCACCAAAAAAAAAGCTCTATTTGTGGGGGAAAAAATTATAAAAATGTAATTTGGGTACAGTGTTGCATGACTGTACAATTGTCATTCAAAGTACGACAGCGCTGAAAACTGAAAATTGGCCTGGGCAGGAAGGGGGTGAAAATGCCCTGTATTGAATTGGTTAAGAAGTCCACGTTCAGTGAAAGTTCATGTACTGCAAAGTTTGTAGTACATGAACTTTGACTGAATGTGGAGTGTTTAATGAGCTTGTTGCACAAATCACTTTATTACAATATGATCTGCTGCATATTCTTTTAATCCATATTATTGAGCATTGCCACTACTATATTTGGATGCTTGGCACACGCACATGATGACAGTATTAGTACCTGTTATCCTGGCCGCTGTCTGCGGGTTCCCGTCATCTACCTCTCTCTCTCTCTCTCTCTCGCGCTCATTCCTCCTCCTGACATCACAGACCCCACTCCGGACCGGGGAGTAGATGCAGAGTTGATGCCGCACAGAGGAGGGTAGGCGGAGCATTAGGCTCCGCTAGTTAACTTATGTATACCCGGTCTGGCCAGTCATCGGCTGTCTTATGGGGGCACCAATCGATCCCCTCCCCTGGCCAAGTACGCCCAAAGACTGCCTGTAGTACTAGCATATGCTGCGCAAGTGCCGCGCTACAGGAGGCTAGCCACCAGGGGCTTTATTTGTGCGGGAGGCGGCCGTGGGGGCCAGGCCTTTTTTGCCGCCCTCCGCAAAGTGCCACCCTAGGCCTGGGCCTTGTCGGCCTAGGCCAAGAAACAGCATTGGACATGGCTGGACTCCAGGTAACACTGGCTGAATGTCAGATAAGTAGCATTGTACATTGTACTGTATGTCAGCTCTCCGGGCCTGCTGCTAGTTTAGTTTGTATACATCACTTATAGGAATTGATTTACAGTACTTTGCAAGTGCAGTTGCTCTAGAGCTTAGTCAATGTGGTGAAGCTCTGCTGACTGCCATCATCCAATCATGTGCAAGTAAAAATGCTTTTTTTTTTCATTTTACCTTTCTTGTGATTGGGTATTCATTGTAAAGTGAAGGTTTGCCTCATTTACTAAACTCTGGAGCAACCGCATAGTGTGTGTTTCTTTTTTTCCATATAAGACTACTGACGTATTGGGGTTATCTATGTCTGTTTTATAGTTGTGATCTATCTGGGAGCTCTTATGGTCATTTTTTTTAAACAAAGATTTGGAAACAATTCACATTGTATATACTATATAAAGTTCATGTTTCTGTCACTACCCAGAATCCTCCACTGTAGTAAATTACACTGAGATTTATCAAGCAAGGTACTGACAGAATGAGGCCCATTTCTAGTGGAAGTTACTCTTCCCCCACATTTAGAAATATACTTACATCAAACTTTTAGTGTATTTGCAGCCTCTGCAATCATGTTCAGACAACTGCAACTATTATATAAAGATCTGGGGCAGATTTCCTCAAGACACACAAATAGGAAACTGTGATCTCATAGTAAATCTCTCTCATGTCTAGCATTGTTTCGAGTCAACCACCTTTGCAAAAATCTTTTTTTGAAATCAAGTTTCCTAGATGTCACTCTCATCCTACTGCTTCACCATATAGTGGCACACAGGGGTTGATTTACTAAATGCAAATAAACTGTGTACTTTACAAAGTGCAGCTGCATTCTGCATGTGCAGTTTCTCCAGAGCATAGTAAATGAGTTAAAGCTTCACTTTACAAAGAATACCCAATTAGGTGCAAGGAAAATAAAAAAAACAGAATTTTTACTTGCACATGATTGGATGATGGAAGTCAGCAGAGCTTTTTTGCTCATTAACTAAGTTCTGGAGCCAGTGGCATATCCAGGGTATGGCACATATGGCAAATGCCATGGGCGCCATATGAAGGGGGCATTCGTGAGTGGCTGGACCCCCCCCAACATTATCCTGTATCCATGTACCCCCCCAATTAAATTAAACTGACACTGGGAGCATTGACGTCTGCAACTCAGGGCCGATAATGGGCAGAAATAGGGATTATTTCACCACTTTCAGGTGCAGGCGGAGTGATCCACCGCACTGCGGCTCCCGACACTAAATTAAAGCCCTGGCCCCTTCTATATCAATACGCTGAGGCAGGCTAGGGCTTTAATTTAGCAGTGTGGTAGATCACTCCACCTGCACTTGAAAGTGATAGTGTTCCACACCGCGCGGTCCATTGTCCAGCTCGGTTCTCAAGAGGAAGGGACACCACCGGTCCCTGGCTCTCGGCTCACTCAGGAGAATGCTGCAGAAGGAGCACTGCACCCAGTTCCGGGCCCCAGATAGGAGAAGTCGCCCGGACCGGGTGTAGAGGGAGACAGGGTTGCCAGTTTCTTGTTTCACTCTGCGATGGCTACCTGCAGCACTGATAGCTTCCCTCTGTCCTCTCCCATTAGCTGCTGCAGGGGAAATGGGGGGGGGGGGGGGGTGGTGTTGCTATTTTTCAGTTTATGAATGAATGGTAAGCACAGAGCACTTCCCATTCATTCACTGTCCAGTGAAGCTGAGGCTGCAGAGAACGGGACTGGGGATCCTCTGTCCTCAGTCCCTTTCCCTATCTCAAAAGTGCGATATTATGGGTTTGTTTGTTTCTGATATGTTACCGAAGCCCCCCCCCCCCAAACAGGGTTAGACAGTGCCACTTATCAGTGCCACCAACATCAGTGCAGCTCATCAGTGCCACCTATCAGTGCCAGTGTCAGTTATCAGTGCCACCTATATCAGTGCCATCTATCAGTGCCAACTATATTAGTGCAGCTCATCAGTGCCACCTGTCAGTGCCAGTGTCACCTATCAGTGCCACCTACCAGTGTCAGTATCACCTATCAGTGCAGCTCATCAGTGCCACCTGTCAGGGCCAGTGTACCTATTAGTGCCCATCAGTGCAGCTCATCAGTGCCGCCTATCAGTGTTAGTGCTGCCTCATCAGTGCTGCCTTATCAGTGCCCATAAATGCCGCAAATCAGTGCCCATCGGTGCAGCCCATCAGTGCTGCTTATCTGTGCCCATCAGTGCTTCCTATCAGTGCCCATTAGTGCAGCTCATCAGTGCCAATCCATAATTTGTTAATTGAAAGATTAAAGAGTTTGACTTGTAGTTTTGTTAGCTGTTTTTTTTGTTATCTGAAATGTTTTGACAGGAGCGCAGTTTCAGTGCCTGCCATAGGCTCCATTTTCACTAGATACACCTCTGTCTGGAGCAACTGCACTTGCAGAGTGCAACTTCACTTTGCAAAGTGTACAGTCTATTTGCCTTTACTACATTAAAGCGGAGTTCCACCCTAAAGTGGAACTTCCGCTTATCGGATTCCTCCCCCCCTCCGGTGCCACAATTGGCACCTTTCAGGGGGGAGGGGGGTGCAGATACCTGTATAATACAGGTATCTGCACCCACTTCCGGGACTAGCATCCCCGCCTCCATCCGAGGATTATCCGAGGATGCCCCGTTGTGTCTTGGGAAACACAGTTCCCAGGACACAGCGGGGACCAATAGAGGCGCGCAGCGCGACACGCTCATGCGCAGTAGGGAGCCGGGCAGTGAAGACGTTGCGTCTTCACTTCCTGATTCCCTGACAGAGGATGGCGGCGGCGCAGCCGAAAGACGATCGATCGCTCGTCATCTTCTGCAGACACCGCTGGAACCTGGAACAGGTAAGTGTCCATTTATTAAAAGTCAGCAGCTGCAGTATTTGTAGCTGCTGACTTTTAAAAAAAAAATTTCAGGTGGAGCACCGCTTTAACCCCACTGACACAGCATTAGCAAGCAGTTAGCAAAATCAGACATTCGTAAAGCTGAACTCCAGAAATTATCTTTTTTTTTATTTACTTTGGTGCAGCTTGGTTACATCTAATTTTTCATATCTCAGATCCAGAGGGACTCCGTAGATGCAGAAATTCACTCTAGTAGCCTGTGTTACATACGGTCAGTGCTGGTCTCTTCCAGGAGCTGCTCAAGTTAATTTCCATCTGTATACTGAACACACAGGGTCGCTCAATCATCATCTTTTGGCACCGTTCAGAAAACTACAGTTTTCTACAGTAATAAAAAGTTTTCTCTAATTGGAAGAAGCGGAGAACCTGAGGTCACCTCCCCCTCCTCTCCACCTCATCCAATTATAAAATACCTTGTATTCATTGAAAAAAATACAAGACATTCTCTGGATGGTGTAGCTGTAGGTGCTGATCTAATGAACCCCTGCATTCAGTATGCGGATGGTAAGTGGCTCAAACAGCACCCGGAAGAGACCAGCGCTGATTGTATGTAGCGCAGACTACTACAGTGCATTTCTTCATCCCTAGTAGCCCTTTGGATGTGAAATATGAGGATTTAGGCTGGGTTCACACTAAAAGATAGCAGAGGCTCACACCAGTAGTACGGTGTGTCTCCATTTACTGTCTCAGGTCAGATTTCAGCCCGAATTTTGGACTGAAATCGGACCTGAAACAGACCAAAAGCCACTGAGAGCAGAGCCACTGCGAGCAGAGCCACTGCGGAGCTGTGTGAACTGGTTCCATAGAGAGATGGTCACAATCTCCTGCTATGCGAATTGGATGTGGGGAAACCCACATCCAATTCGCACTGGTGTGAACCCAGCCTTAGATATAACCTAGCTAGACCAATGACACTTGTTTATGAATCTAGAGTTCAGCTTTGAGGTATATGTAACATGATCAGTAAATCATTAAATTCTCATGTAAGTGTAGCACCCTCTAGCTAGGTGCTAGTGTACATAGTTATTAGTGTAGATAAATTTGGCTTGGCTGGCAGCCAAGTCTGGTTTGAATCTGGATCTGGGCTGAGTGACTCAGGGAGGCTAGATGACTCAGCAGGCAGCATCTCTGGTAACTCCCCCTGCGTTCTGGAACCTTGGAGAAGCTACCAGAAGTAAAGGGTGGGGTTTAGCAAGAGCTGCCTAGAGTATTGATGAGGGCTCCAACCAATCCCCCAGTAAATGGGCCGGCAGGGGGCGGGTACCTCATAAATACTCTTGGGTCAGGCCAGCAGGGGCAGTCGGATGGAAGATGGAGAAGGAGTGCTGAGGAGGCTGTCGTGGCAGTTGAGAATGCCCCCTAGTCTGGACCCTGGGAGAAAGTGTGAGGACAGCAGGAGAGAGTCAGCACGTCCAAGGGTTCTCCAGGATAGTCAGTCAGGTGGGCTGGTAAGTGTGCGGTCTGGGAGGACCGTGGTGTCAGTCTCAGAGGACTGAGGAGAAGTAGACAGGAAGGCTAGTGAAAGGGGCAGCTGCAGCCTGGCAGGCTGGCAGTGCCTGAGAAAGTGGTGCTGGGATCAGAAGCCACAGGGATGTATGCTGGACACTGACTTTGCTACACAACCAAAGGGGCCCGGGGTCCCTGCCTGTAAAGGGCGTTTGCTTTGAACTGGCTGAGTGAGTTGCCAGATTCACTAATAGTGTCCCAGCTAAGTCTGTCCTTTTTGCAAGCAGGTGAAGTTGTCCCTAAAGTTATCTGAAGTCAAGTCGACATCCCATAATACCCTTATCCCCATCCAAGTTTTATCCCCTCAATAAAAATACAAAACAAAGTACTGGACTGTTCTCTGACTCTGGGAGCCTGTGGAAATTCGTGTGCCTGGCTGTGTAAGGTGGGGGATCCTTTTCACTTGCGGCTCCTACGTGGGGTTCGCTACATAAGATTTAAGATGTCATTGTCATTTCCAAAGTAATTTCCAGTATTTTTAAATCTTCAGCTTTTATTATTATAATACTTGAAGATCTTGACATGAAGGTCTTTGTTCAGCTCCTGTTCTGTCTCCCAACTGTGCTCCTGCATAGTCACCCTGTCACACAGGCTCTAAATGGAGACTAGAAGTAGCATTTAAACACACATTACTAAAACATGGTCCACTATTGTCATCCTCAGGAAACTTGTCTTGATAATTGGCTTGGCATGTAGCTGTCGCTGAACCACATGTAGACATGCAGTGACTGCAGAGAGGCTACAAGAAATAGTATAAGCATGACAGCCAAGGAACAAGCAGCTTCCAAAAAAGGTCTGCAGTGGCAATCGAATATTCCCTGGGTCAACTGCGTCGCTTTAACTAACAATCGCGCGGTCGTGCGATGTTACACCCAAACAAAATTGACGTCCTTTTTTTCCCATAAATAGAGCTTTCATTTACACAGCGATCGTTGCTATAAAATTGCAATGATTACTGTGTAAATGTGACTGGCAGGGAAGGGGTTAACACTAGAGGGCGCTGCAGGGGTTAAAATGTTCCCTAAGGTAGTGATTCTAACTGTGGGGGGAGGGGGACTCACAAGGGGAGGAGACCGATCGGTGTTCCTCCGTACTGGGAACACGTGATCGGTCTCCTCGCCACTGACAGGACGTGGAGCTGTGTGTTTACACACACAGCTCCACGGTCCCGCACAGTCCCGTTGTTTTAATGGGCAATCGCGGGTGCCTGGCGGACATCGCGGCCGCCGGGCACTCGCACTGGGTCCCGAGCGACACCGTGGGCCCGCGCCCCCTAGGCGGCCGGGAATGGGAGGACGTCATATGACGCCCACCAAGGGGTTAAAAACAATCTACTGAGGTGGCCAGAACCAGCTCCTGAGGGAGTCTATTCCACATTTTTACAGCTCTTACTGTGAATAAACCTTTTTGTATTTCTGTTTTGTATTACGAGAGGTATGGACTTCAGAGATAGAGATATCATTTTGCCCCTGTACAAATCATTAGTAAGACCTCATCTGGAATATGTAGTTCAGTTTTGGGCACCAGTTCTCAAAAAGCATATCAGGGAACTGGAGAAAGTGCAGAGAAGGGCAACCAAACTGATAAGAGGCATGGAGGAGCTCAGCTATGAGGAAAGATTAGAGGAACTGAATTTATTCTCTCTTGAGAAGAGGAGATTAAGGAGGGAAATGATCAACATTTATAAATACATAAGGGGTCCATATAGTGAAATTGGTGTTGGATCGGCTTAGGTACAATCAGTCTGACCATACATGTATCGAAATTTGTCCGGTCCTGAACCAGCTGAATTTTGATACATGTATGGCTGGCTTCATAGTGACACAAGCAGCAATAACTTCTACCCTTTTTTTATGAAATTTTTTTTTAAAACATTGGCTAAAGTCAAATTTTTACACAGATCCAGTGCCAATGCGGGTTGACGCTCATCTCCTTGAGATACGTCTTAATCGAGCATTGACATATGCTTTCAATATTAAATGTTTTAAGCTAAAACGCAGTGGTGTGACTCCCGTCCCATGTATAATGATAGGTTCCAGATTGGCGTCCTGTATTTCAGTCCATGACGGGGCTTATTTTATTTCCCCCACATATTAACTATGGGGTATATTTTCCTTCAGTTGACGCCAGCAATATGGAAATTTTATTCTGCTGATACTGATGGGTTCATTCCACTGACATCAATGGTGGGGCTTGTTTTACTCCACTTTCTTTTAATAGGTGGCACACTACAAGCCAAATGCTGCGAAGTTGCCCCCACTTTATTGGTCACACTCACTTTTGGCCATGCCATCGTTAAAGATTTCCCTCCTATTTATTTATATTTTTTTAATTTGGCAACTGTGCACTTGCATTGCCATTCATTACAATGACCACAATTACTTGTGGTCATTAAACAGCGAAACTATATCACACATAATTAGGAATTTGGCCATATAGTAGGACCGGTAAGGAAGGATTAAACTGCCCACTCAATTCAGCCAATTTTAGAGTTGATTACAGTATCTTCATGGATATATTACAACCACAACAGACATCCTGGCACCAGGTAGCTCTTGGCACATTGCAGAAATAAGTGGTAATAGAAAACTGACCCTTCACCTTAAACTAACCCTTACGGTTTATTTACACCCCCAAATTTAAATAGAGGAGCATTAAGGCAGTGTATTCATTTTAAATGGACTATCAATGTGGCTTAACACATGAAAAAATATCATTTGTATTATTTTTGGCTACTCAATGCAGGACAACGCATGTAAAAACTCAGGGAACCATGCGCAGAAATATGTGAATCCAGTCTAAATCCTAATCCCAAAATTAGCTCCTAATCGCTAACCCTGAAATGTAACTCTAATGCCACGTACACACGGTCGGAATTTCCGATGGAAACAGTCCGATGGGAGCTTTTCATCGGATTTTCCGACCGTGTGTACGCCCATAGGTCTTTCTGTCGGAATTTCCGATGGACTTTGCATTGAGAACCTGTTCTTAATTTTTCAGACGGAAAACCTTTCTATCGGATTTTCCGATCGTGTGTATGCAATTCCGACACGCAAAATTCCTAAGCATGCTCGGAAACAATTTGACGCATGCTCAGAAGCATTAAACTTCCCTTTTAGGCCCCATGCACACGAGACGCAGATGCAAACTCTGCTGAACGCATGTTTTAAAAAGCAGAAACCTGTGTTTAAAAACGCGCGTTTTGCTGTGTTTTCATGTCGCGTTTAGACGCGTTTGCGTCTATAAGCATTTGTAAAGATAGCATCATATAGACCCTCCCCAAGCTCAGAAAGCATGTATTATTAACTATTTCTGCCATTTTGTGAGCAGCAGCAGCAGAGAGAGCAGTTGTACACTTGCATTTGCCTCTCTTTCTGTGTTTTTTTTTGGAAATGGATCCCATATTAAATATATGTCAGGAAATGCTCCTGATGTCGCTCTTGATAAAGCAGCAACGTCGTCGCAAATTTGCATGAGAGGACCAGAATCAGAGCTGGGCGATATTGGACCCATCCGTTGATGGCACAGCGAATGTCCGTTGGATATTTCACAAACATGTATGCATTAGTGAGTATATATGCTCTATGAACTATCTAAACTAATTACGACATTTTAAACAATTTTTTCTAGTATTTTTTATGGTTTACCATCATATTTCTCAGTTTTCTGGTCAAAAAAATTGGGTTCCTTTAAAAAGGCTTATAAACGCAAACGCGGCTAAACGCAGGTGCCTGCGTTTAGACGCGTTTTGCGTCTGAAACATGGAAAAGCAAAGTGTCTGAACGCATTTTTTTTTTGCTTCTGGAAAAACGAGGTTAAACGCAACTGCATAAAAACGGGAAAAAACTAGACTATGTACATGGACACATCATTGCATGCGTTCAGGTGCAGTTGAAAAAAGTGTCCAACTGCCTCTGAACGCGCGTTTAACTGCGTCTCGTGTGCATGGGGCCTTATAGTGCAGTCGAACGTGTTGTATGCCGTGGTGTTATTGACCGTCAGAATTTGGTGTGACCGTGTGTAGGCAAGACAGTTTGAGTGAAATTCCGTTGGAATTCCGACGGGAAAACCATCAGAGCTTTTTCTGACGAGAATTCCGACCGTGTGTACGCGGCATTAGGGGCAGTCTGCTGTGGTCCTTTAAACACACCTCAGTTAAAAGTATTTGGATTTCGTTAAAGCAGCCCATTCATGTCAATGGTCTGCCAATGCAGAGTGCAGACTGAAAATTGGAGCAGCAGTAAATGCGGTCAATGCAGCGCAGAGCATAGTATTACGTTACCATGTGTTAGGTGCACTGCACACAAATGTTCAGAATGAATCCACTCCAGTCACACTGAATGGCACCAGAGCGCCCCAACACACATCACACTTGTTACCCTGCGTTGTGGTAAAAGTGTATTACTGCAGCAGACTGGTGTGAATGGGTCATTAAAGTAAATAGGCCTGTAGAAATTAAAGATATATTCCTCGATTAATCATAAATATTTTTGATCGATCAAAATTCTTTTGATCGGTACTCACCTTTCCGCCGGCTTCCTGGTCTTCAGGGAGTTCCGTCAGAGATCTGGTGACATCAGACGGACTACTGCCCCCTTCCCCAAGTGCCTCCATCTGTTAACAAAGGGAAGGGGGGAGGAGTCCGGTGACGTTGAAGTTCTGATTGAATGTAACGCGTACGGGGGAGGAGCTACGCATGACGTCACCCGCTGCTGCCCTACGGAACTAACACGATTGTTGGCTTTACATGCTGTGTTTATATCATCTTTATGTGAGTAGTTTGTGTTTGAACACAAAAATGAAATCTTATACTTAAGCAGTGAGCACTTAGATATTTTCTTTCTACCCATGACCTGGCGGCCTTGCTGAGATCTAAGGAGACGTGAGAGAAGTTTATGGTCCGTGTTAACCCTTTTGATACCCGCTTGCATGACCACCTTTTTGCATAGGGGTCCATGCCATAAGGTGAGAGTGATTAGTTAGAACGAAGGTGGAGGGATTGTCACGCTACAGTGGGAAAAAAAATTACTTACGTCAGTGCTACAGTTTGAATTTAAAAAGTATTTGTGTGAACTGTGAAGATAAGTCATTGATTGTGGAAACGAACTAGTGTCGGGTGATTGTATATAGTGTATACCACATTTATCACTGACTAATGCAGAGTTGCAATGCAAGGAGATCAGCTAAAAGTAGTTGGATCTGTATGTGCGTTATAATTAATCGAAAATAGTTGATTAATCGATTAAAAAAAAAAATTGATTAATCGAACACGAAAATTTTAATCAGTAACAGCCCTAAAGTAAACATATTCAAAAATATTAACGTGTTCGCATTACCATTCCAGCTGTACAGAGAATTTATTAGCACAATCTGAGGACAGAAAGGATATCAATGATAATATGGTACTGATGTCTAAACAAAAGATCCAATGACTACTATTTATATGTATTAGCAATTCAGCATAAAATCAAACTAATAAAAACTGTTGTACAACACACCAACCCTATTTTTGTTCATATAATCTCCTGGTAATATCTCATCATCATATCACCAGCAATCAACCATGTTGATAAAGATTTTTGTATCCAATAGTCCACTATTTAATAATTTTTACATCTTTGCTGCTGGGATATAATAAACTATGGGGTTAATTACTAAAACCAGAGAGTGTTTCTCAGCCTCTAAACGATGCTCTTATAATACACCTGTAAATGTGCATGGATACATAGGTTAAAGTGGTTGTAAACCCTAAAAAAAAAAAAAACCTGCAAGACAAAAGCATAATGAGCTAGCATGCATAGCATACTAGCTCATTATGAATTACTTACCTGAGATCGAAGCCCTTGCAGCCGTCCTCGTATCCCGCTCTGGCCGGCGACATCGCTTCCGGAGTTACTTCTGGGTATCGCAGGCTCCGGTGCTGTGACTGGCCGGAGCCGCGATGACGTCATGCGGCATGCGCACGGGAGCCGCCGGTAATGGCACAGTCTAACTGACGCAACGGCACGTACTGCCGATGCTTCAGTGTGCATGTGCCAATGAAGTTGGCCCATGCAAATACAGGGGATATCTCCCAAACCGTGCAGGTTTAGGAGATATCCAGTGTAGCGACAGGTAAGCCTAATTATAGGCTTACCTGTAGCAAAAAGTGGTTGTAAAGGGTTTACAACCACTTTAACATAGTGGGGCGTTTAGAGGCTGAAAAAAAAAGTCAAATACCACATTTTTTATGTCCTGTGTGCATGAGGCCTTAAATTTGACTCAACAGGGACAGAGTTTCAACCAGGAATGTGTATTCTGTTTTCTACAGGCTAAACTATTTTACGATAGCGTAATAAAGCTGCCTAATAGGTTGTTAGGTTGGATAGCAGACATCAGTTCATGTAATTACTTAAGCTTGTTTTTCACACACCCTTTCCCATTCCATTTTTGTTTTCTTAAGCCAGTCCCAGTGTAAACATTTTAGGCCCCTTTTACACTGGGGCGTTTTTTCAGGCGCTACAGCGCTAAAAATAGCGCCTGTATAGAGCCTGAAAAAAGCGGGTCCTTTCACTCCAGTGTGAAAGCCAGAAAATGGTAAAAAATGTTAGCAGCATCTTTGGAGCACCTTGCAAAGTACATAGTGCTAAATATAGCACTGCTTTACCGCCAATGCCCGCACCGCCCAGTGTGAAAGGGGCCTTATGGTGGATTTTCAAAAAGCAAATAGATTGTGCACTTTGCACTAATTTCCCCCAGAGTATGCGTAAATGTGGTAAAGCTTTGCTGCTTTCCATCATCCAATCATGTGCAAGCAGAAATGTTTTTTTTTCCCCTTGCACTCGATTGGGTAATATTTACAAAGTGAAGCTTTACCTCATTACACTAACTAACAAAAATGAGTTCAACTGCACCTTCAAAGTACATATAATAATATTGCAGCATTGTCAATGGCAATTCCCGAGCTTGCCTAAAGGTCTTTTAAAAAAAATTTCAACGTAATAGTTGTATATTGGAATGAAATTCAAGATGCTTTTGGCTGGGTGCATGATGTTCCAACAAACAAAAGATTTGAATTTAGCTAGTGTTGCAAACTGGAAAATAAAAGAGTACCACTGAATTCCTGATTGTTTTGGGGGACTCCGACCTTACTAACATCAAACACCCCCATTTTCACAAATATTGATGAATTCATTTTCTGAAAAAAATATGTATTTGTCCAGGATCAGGTGACTATTTTCACAACATGTCGCACTTTGTGATTTTTTCAATTTGGTGTATACATCTTTCTATTTAAACTCTTCAACTTGAACAATTATTATTCTTATTATTCCATAACCTATTGTCTCGTGTTCGAAATATTTGTTGCACCATCAATGGTTTATGGCGGGCATGTCCAAAGTCCGGCCCGCGGGCCAATTGCGGCCCATGGTCCGGTTTCATCCGGCCCCACTGGCACTCCGGTATTCGTTGGGGGCCACAAAAGATATATACTGTATTTAAAATTTCTCGAAAGGGGACAGGGAGGGGGCGGGGTGAGCGCCATCAGATTACATACAGGAGAATCTCCTGTTTATTCGGCGGCCTCTGTAATAGGAAGTTCCGTCTCCTGGGCTGGCATTGGATGACTGTTCTGTCTATCATAGGAGGTGGGACTTTGTATTAAAAAGGCAGCCGAGTAAACAGGAGATTCTCCTGTATGTAATCTGTTGCCGCTCGTGCCGCCACCTCCCTGTCCCCTCCGAGGCTGCAGCTGGGCATCGATCAGGCTGCACTGATGGCAATAGTGAGGCTGCATTCATGGCAATGGTGAGGCTGCATTTGTGGCAATGGTGAGGCTGCATTCATGGCAATGGTAAAGGCTGCATTCATGGCAATGGTGAGGCTGCATTCATGGCAATGGTGAGGCTGCATTTGTGGCAATAGTGAGGCTGCATTCGTGGCAATGGTGAGGCTGCATTCATGGCAATGGTGAGGCTGCATTCGTGGCAATGGTGAGGCTGCATTCATCGCAATGGTGAGGCTGCATTCATTGCAATGGTGAGGCTGCATTCATGGCAATGGTGAGGCTGCATTCGTGGCAATGGTGAGGCTGCATTCGTGGCAATGGTGAGGCTGCATTCATTGCAATGGTGAGGCTGCATTCATGGCAATGGTGAGGCTGCATTCTTGGCACTTGTGAGGCTGAATTCATGTCAATGGTGAGGCTGCATTCATGGCAATGGTGAGGCTGCAGATGGGCATTGATTAGGCTGCCTTGATGGGTACTGACTCCTATTTTGCTTCACAGTTCTTTATTTAAAATTAAAAAGATTTCCGAAACTTCCCTCTTAAAGTGAAGGTGCGTGTTATACGCTGATAAATACGGTATATCCAAATACCATGCACAAGCTCATCCATAGACTCTTCATGACACACAGCCACAAAGGCAAGAGAATTCTTGTTGGACAGTGTATTAGTTTATTTGCATTTCATTTTAATGGTTCAAAGAATGTCAGGCAAAATGGTCGGCCCTCATGAATGTTCACTTCATCAAATCTGGCCCTCTTTGAAAAAAGTTTGGACACCCCTGGTTTATGGAGTCCCATATGTTCATACTTGTTGTGTGTCAGTGACTCAAAGTATAAGGCCCCATTCATACTTGAGCTTAGTGTCTTTGTTCAGGATGTTCTTTAGTGTTTGTACAGGCATTTTAGGTTTGATTGATTCTTATTTTGTTTTTTATTTCACCTTTTCAGCATGTTTTATAGGTACTTCCACTAGGGTCTAGCGAGGCCAAAACGAATGACTCTGTCTAGTGGCGGCTGATGGGTTCTTATTTTGGGGGGCGGCAAACAAACAACACCCCCGGTGGCGTGGCACTGACAGCACCCCCCCCCCACTCGCGGGTGGTCCGGTACTTACCCACGCGTGTGGCAGGGCTGTGGTGTCCTCTCCTCCTCCCCTGAAGTGCGGGCAGCTGCGGCTTTGGTGCCCGCTCCTCAAGCTTGTGTCTTGTGTCAAGCTTGTGTCTCCTCTCCCGCCAAAGTGCTAGGCATCCAATAGGATTGCCTGACGCTTTGCCCAATCGGGAAACAGGTTTCACGACCTGCGTCTTGATTTGCGGGGAGGAACTTTAGTGTGTAAATAGCGAAAATTAATTCACTATCATCACACCATTGGGTGGGCTCGGAGCGCAATGCTCTGCGCTCAGAGCTCACCCTTTTTTGAAGCCTATTGGCTCTAATCAGGTGCTTCAAAAAAAAAAAACACCCACCCCGCATTAGAATCCATAGTCTAGTGCCCTAATATGTAGATCAGGGGGCAGATGCATGGATAGGGGAGGCGGCGCACGTGCGCCCTCTATGGGCCGCCACTGACTCTGTCCCAAAAGAAGCTCATAAACTTTTTCAAAGGATGAGCTTCAAGAGATGTGCAGGTGCAAACGGGCACTATTAAATATAATGACAATGCTAGTGTTGAGGGTTGAAGTGCTTCAGGTAAAGTTTCAGGTGTGAACAAGGCCTTAACCACCTCAATACAGTGCATTTTCACCCCCTTCCTGCCCAGGCCATTTTTCAGCTTTCAGCGCTGTCACACTTTGAATGACAATTGCGCGGTCATGCTACACTGTACCCAAATAAAATTGTTATCATTTTGTCCCCACAAATATAGCTTTCTTTTGGTGGTATTTGATCACCTCTGCGGTTTTAATTTTTTGCGAAGAAGAGGGACAAGTTTGAAAAAAAAAACAATATTTTTAACTTTTTGCTATAATAAATATCCAATTTTAGGCTGATATGTATTCTTCTACATATTTTTGGTAAAAAAAAAACGCAATAAGCATGTATTGATCAGTTATATAGTCTACAAAATAGGGGGGAAATGTATAGCATTTTTATTATTTTTTTTTTTTTTACTAGTAATGGTGGTGATCTGCAATTTTTATCGTGAATGCGACATTGCGGCAGACATATCAGACACTTTTGACACATTTTTGGGACATTCATATTTATACAGCGATCCGTGCTATAAAAATGCATTGATCACTGTATAAATGTGAGTGACTGGCAGGGAAGGGGTTAACACTAGGGGGTGATAGAGGGGTTAATATGTTCCCTGGGAGTGATTCTAACTGTAGGGGGAGGGGACTGACAAGGGGAGGAGACCGATCAATTTATCTCTGTACTGAGAACACACCACCGGTCTCCTCTCCTCTGACAGGACCGTGGATCTGTGTGTTTACATACACAGATCCACGGTCCTGCTGTGTTACCGGGCAATTGCGGGTGCCCGGCGGACATCGCGGCCGCCGGGCGCGCGCACGGAGTCCCCAGTGACATGGCGGGCGCGTGCGCCCCCTGGTGGCCCAGGAAGGGGAGGAGGTCCTTTGACTCCCTCCCGCAACGAGAGCTGTGCCGCCTGGCCGTCAATTGACAGCCGGCGGTCGGTATGCAGTTAAAGAGATTTTAAACTATCACCTTGTAAAACAACCTTTTAAAATAAAAATAAAAGGCAAAACACTTTTGTATAGATATAATAAAAAAAAAACATAAATACGTATTTTCCCCTTTTTTATAAATGATCACATTTCCTCTGTTCTCATCTGCATAAAAGCTGGGAGGAGGAGAAGCAGCAACACACTGAGCTTCCCAGTTAATGGCTGTGCAGCGGGGTGGGTATCAGGACAAGTCTGATCATTGGAGGAGAGTACACTGAGTTCCTAGCACAGCACGTTGTGTTCTCCCGCTTAGTGTGGTCAGTTTCTAATTGGAAAGCAGAGGGACTGCCAGGAACACCAGGGATTTCACATAAAGGAAGCAATGCAAAGTGAACAGGATACTTTCTCATACAAGTACATGGTACAGCAGGCATATATCAGGAATATGAAGTGTTGGGGTAACAAATGCTTTAAAAATCTACCCTTGCATTGGGGAACACTTTGCACTGCAGGGGTTAAATGTGTTTTATGTCCAGGAGTGGAGAAACAATCTGTATTAATAACCCTTTCTACCATTCCGGCAGGCTCTAGCACACTCCTCTTCCTGAACCCTGCTGTATGCGGTGGTGCAGTCGCCCCCCCCCCCCCCCCAGCCCTCATTTTTACTTACCTGACCCCTATCCATCGCCGGCCGGGAACGAGCACACCAGTTCTAGCTGGTGTCTCGTGTCCTAATTGGATAAATTGATAGCAGCGCAGCCATTGACTTCCGCTGCTGTCAATCAAATCCAATGACGCAGCGCCGGGGGTGGGGCCGAGTCGTGCATTCTGTGAATGGACACAGATGCAGGACTCGGGAGCACGCCCGCTCGGGTGTCCACCGTAGGAGAGAGCTTCTCCAACATGTGGGGAGGAGCCAGGAGCGCTGCTGAGGGACCCCAGAAGAGGATGTTCAGGGCCACATTGTGCAAAACGAACTGCAGAGTGGAGGTAAGTATGACAAGTATGTTATTTTTTAAAAAAAATGAAGCTTTACAATCCCTTTTAATATGCCAGTTATGAATGGATGATTCACTGACTCTCTATTCAGAAAAGGAAGGGGCCGGAAAATTACACATTTGCCGGCCCCTTCCCCGCTCTCCATCCTGACAGTTTCCCCGCAGAAGCCAGCCGGGGGGAACCAAGCAGAGCTGTGTGGGTTTAGGGGGGGGGGGCAGAAGAGAATGCAGGGGTGCCAGGAAAGAGCATGTGGGGGGGCAGCAGAAAGAAGCTGGATAGGAGGTGGCTTCATATATAGAAACTGATTTCTCCATTTTCCTCCTGCAGCCGCTGAATGTCCGCTTCTCCTCTTCTCCCTCCCTCAGGAATTCAGCGGCTGCAGGGGGGGAAAAAAAGTGATCGGTTCCTCTATATGCCACCCCCACCATTCTTCCTATCCAGGTGTACAAAGGAGGGGCACAGGCCCCCTGCAGAATGGGACTGGATTGCAATTACAACCCTTGTAGGTACGTCTCCAGAGAGGAGGCTTTTCGGGGTTGATTGCATAGCTGGAGGGACTTTGCTGTAATAAAGAATAAGGTATTACACTTTGGGGTTGATTTACTAAAGGCAAATAGACTGTGCACTTTGCAAGTGCAGTTGTACTCTGCAAGAGCAGTTGCTCAGGAGCTTAGTAAATGAGCAGGAGCTTTGCTGACTTCCATCATCCAATCATGTGCAAGCACAAATGCTTTTTTTTTATTTTCCGTGCATGTGATTGGGTAATCTTTGCAAGTGAAGCCTTACCTCATTTACTAAACTCTGGAGCAACTGCACTTGCGGAGGGCAACTGCACTTTGCAAAGTTCCCAGTCTATTTGCCTTGAGTAAATAAATCCCTATATTTCTGCACGCCTAGACTTAACCTGTCCATATACTATACAGTCTAATTTTACAATCTTTTTAAGAGGGCCAGTTCACACCATAGAAATGCAATCCGGACGTGTTCCAGATGCTTTTCTGCATGCGCGTTTTTGGTGCATTTTTGATGCAGTCCAGTGCATTTTTCCCCGTCTTTTTTCTTAACTTTAAAAAAAAGGACATGTGCGTTCCAGTGCATTTTTGATGCATTTTCTGAGGATTACAGTACAGTCCAGTGCAGGAAAAATGCAGCATGTTCTTTTTTTCTGGACAACACTCTGGAACTGCAAGCTCTGGTGTGAACTATGACATTGAAAACCATATGACCCCCTTTTCCATTCGCTTTTGAGACGCACTGGACTGCATGTGGTGTGAACTGGCTCTGAATGCGACTTTGAAATCATGCTACTTCACTTGAAGTAGCACGATTTCAAAGCCGCAGGCCACTGTGATTTCAGGGGCAACTTGCCTGACATCTGTGTGACTTTATGCACACATGTCTATGCACGTTGCACCTGAAATCGCAAAAAAAGTGAAAGGGTATTTTTTTTTCTGTTTTGCCCAGAGTTGCGTTTTAACCACTTGCTGACCAGCCGCCGTCATTATACTGCGGCAAGGTGGCACGATCCTGCAAATCTCCGTAGATGTACGTCGGCTCGGGAACTCACTTTTGTGGCCCCGTGCGCAGGGAGCCAATCGGTGGGTCCGGCCACCCGTGATCATTCCCCGCAGTGACAGAACGGTGATCTGCCTGTGTAAACAAGGCAAATCTCTGTTCTGACAGGGGAGATGACACAGATCCCATCTTTCTGCTATGCAGGAAGAGGGATCTGTGTGTTTCCCCAGTCACACACCCTCCTATACAGTTAGTAGACACACTGAGGGAACACATTTAACCCTTGATCGCCCCTAGTGTTAACCCCTTCCCTGCCAGTGTCATTAGTACAATAACTGTGCACAGTGGCGGCTGGTGCTCAAAATTTTTGGGGAGGGCGCAAATAAACTGAAAAATTCTGAAAAAAAAAGCCCATCAAATGCAGCCACTGTACCAAACGTAGCCACTGTGCCCATTAAAACGCAGCCACTGTGCCCATCATAAAACGCAGCCACTGTGCCCATCAAAACGCAGCCACTGTGCCCATTAAAACGCAGCCACTGTGCCCATTAAAACGCAGCCACTGTGCCCATTAAAACGCAGCCACTGTGGCCCTGTGACATCAAACGCAGCCACTTTGCCATCAAACACAGCCACTTTGCCATCAAACACAGCCACTTTGCCATAAAACACAGCCACTTTGCCACTTTGCCATCAAACACAGCCACTTTGCCATAAAACACAGCCACTTTGCCATCAAACACAGCCACTTTGCCATAAAACACAGCCACTTTGCCATAATACACAGCCACTTTGCCATAATAAACAGCCACTTTGCCATAACACACAGCCACTTTGCCATCAAACACAGCCACTTTGCCACTTTGCCATCAAACACAGCCACTTTGCCATAATACACAGCCACTTTGCCATAAAACACAGCCACTTTGCCATCAAACACAGCCACTTTGCCATCAAACACAGCCACTTTGCCATAATACACAGCCACTTTGCCAAAAAACACAGCCACTTTGCCATAAAGCTGTCCCTGCAAAGAAGCTGCCACTGTGCCCCCACCCCTGCACTTACCTTGTCTCGGGTGACGGCGGAATCGTTGTCCTCCATTTCCTGCGCGCTCCTCCTCTCATCCTCTCATCCTCTGCTATGATTGGATGCCTGATAGGTGCCCAATCACAGCGCCTGTCGTTTCAGCCAATCAGGGCACAGGTAACACAGATCTGTGCTCCTAATTGGCTAAGGGGCCGTACAATGTTAGCAAACCGAATTCCTTTGGTTTGCTAACATACTGCTGCTAAGTGACAAGGAACGCACAGCGTTGCGCCCGCTTGTCACCTTTTTGGACGCCTACGGCGCTAATCAGGTGTTTCCAAAAAACACCCCCACCACTGTAATTCAGGCGCCCGGTGACCGAAAAGGGGCCGGACACCTGAATAGGGGGTGTCAGCAGCGACCATAGATAGATTCATGCAATGCATGAATCTATCTATGGTGTATAGTGAGTGACAGGAGAGGGGGGGCGGCGCTCCTGCGCCCTTTATGGATGCACTGCCGCTGACTGTGCATATTTTTAGCACTGATTACTGTAATAATGTCACTGCTTCCCAAGAAAGTGTCAAAAATGTCAGTTAAGTGTCTAATCTGTCCGTCGCAATGTCGCAGTCCTGCTAAAAATCACTGACCGCCGCCGTTACAGTAAAACCTTGATTTGAGAGTAATTTGGTTTGAGAGCAGCTTAGCAATTTAGAAACTTAGCAATTTAGAAACTCACATGGCTGATGATTAAAACAGGCACATCTAAGTATGCAGGCATCCGGGTAAAGCTGTCCACATAGACCGTTCTCCGCACCGCCATCAATGTCATCCCTTCCACACTGCGCTCCACGAGCTCTCCAAGCCTCGCTCTTAGATCGCTCTACTGCAGGGTAGTCTTCCTGGTCACCATTGCAGACTGACAACGGTGAGAGCCGACAGTGCGGGGATGGTCTATGTGGAGCTTTTTCCCAGGTGCCTGCATACTTAGATGTGCCTCTTTTAATCATCAACCATGTGAGTTGCTGAATGTTATACCTTCATTAAATGTAACCATATTGCTACACTTAGAGGTGCCTCTCTTCTCTTTTATACTCTGTAACTCCTCCTGGATTTTGCTTCTAATCCCTTGTGGAGGCTGCCATTTGTGGATGGACATTTTATGGTTACACAACCCATCACATTGCTATAATCTTTTTAAATGGGCTATAAACTAAAGGACCTATTAATAAATGGTTGCGGAATGAATCATCTGAGTTTCCATTATTTCTTATGGGGAAATTTGCTTTGATATACAAGTGCTTTGGATTACAAGCATGTTTCTGGAACAAGTTATGCTCGCAATCCAAGGTTTTACTGTACTAGTAAAAAAAAAAAAATAATAATAATTACCCCCTCCCTTTAGAATGTAAGCTCTACAAGCAGGGCCCTCCTGTACCTTTTGTATTGAACTCTAATTGTGTTGTCCCCCCTATACATTGTAAATGTAAAGCGCTGCGTAAACTTTTGCGCTATATAAATCGTGTGTAATATAATAATATATAATAATAAAAATGCCATAAATTATCCCCTATTTTGTAGACGCGATAACTTTTGCGCAAACAAATCAATATACGCTTTTTTTTTACCAAAAATATGTTGCGGAATACATATCAGCCTAAACTGATGATGAATACATTTTTTTTTTTTACATTTTTTTTGGAAATGATTTATAGCAGAAAGTAAAAATGTTTTTTTTTTTTTCAAAATTGTCGTTCTTTTTTTGTTTATAGTGCCAAAAAAAATGAAAACCGCAGAGGTAATCAAATACCACCAAACGAAAGCTCTATTTGTGGGGGGAAAAATTACATCAATTTTGTTTGGGTACAGCGTCGCACGACTGCGCAAATTGTCAGTTAAAGCGGCGCAGTGCCGTATCGCAAAAAATGGCCTGGTCAGGAAGGGGGTAAATACATCCGGGGCTGAAGTGGTTAAAGTCAAAGGTTCAGCAATTGGTAAGAAACATTTTCAGAAAGGGGGGGGGGTCAGCTAAAAGCAGCAGGAAGGAGCACCTTGTAGATGATATGTAAAGTTACATAAAGACACTGAGCTGGGCTGCTGATAAAGAAGACTATGGGAGTCCCAGGCAGGACTGAACACAAGTCCCAGGCAGGGACCTCTGAGCACAGCTAGACCCACCCAGGTATTTTGCCCACTGGCCTGGGTGTTATTATCAGGGTGAAATTATCTCCAGAAAGGGGAGTGGAGAAGCAGACACGTCACCAGAAGACAATCTGTGTGTGTGAGTGGAGTGTGTCTCTGCCTCCTGCCTGTGCTGGGACCTCTCTCTCCTGTGTGCGGAGTATAGAGATCAGTCCCTGGGAGGGAGGGAGGCAGCTCAGTGCTGGGACCTCTCCTGGAGGAGATCGGCAAGAATGACTGCTCTGTCCTGCCTGCTGACACCAACTCTGCCTGCAAGGACTGTCAGCAAGGTGTCCTGAGACCACAGAAAGAGGGAGAGGTGACCCCACCGGCCCTGATCTGTCCCATCTCATCCCTGGATTACCACGAACAAAAGTCCCTGAGATCTCTTCTCCGATCACATGTGTGCTGGAGGAGCCGACTGCCTACTCTCTGCTGGAGCAAGGTAAGAAAAGAAAGAGGGGGAGATCTCTGCAAACTTTCTCTACACTTGTGTCTATCACAAATAACCAGTATAACAATAAAAAAAGTATGTGTATAACAAATATTAAATATGTGTATAACAAAGTATAAATAAGCATGTGTATAAATAAGTGTGTGTATAACAAATTATAAGTATGTGTATAACAAGCAACAAGTATGCCTATAACAAATAGTAAAAAAGTATGTGTATAATAAATATGTGTATAACAAAGTATAAATAAGTGTGTGTATAACACATAATAAGTATGTGTATAACAAATAATAAATATGTGTATAACAAATAATAAATATGTGTATAACAAAGTATAAATAAGTATGTGTATAAATAAGTGTGTGTATAACACATAATAAGTATGTGTATAACAAACAACAAGTATGCCTATAACAAATAGTAAAAAAAAGTATGTGTATAACAAAAAGTAAATAAGTATGTATATAACAAGTAAAAAAGTATGTGTATAACAAAAAGTAAATAAGTATGTAGATAACAAGAAAAAAATAAATATGTGTATAACAAAAAGTAAATAAGTATGTATATACCAAGTAAAAAATAAATGTGTATAACAAAAAGTAAATAAGTATGTATATACCAAGTAAAAAAAAAATGTGTATAACAAAAAGTAAATAAGTATGTGTACAACAAGTAAAAATAAGTTTGTGTATAACAAAACGTAAATAAGTTTGTATACAACAAGCAAAAAATAAGTATGTGTATAACAAAATGTAAATAAGTTTGTATATAGCAAGTAACAAGTATGTGTGTAACAAATAGTAAAACAAGTATGTATATAACAAGAAGTAAAAATAAATGTACATAACAAGTAAAAAAAAATAAGTATCTGTATAACCAGCAATAAATTCAGTATATGTATAATAAATAGTAAATAAGTACGCATGTGTATAGCAAATAATAGATAAGCAAATAATAAATACATATGTGTATAATAAAGATGTAATTCTTCTGTGTATAATCAATTCATACATGTATAGCAGCGGAATTCCTGCATTCTGGATCTGATCTGCATCCACCGAGCTCTCCCTCTATGCCTGTTCTTCATTCTGAATGGCTGCCTGGCATTTTGGTGGCCATCCAGTGACTTTACTTGTTTACTGAGATGCTTTGATTACGAGTTTGATTGTATTTCGATTAGATTATGAGATTGCGTGCTGGAAAAAGTGATACGATTAATAACTCACGATCGTAACTTCTAACTATCAGTAGAAATCCTTTTCCTTGCAGGTGGCATATTGATTAATTGGGCTGTTGACTATAGTTATTCCTATCAGGAATCGGGAAAAGAAAATCGATCATTTATCGAAGCATGTATGGCCACCATTAGACTGATGACACTTGTAGGGGGATTTACTAAAAGTGGAGAGTGCAAAATCTGGTGCAGCTCTACATAGTAATCAACCAGCTTCCAGGATTTATTGCCAACGCTTAATTGAACAAGCTCAAGTTAGAAGCTGATTGGTTACTGTGCACAGCTGCATCGGATTCTGAGTGCTCCAGTTTTAGTAAATTTTCCCATTGATGTTTTTGTATCAATTACCCCCTGTATTGTTACTGCATTTTGTCGCCTAATGATTTTCTATGGGATCACTAACAGTGCTATTCTTGATGCTCAGCGATTATTAGTGTTTCGGCTCATTGGCGAAATCACCAGCGACATTCGCTCTTAATGCTTCTCCATGAAATGTTGCAGCCGTGGCTTTGCTTAGCTGCAAATCACTGAAGGATAGAGATTTGTAGTGGAGCACAACCCAATGCTGTAGAAAATCACCAGCGACTCTAACAATGAAATCATTAGTTACAAATCACTTTTAATTACTGGCTATAGGGGTTTGTAGCAACGGTTAATCTATGTGGAAAAAAAAAACGCCTATGTGTCATTAGCCATAGGGGGTGATTTACTAAAACTGGGTGCAAAATATGGTGCAGCTGTGCATGGTAGCCAATCAGCTTCTAACTTCCGCTTGTTCAATTAAGCATTGTCCAAAAAACAAAACTGGAAGCTGATTGGTTTCTATGCAGATCTGCACCAGATTTTGCACTCTCCAGATTTAGTAAATCAACGTCATAGTGACATTTGGTTATAGGGACGTGGAGGTGCATTGATTAAGGGATCAAAAATCTGTGGGATCATATTTATTTTCCAGCATACAGAGACGTGTCTTGGAGTGTAAGGCTGGGTTCACACCTATGCAAATTGGATGCGGTTTTTACTGCATCCAATCCGCATGGTAGGAGATAGTGACCGGCTCTCTATGGAGCCAGTTCACATATCTCCACTGCGGCTCCGTTGCGAATTTGCACGGGAGCCCTGTGCATCTTTTTGTCCATTTCAGGTCTGAATTCATCCTAAAAATTTGGGCTGAAATCGGATGTGAAATGGTGAACGGGGACGCACCGGACCCCTGCTGTGAGCCGCAGGCGGCAATAGTGTGAACCCAGCCTAAATGGTGAAATTGGATTGGTAGAAGAAGAGAAGGCCATGGAGTTAGATCTAGGAAATGCTACCATGGATTTTCATGGACTGGTGGATTTGTTATACTCCACAAAGGGCTTCTTGTATATAATATAACTAGTGTGAAGTGACATGTTTTAAATTGCAGGTGAATGAGAAAAGTGTTTGACAATGACCGTGCAAATCTGTGTTTGCAAACAATGTTAAATCTATATGGTCAGATCCCTTGTGATTCCCTTAAATCAGCTGTGGAATCTCACTCCTTCTGCTGCAGGAGAAGGTGTTCAACTCCACTTGCTGCATTCTCTTTAGGCTCCATTCACTCCTAGGTGATTTGAATCGCGGGCGGAATCGCAGCGATTCCAAAGTGCGGCAAAACGCAGAGGGCGTTTGCGATGCCATTACTTCTTAATGCCACCCCAATCATGGTGCAACTTTGCAGCGATTGTCGTGTGACAAATAGCAGCAAAATTGCGTGTTGCCCAAAAGAAGTTCCCGGAAATTCATTTGGGCGACAGCCGTCCCACTATTTTGTTTGCGATTGGGGTGCCATTAGGAAGTAATGGCATCGCAAACGCATCCTGCAATTTGGAATCGCGAGAAGAATCGCAGCGATTCCGCCCCGTGTTTCAAATCGCCTAGGTGTGAATGGAGCTTTCATATCAAATAATAGGCAGAGTGACTCCTTCCTAATGGCTGCAGCAGGTGGTGGTGGGAAGTCAGGTGCAGAGTCCCCAAGAGACCTAAGCAGTGGGGGATCTGACCTCCCATCTTCTGATCCTTAGCTGCTTGTTGGCAGTAGATGAGCCTAAAAAAGCATGTAATCAATACACGTTTCCAGGTTTTTTTGTCAATGCCTAATTGAACAAGCTGAAGTTAGTAGCTGATTGGCTGCCATGCACAGCTGCACCAAATTTTGCACTTGTTTTAGTAAATCTCCCCAATTGTGTAATTTCCCAGCAAATAAGCCCTTTATTTGGATATCTGCCACAGAGATTGAGAACAAATGTTAATTGCCCCATTTCTATATTTTTTGAAAACTGTTGCAAAACCAGAGCTGCTACTTGTAGCAAATTGTTCCAAAATGGTTTTCCTTTTCAAAAATAAGCCTTACTACGTTAGTATGGAGTCTTCCTAACTCCGCTCTACAGTTTTCATAAGCTAACTGACTAAACAGGGGAAAAAAATGACTTTGAAATGATTTTACCATTACGTACATTTAAGTACGCTGGATAAAAACAGAGTCTATCCCCTTATTTATGTTGTACTTCTTTTCTGGATTGTAAGAAATGTGAAGGATTAGACGAAAGGGAAATAAATGGAAGCGCTATGAACGTCACAGCAGCTTTGGAAAGGATATACTAAACATTTGTTTTATCTGAACTCCATTTGAAAAAAATAACCTGTAATATATCACATGGGAAAATGCACGGAAATGAAAGAGATTTATTAGTTATGAGCCGGTTGATATACTTCTGCCTTGTAAAACCCAAGACAAATGTCTCGTGGTGTCAGAAATATCCTGCCCATTGCCTATATGGCTTACTGTGTTATGTAAACAGAGTTGTAGGAGAGGTTATATGAGGCAATGCAGGACAGGCAAAGCACAGAACACTGAACTGCTCCAGCACTTCTACGAGAGGCATCTAACAATGGTTCCAGCCTGTTTGATAGAAAGGGACAATGTATAGGAGAAGAGAGTTCATGAAACATGTTGACAGGAGAATGACAGGACCTTCACTTGGTGGTTTCCCATAGATATAATTGTTGATGACAGGCTAAGTCAAAGGAAGCATGTGGTTTTGTAGACACCAAGCAAGAACTTGCAAAGTCATACATTTGCTTATGATAAGGTCACCTCACTCTGTTACTAAGGAGACTGTTGTGGACAATTGTCCCAATCCCATAAGATGTTCTTTTTTAGTTCGGAAGGGTTAGACACATTGCAGGTTTTTCATTAAACAGCAGGACACATTAGCGATTGTGCTGCTGATGCCACTTCATGGAAAATGCTACCTAATGGGCGTTGCTGGTTGAAATGCAGTATTTCAATCACAAGTGAGGTAGATAGGAAGAAGTAATAGATCATCACATTCCTGGTGCAGGCAATTAGAGAGACCTCATAGGAGAATGTAAGGTGAATATGATCTATTCTGATGTTAAGTCACTTGTATGATATAGGATGAAAGATTTGTAAAATTGGTGATCCTAACGTTTTTTATGTTCTAGAATGTGCGTTTACTGCAGTTTATAATGCTTTTTTAGTTGTGGCCATCGTTGTAGTATGCAATAAATGCAAGCACACCATAGTACCATGTTGGATGTGTTTGCACCTGAGATCATCATATAGATGAATTACTTTACAGTAGCCTATTCATGTCAGCCATGCAGAAGTCCAATCGCCAATCTTTACCACCTTAATTGAGCTTCATGGCAAATTTAAGGCATAGAATGCATTAAGATAAATAACCTTCTGCCTTTACAACCACTTTAAGTATTACATTTTATGGATTATTGGGGGATTACATATTTATGCTTTTTATTGATGACAAGACAAATTTGCACTTTATTTGCACAGTTGTTTATGAATTATATGGCTACAGATTGATGAATTTTGAAGCACATTTTTTTTTCTTTTATTGTATATTTATTTACATTGTTAGCACTGTATTTTTAGTTATGTAAAGTAAAAGCATTGTACACTTTCAAATGCTTTTGTTATTTTAAATAGGTATTAGTGAAGTTATATTCATTGTGTTGTTTGCCTTGCCTTACCATAATAATGAGCGCACATATTGTGGCTGCAAGTTTGTACTGTCATGGCTGAGCTATTTCCCTATGTTCATTCATAAATCCACCTACCTTGTTCCTATTCAACAGCAGGATAAGCAGCTACTTGTTCCGGGTCATATGCATGCTTGGCCATTTCAATGTATTGCATCACAAATATTTTTATAAAACAGTCACAGCCAGCATAGTGAGCAACTGTATGGTAATTGCTTTCCCCTGCAGCAGCACTAGATTGAGAGACCTGGGGGTTGTAGGATATGTCGTTTTTTTTTTTCACAGGAAGTGTCAGTTCTCAGACTACAGACAGAGGTCATGCACTAACCTATGCAGTGTCAGTGCCACATGCCTCATGTTTCAAACGAACAGAAATTTCTGGCATAGGAATGTGAAAATTTACATTACTATAGACTGTATGTACATACTGACAAATTACACCATGAAACTACATGATCAATGCACATCTCATACAGGTGAATAACACAAAGTGCAGGTAGTAAGGTTTATAATGCCTTTAAAGTATAACTTATTATTATAAGTACTTATATAGCTCCATCAATTTTACGCTGTGCTTTACAAATATTCTACATTTACATCAGTCCCTGCCCTCAAGGAGCTTACCATCTAAGGTCCTCAACTCACATTCATACATACTAGGCCAATTTAGAAAGGAGCAAATGAACCTACCAGCATGTCTTTGGCATGTAGGAGGAAACCAGAGTACCGGAAGGAAACCCACGCAGGTACAGGCAGAACATTAAAACTCCAGGCAGGTTGTGCCGTGGTTGGAATTTAAACCAACAGCTCAAGTGCTACTAGGTAAAATTTGCTAACCACTTAAAGGGGTTGTAAAGGAAATTTATTTTTTTTTCTTTTAAATAACAAACATGTTATACTTACCTCCATTGTGCAGCTCGTTTGCATAGAGTGGGCCCGAACCTGGTCTTCTGGGGTCCCTCGGCGGCTGTCTCGGCTCCCCCCCGCAAGTACTGCTCACCTTCATGCGAGCTCCCTCGCATGGTGTGGAGTATTTGCGGCCGCGCTCCTGTGATACAGCCGGCGGCTATAGCTGCTCGCTAGAATGCATTAAGGTGAAACATTTTTTACCTTTACAACCCCTTTAACCACACTGCCTGCTTGAAGCAAAACATTTTTTCCCTTTAGCTGTCTGAGCCCCCGTTAGGGAGATTCACCCTCTCTATTTGTCCTGTTGACCGTTATCACTGAAAGTGAAAGTAAAAGGAAACGCCAAATTTTGAGTGGTCATCGTTACAGGAAAAGAGACAAAACCTTACAATAGGGACACTAGTTCTTAAAGGGATTTCCTCTTATTTCCTGTTGTGGCTATGGGACAAGAAGTGAAGAGAGGTTCCCCATCGTAGGATACAGATGGCGTACACATGGCCGGACTTTGCATCGGGCAAAACTCCGTCAACGGAAAAATTTAAAACAGGCTCTATATCTAAGTCCGTCAGAAATGCTGACAGAAAAAGTCTGATGGGGCATACGTGCGGTCGGAATATCCGATGAAAAGCTCCCATCTGACTTTTTCTGCCGGAAAGTCCGACCGTGTGTACGCAGCATTACTCTTTCCAAAATGAAAACAAGTGTTGCCTTCAGTTCTACTTGAATATCTTTATATCTTTATTTATACAGATGTTTTTTATTTCATTTTATAACTCATGCACACAGGTGTATGCGTTTATGCTCCAAATATGCTTTATAACTTAAACTTTAACATTTTTGCATATATACATGTCTTTCTGTGCACATGGTATTGCGCATAAATGCATTCTACTGCCCATAATATTCATTTATTATGGCCATTGGAATATATTTATGCTCATACGCCTGCATATACAGTAAGTGTGTTTATGTATATGCGTACATTATGCTTGTAAGCTCCTCTCCAAACACAACTTTGGTGCGTTTATTTTGCCTCTAAATACTTCTCCAAAAATACTGATCTAAACGCCTGATGTGCATGGCCACATAGGCTAACAGAAAACTGTAGGTAGAGGCATTAAAAAAACATATGCTGTATGCTGGTAAAAGCTGTTTTTATTTTATTTTTTTGGTCTGTGTGCATGAGGCCTAATTCCAATAGCATGGAACATTTACATTTAGTATTTATTAATCTGTCCTTCTTAGCAAGTCGTAACCTGGAAAAGTCAACTCCCATCCTGCAGCAGGAGCTCTGTATTTTTGTCCATGCAATGGTGGTTTCATTCAGCATAATGTAATGGAGCAGCGGGCAAAGACACAATGGTGTCAGTTACTGGTGGCATATACTTCTCTATCTTTCTTTGTAAAGAAAGGATTAAAAATTACTCATATTTAGTGGTAATAGCAGATCCTTGTAAAATCTTAATCATGCAATTCTGTAAGGCAAGAGCTGTTTTTATTTTGTAATATATCAGAGATCAGTCTTGCATAATAGTGCTTATGCAAAGTATTCCAGCTTAGAAGTACATTTCATGTTCTTTCATTCATAAAACCATGCGGAGAATCCAACAAGGGTGTGTGATTAGACTACAGCAAGACATCCTCTGTTCATTTTCCATGCCAGCTGTTTTGCATTTGGGAAAGCCGGGAGTGATCTCGCAGGTTATTGGGCAGGCTGGTTTACAGCAGAGGCTGGGATCTGTAACAACATGATGAATCAGAGACTTGATACATTCCGGAGCTTTTCTACCCCTCCAGTAGTCTCTAGACTAGTAGAATTCCGTCTGTCTTTCAGAAAGCCTAAGCAATGAGTAAAATCAGGGAATTGGTAATGTTATGTATGAAATGTTACCACTGTGCTCAAGTCATAGGGCTGGTAGATCACGAAGATAGAAATTTAGGACCCCTCTGACAGCCAAGATAAGTCTGTGCCCTGTTCCAGTTAAAGCACATGCAAAGGATTTCTGTGCAACTCATCTTCAGTTCTTTTATACCCTTCTGTGTGGGGGGTTTGCCGCCCCATTCATTTCAATAAACCCTTCAGGTTGTATTGGGAAACTCCACTCCAGAAGTGCGACAAAGCAAAAAAGTTTCCATTATATTCTATAGGGCTTGTTCACATCGAAATCTTATACTGTATTTTGTGGCTTCTTTTGAGCAGGGTTACGCATTTTTCGCCCTTTAGACTTCAATTGGAGCACCTGAAAAATGCACAAACTACAAATTTTTCATGCCTAACAACCAGTCCTCTCTCTCCAGCAATCTGCTTTCCATTGACTTAAAGTAGAACTATAGGCAAAATGTTTGTTTATTTTTTGGATAAAGTAAAGCCCCATAAGCACAATCAAAATATCGTACAAAAAACACAGCTTTCGAATCGATCATACGATAATCTGATCGTTGGTACACAGCTTTCGTCCGAAAGTATTAGAAGGGACAAACAGGGAAATTTTTCTCGTACGATACCAGATCATACGATTTTCGTTTAATCAGTACAGTTTTCGTCCAGAAATACAGTACAATACATTACATCACATCCACATTTTTATTATTTTTGATATGGAGACTAGCATGCAAAAATAAAAATGGATGATCAATCGAATCATGGCATTTTTATTATTATATATTTTTTTATTAGTAATGGCGGCGATCTGCAATTTTTATTGTGACTGCGACATTGCGGCGCACAGATCGGACACTTTTGACACTATTTTGGGACCATTGACATTTATACAGCGATCAGAGCTAAAAATAGCCACTGATTACTGTCCCTGGCAGGGAATGGGGTTAAACACTAGGGGGTGATCAAGGGGTTGAGTGTGTTCCCTCAGTGTATTTTAACTGTAGGGGGGATGGGCTCACTAGAACATGACAGAGATCACTGCTCCTGATCCCTGTCATGTCATTAGGCAAAACAGGGAAATGCCTTGTTTACATAGGTATCTCCCCGTTCTGCCTCTCCGTTCCACAATCGCAGGACACCGGCGGACATTGAGTTAAATAAAAATACGTATGCCTGAAAACATGTGAATAGCACAAGGCAACTAAAGGCGACATTTTTTTTATAGTTTTGGAGAGAGTGGAGATGGATTCGAACATCTGTCAGTTGTTATTGCTGTCTGTGCCCCAGTTAGGGGGATTCACCCTCTCTATTTGTCCTGGTTACCATTATCATTGAAAGTGAAAGTAAAGGAAATCCCTAATTTTTGGGTTGTCCTCAGAAAAGTAATAGAGGGGAAATCTTCCAATGGGGACACTAGTTCTGGTGACCTGGGGGTTCCCAAAGAATTCTTTTAATTTGCAGGGATTTCCTCTCACTTCCTGCTTGGCTATGGGACAGGAAGTGAAGGGAAATTTCCGCAATGGGACAGAGATGGCGAAAAAAAAAATCCGACAGGGTTTATAATCTTCCTTTGCTCCATCCAAAATGAAATTTTTTTTGCCTATAGTTCTACTTTAATGCAGGGAATGCTTTAAGTTAAAAAAACGTTTTGCTTTTAGAATCACTTTAAGCTAACCTGGTGGCAGAATAGGATGGTACACATGCCACGGCTAAAATTCTATCCCACCTCCCGTTCAGCAGGCAGTACTGCCACCAAGCGTGATCAATTCAAGTAAATGGGGGGCCGTGCTGCCACTGTGTGAAATGCACATGGCTGAGGTGCAGTGCTGCTGGCTTTCAAGGGTGAAATAGGCATCCAGGAGGCAACATATTGCCTCCCAGCTGCCTGTCTACTGTCCCCTGAAAATGTGTCAATGAGCCCTAGTGTCATTGTTTCCTTTTCAAAATGGTTTGTGCAGGATCTCTCTGGATCTGGTGTCAGCAATAGGATTCATATAGCTAGTCAACAGACAGATAAATATCATGATGAAGTCTTATGCCGCGTACACACGATCGGAATTTCCAACGGGAAATGTTTGATGTGAACTAGTTGTCGGAAAGTCCGACCGTGTGTATGCTCCATCGAACATCTGCTGTCGGAATTTCCGCACACAAATGTTTAAGAGCAGGTTCTCAAATTTTCCGACAACAAAACTTGCTGTCGGAAAGTCTGATTGTGTGTACACAAGTCTGTCGCACAAAAGTTCAAGCATGCTCTGAATCATGCAGAAGGCTATTGAACTGGCTATTAACCTCCCTGGCGGTATGATTCTGGCTGGAATTTTGTGCTGAAAGCGGTACAATTATTTTGCATGGAAATTTGGCGTTTTTATATTGTAGGCATGCAATTCTTATGAATAACTCACTTAAATCTGTCCGAACCAGAGTCTAGTAGACATCCCGGGCATGATAAAGTTTGAAACACAAAATCATAAATTATAATATAATAAAAAATATATATAAAAATGATTCAATAATGTAATCAAATCAAAAACACTGAAATTTGCTCAGTTGCAGAATAGTCGATGTCATTAAATTTATTGTTTGATGATAAATTGTGATTCTAATTTATTATCTGTGTTTTCTAGCTGGTCTAAAACCACTTTTGACATAAAGGGACACTTTTTGGTTGCTATGGACAATCTCCAGTTTCCAGGCAGAAAAATAAACTTTTTATTATATAAAATGACATGCAGGGCACTGGGCAGACCACTAGGGAAAAAGGGGATGTGTATTTTTTGTATACAGTACTGGAAGATTACAGTACTGTATGTGTGTTGTGTTTTTACACTTTTTGGAATTTGGCGCCGATCTCCGCTTCCGTGCGTCGTACATGTTGTACGTCACCGCGTTCTTGATGTTCGGAATTTCCGACAACATTTGTGTGACCGTGTGTATGCAAGACAAGTTTGAGCCAACATCCTTCGGAAAAAAATGCAGGGTTTTGTTGTTGGAAAGTCTGATCGTGTGTACAGGGCATAAAGTTGTTTAGCATGTACTACAGGTCGTGTCCACTGAGTAAGTATACATGCAAATGCAGTGAGGATATGCAAGTACGCAACAAAACAATTACAACCAGATAATTTTACTTTTTAGGTTGAATATATTCTTATTGTTAAATGTCAACTTATAGCAAAACAATTGTGGGTACAGAATAAAAGAAGGGAAGAGAAGTGTAACCTTCATCAAAAACATACAGAATCAAGACACTAATGCCCCGTACACACGAGCGGATTTTTCCGCCGGAAAAATCTTGGATGGTTTTTCCGACGGAATTCCACTCAAGCTTGGCTTGCATACACACGGTCACACAAAATTTTTCGGAACTTTGGACCGTCAAGAACGTGGTGACGTACTACGACGAGCCGAGAAAATTACGTTTAATGCTTCCGAGCATATGTCAAATTGTTTCCGAGCATGCGTAGGAATTTTGCGCGTCGGAATTGCTACAGATGATCGGAATTTCCGATCGGAACTTTTTCCGACTGACAAATTGAGAACATGCTCTCAATCTTTTGCTGGTATACACACGGTCGCATTTTCCGACCAAAAGTTCTCATCGGTCTTTTGCTGGCCGAATTTCCGATCGTGTGTATGCGGCATTAGAAAGGACCTTCAGAGAAGATTTTACTTTAAGTAAAAAAAAAAAAAAGATGGGTTAGTATCGCCTATTGCTTTTTGCTAGCTTGATGATTCATAATTTGGACCAACAAGTAATCAAGCACTGTAATAGGGTCATGATATTTCAGTTTTAGATAGATACTGATGAACTCTCGTATTGAGGTCTTTGCACGAGTTCACACACACATCACACATCACGCACATCCATCTATCTGTTCACCAGTTGCATCCACAAGGTGAGAGAACCCCTCAGCACGTTAAGTCCTTAAGCTGGAATTTTTGTTTGAAAATTTGTACGAAAATTTTGAAAAATCATTTCTCAGAACATTCTTTCCCGACAATATTTGTACCTTATTAGTTCCGCACTACACAATATGCTATGATATAATGACACTTGACAACACAAAAAATATTTAAACACAAAAAATATTTAAACACAAAAAATATATAAAAATAAATAAAACCACTAAAATTGTGCCAACAAAAATGAATAATAATCAATAGTCAATAAAAAAAGTCCCATCAATAGAATCCATGTTCGTGTTGTGAAATACCATGCATGAGGATATTTCAATCTTCAATTTTCAACTTTCTATATACTGTATATCCTCCACTTTGTGTACAAACAGCATGCAATTGAGTGTTCCCCCCTCCAGATGGACTTCCACCTTAGAATTATGACCCCCCACCTAAGTTGGGTTACAATGCGCTTGTGTCCCTCCTTTGGGGACTAAGATAGCTTTTATCCTGTTCCTGAGTTTACGATATGTCTGGTCAATTTTACTTTATGTTGTTACTCCCGATTATGCCTCCATTCAGCCGTATATGTAAACAGAGAAACCAATGTTGAGGGTGCTTCCAGCACACCACACTGTAACCCACATATATATATAATCCAACATCCAGTGTGTATATCCCTCTGTATTCGTATTAACCTGGGTACCTCACTGTGCTAGCGTCATGATGTCATCCAGCCCCTCCCCTATGCGTTACCCCACAGGGTTATGTGGCTTCATCGGGGGATTTGATTGATGAATCATATCCTCCTGATGAAACCATGTGACCCTGTGGCGTAATGTGTAGGGGAGGGGTTGGATGACGTCACGATGCTAGCACAGTGAGGTACCACGGAACACAGATATTGATTATTATTAATATTTGTTGGCACAATTGTGATGGTTTTATTTTGATATTTTTGTGTTTAAATATTTTTTGTGTTGTCAAGTGTCATTATATCATAGCATATTGTGTAGCGCGGCACTAATAAGTTACAAATATTAACAAGAGCACATATGAGCTTGTGGAGAGTGTGAGCGATATACATAACAATTTTGTGGGTTATAAAATACACACGTAGCAGCTCGCAAGATTATACCACATTTTATTCGTTCTTGCCAGCATTGAGTCAACTCATTTTGTTTGAAAGCCCTTCAAATTTTGTCTAGACTTGCTATTTGATTGGAGTCCTAGACATATTAAACTGGTTCCATTACAATATGTACGATTTTTTCCCAAACGAAAACCACATTCACAGTTCTAATTTCATGAATTCAAGATACATTTTTCTTGGAAATTTCTTGTCACTGCAGTCAAAATCTAATATAAATTTGACTCCACTAACCATTAGAAACTTTGAATAAACATTCTGAAGACAAAAAATTTCAAATGACACTCTATTGCAGGGATGTCGAGCTCAATCACATTGCGGGCCACCTCAGCATTATGGTTGCCTTTATAGTTGTATCTGTTATGCCCGTACACACGGTCGGAAATTCTGACCACAAAATCCGTCTGAATTTTTCCGACGGATTTTGTCCGACACTGGTGTTGCATACACACGGTCGGACAAAGTTGTCGGAAAATCCGATCATTCTGAACGTGGTGACGTTCGTTGCGTACGACGGAACTACGTAGAGGCTATTAGCCTAGGTTTGGTCTCCTAATTTGATCTGAGCATGCGTGGCACTCTGTCCGTCGGAATTCTCTACACAAGATCGGAAAAAGTCCGATCGGATTTTGTTGTCGGAAAATTTGAGAGCAGGAGAAAAAGTCTGATGGAGCCCACACATGGTCGGATTTTCCGACAACATGGTCCGATAGGACATTTTCCGTCAGAAATTCCGACCGTGTGTACGGGGCATAAGACTATATACCGGTAAATGTATCTACTCTTTATCATATTAAATAATTGCCTCTGCATTTGGTTATTACTGGTTCTATTAATAATTTAAGACTTAAGCTGTGAAGGTCGGATGCAGACGGAGCAGAGCCCTCTCACACTCCTGTATCAGATGATGCAAGTCTAAAAAGGAGGGTCTCACACCACTGGTATCATCTACAAGAAACAGTTTGGAGACTGCTCAGACAGAACATGGTTCTGCCATAGTGTTCTGTCCTAGCAGTCTCCAATAAAGTTTTGTGTGGATGATACCAGCGGTGTATGATCCTCATTTTCAACTGACAAAGAAATGTAATATTCTCATAATAATTATAAGCAGGTGTCCAGAGCAGGGTCTAGAGGAGGACCAGAGGAGGGCAGGAGTCGGCTGCTGGAGTCTGTTGAATGCTGAAATCAGGGAAGGCGGATACATGGGGGTACTACAGCTGCACAGAGAGGTGCAGGATCTGTAGGAGGAGTTTTGTACCCCTCTCTGCAGGATAGGTGCGAGGGCCACATGAAGTGGTCTGGCGGGCCGCATTCGGCCTGCGGGCCTTGCGCTTGACAACCATTCTCTACTGGTTTATGATTTGTACAGATGGCTCTTAGCAGCTTTTGCTAGTATGAAGACCAGAGTGTGTTATTTCTGTACTGTACCTCATATTTTAGGATGCACAAAATGTCGGGAGTGTGTGGATTCTGGTTAACCAGGACAAGAGTAAAGACTGCAACTGTGATATATAACAACTACAAATCAAGTTTTTACAGACCGTGTGACGTAAAGCTCCCTGGGTGTATTGCCTTGTACAGGTATTTCCCAATGATCTTGTTGCACTTGGCCTAGAAGCTTGCTAAAATGCACTCTTCTAGACATGTGCAATTCGTTTCGTTCCGAATTCGTTTTTTAACGAATTTCGACAAATTTGTTAATTCTGAAATATCCGAATTAACGAAAACCCATTTAACAAACTTTTCCAAATATTCGTAAATTTGAATATTCATAAATTTGAATATTCAAAAATGTGTAAATTCATACATTCGCACATTCGTAAGTTCATACATTTGTACAGTCGTAAATTTGTACATTCGTAAATTCGTAAATCTGAAATAATAATTACCTAATAATAACTTAACTATTAAATTATAGGTATTTTAATTTCCATTCAAATTTGTCTGTTAGTAAACGTAACAAATACTAATTTATCCCAAGTTACGAATTATCCGAAATAAGGAATGCCTTATCATAAAGAATGGAAGTAATGAATTAATAATAATAAATAACAATAATAATAAAACTTTTTATTATTATTATTTATTATTAATTTGTACCGTTCCATTTGTTTAGATGCGGCATTCGTTATTTCGGATAATTCATAACTTCGGATAAATTCGTATTTGTTACGTTCACTAACAGCCAAATTTGAAAGGAAATTACAATACCTATACCTAATTTAATAGTTAGTTACTATTTCAGATTTTCAAATTTTTGGATTTTCGAATTTCCAAATTTTCTAATTTAGGAATGTACGATTGTACGAATTTACAAATTTACGAATGTGCGAATGTACGAATTTACAAATTGCGATCATAACGAATGACCCGAAAAAACAAAAAAATAAATGAAACGAAAACGAAAACTAACAAATTTTTTGGAAGTGCACATGTCTACTCTCTTTATTAGCATCTCCCTCCTCATTTTTGCTCATTACTGCTGCTTGTGCAGACTTGTCTGCTAGGGTTACCCCCAGTTAAAATACAGTGAATATAAAAAGTCTACACACGCCTGTTAATATGTCAGGTTTCTGTGATGTAAAAAAATGTACTAAGATAAATCATTTCAGAACTTTTTCTACTTTGTGACCTATAAACAGTAATTGAAAAACAAAATAAAATCTTTTGGGGGGGGGGGGGTAAAAATATAAAAAAATAAAACAATGTCGTTGCATAAATGTACACACTACACCCACTTATAACTGGGGATGTAGCTGTGTTCAGAATTAAATTAAACATTCAAACTCATGTTAAATAGGAGTCAGTACACACCTGCCATCATTTAAAGTGCCTCTGATTAACCCCAAATAAAGTTCAGCTGTTCTAGTAGGTCTTTCCTGACATTTTCTTAGTCGCATCCTACAGCAAAAGCTATGGTCTGCAGAGAGCTTTCAAAGCATTAGAGGGATCTCATTGTTAAAGGTATCAGTCAGGAGAAGGGTAGAAAACATTTCCAAGGCATTAGCTATACCATCAAGTGGAGAAAATATGGCAAAACCGTGACATTACCAAGAACTGGATGTCCCTCCAAAATGTATGAAAAAAACGTGAAGAAAAATGGTTATGGAGGCTGCCAAAAGGTCTACAGCAACATTAAAGGAGCTTCAGGAATATCTGGCAAGTACTGGCTGTGTGGTACATGTGACAACAATCTCCCATATTCATCATATGTCTGGGCTATAGGATGGCAATACAGAAGCCTTTTCTTATGAAGAAAAACATCCAAGCCCAGCTAAATTTTGCAAAAACACATCTGAAGTCTCATGAAAATGTGTTAAGGTCTGATGAAACCAAGGTTGAACTTTTTGGCCATAATTCCAAAAGATATGTTTGGCGCAAAAACAACACTGCACATCACCAAAAGAACACCATACCCACAGTGAAGCATGGTGGTGGCAGCATCATGCTTTGGGGCTGTTTTTCTTCAGCTGGAGCAGGGGCCTTAGTCAAGGTAGAGGGAATTCTGAACAATTCCAAATACCAGTCAATATTGACACAAAACCTTCAGGCTTCTGCTAGAAAGCTGAACATGAAGAGGAACTTCATCTTTCAGAATGACAACGACCCAAAGCATACATCCAAATCAACAAAGGAATGGCTTCACCAGAAGATTAAAGTTTTGGAATGCCCCAGCCAGAGCCCAGACCTGAATCTGATTGAAAATCTGTGGGGTGATCTGAAGAGGGCTGTGCACAGGAGATGCTCTCGCAATCTGACAGATTTGGAGAGTTTTTGCAAAGAAGAGTGGGCAAATATTGCCAAGTCAAGATGTGCCATGCTGATAGACTCGTACCCAAAAAGACTGAGTGCTGTAATAAAATCAAAAGGTGCTTCAACAAAGTATTAGTTTAAGGATGTGCACACTTATGCAACCATATTATTTTAGCTTTTTATTTTTACTTCACTCCGCCTAAAAGATTTCAGTTTGTTGTTCAGTCCAGTTGTACAGT
The DNA here is from genome assembly GCA_028564925.1 of Lithobates sylvaticus. Classification (NCBI taxonomy): domain Eukaryota; kingdom Metazoa; phylum Chordata; class Amphibia; order Anura; family Ranidae; genus Lithobates; species Lithobates sylvaticus. Next base: position 134,926,466 of record CM053035.1, read on the forward strand.
TTATAGGTCACATTAACCACTTAAGGACCGGAAGGATTCGCCCCCTTAATGACCAGGCCATTTTTTGCGATACAAGACTGCGCCGCTTTAAATGACAATTGAGCGGTCGTGCGACTCTGTACCTAAACAAAATGTATGTTCTTTTTTTCCCACAAATAGAGCTTTCTTTTGGTGGTATTTGATCACCTCTGCGTTTTTTTTTTTTTGCGCTATAAACAAAAATAGACCGACAATTTAGAAAAAATATATATTTTTTGCTATAAATAATATCCCAAAAAAATGTAAAAAAAAAACGAATTTCTTCATCAGTTTAGGCCGATATGTATTCTTCTACATAATTCTGGTAAAAAAAATTGCAATAAGCGTATATTGATTGCGCAAAAGTTATAGCGACTACAAAATAGGGGATTGATTTGTGGCATTTTTATTATAATTTTTTTTCCTAGTAATCGAGGTGATCAGCAATTTTTAGCGGGACTGCGGCGAACAGATCGGATCGGATCAGACACTTTTGACACTTTTTTGGGACCAGTGACATTTATACCGCGATCAGTGCTAAAAATACTCACCGAATACTGTATAACTGTCACTGGCAGGGAAGGGGTTAACACTAGGGGGCGATCAAGGGGTTAAGTGTTCCCTAGGGAGGTGTTTATAACTGTGGGGGCAGTGTAGTTTACATGGAGGAGGAGACAGATCGCTATCGTCCCCGGGGAAATGTCTGTTTACATTGATAGATCCATGTTCCGTCTCTCTCAGGAGCAATCGTGGGTCGCCAGCGGACATCGCGGCCACCCGCCACGCGTATCGGCTCCAGCGGCGCACACGTGCCTTCTAGCGTCCGACGTACAATGACGCCAATTCGCCCAGGAGAGCCTACCTGCCGCAGTTGGTCTTTAAGTGGTTAAAGGTGGAAAAAGTTCTGAAATTATTTATCTGTCTCATTTGTTTACATCACAGAAACCTGACATTTTAACGGGCTTGTGGACTTTTTATATCCACTGTACATGGAATTCACTGTATGTGTCTTATATGACTCCTCCCTGCTGGGACTTGACAGTCACACATTTGCTGGTGCTGTGTTCTGATTGGCTGCCTACTTTTGACAGCCTTTCCCAGAAATTAAGTGATCAGCTGGATTTGTTTGAACATTGCAGTCATCAGAATATTGATCTTCCAGGCATCCGCTCTCCCAACCTCCCTGGGATTTCACAACAGTCAAAAGAGGAAGCCAATGACAAGGCAGCACTGGTGACTGCAGAGTCTTAGGGAAGATGAGCAGGACAGCAGGAAGGAGGCACCTTTTTCGTGATACCATATTAATACATTTGATCTTAGAGAAAGAAATTCACTGTGCAACACACGTGTAATGAAGCACAATTTTCTCCATTTCGATTCTAGGAAAACACGACACAGGAGGGGTAGGCCTAATCACGGACCTAAGCATTTTAGGAGTGCTTATTACCATACCAATCAAATGTTTCCTTTTAAAGATTAACTTTAGGAAAATTCAGTTTATCTCCTATGAAAGACAAGTACTTTTATTTCATTTAACTTTGTTTGGGGTAATTGTCAATCTGGCTCCCAATACTAAATTTTCTAGTTTTTTTTTTTCTTTTTGGAGTTCGAAAAGTGTCAGCCTGTAAAAACCATTAGTGCGGATGTATTTTTACTTTGCACTGAAAACACTAGAGTAAACCGGTGCTTAACTTAATATAAATCTCACAGCTTTTGATGGTTAAGAGGTTATGAGGCTTTCTTTAGAAGCTGTCGCATGGGAGATCTCAGCACATGGCTGTCCTTTGTAGCCGACCATCTGTTTTTGTTTTCTTTTTCCTTTCTTTCATAGGTTCCTTGTATGTTTGTCTAGAGCTTATACTGCTTGGGTTTTTTAATGGCTCATTTGCTATTGGGATGACTGAGTATTTTATTGCTAACAGGAGTCAGCTTGCAGTAGCTTCCACCTCCTGGCTGCTGTTTGATAGAGCTGAGTATAAACTGTGGTGTGAGTGAAGCATTTTTATTTTAAAATTAAGTATAAAGTAAAGCTGTCAGCATTTGGAGAAAAGGCAATTTTTACCTCCTCTATAGTAGATACACTCCTATTGCTCCCCTTGTTGCCCCTATGCAAACACTGGAAATTTAAATGTCAGTATTCGCATAGAGCTAGGGATGATTCCCACATGACAGTGTTTGGAGCAAGGGATTTGTCACTAAGAGCTGCATTCTGGGAGATGGGGGATCTCATAACTGGTTTGATGGGCTCGGGATGATCCCACGTGACAGTGTTTGGAGCAAGGGATTTGCCACTCAGGCTCTAAGAGCTTTATTGTACGAGATGGGGGACCTCATAACAGGTTTGATGGTGGTTTTTAGAGTGTTGTGGTGAAAGCACTGTTGAGGTATCATGGGATGAAGAAGGTGGCTGCTATATAGAGATATTGTTGATTTCTTTTATTATGGATTTGTTATTTTGATTCCTTGTAGAACACGCCAAGACCCCAGAAACCCAGTTTGCTCTGTAATCCAGAAAACTGGCCTTCTATCCTGGTCTATAGCTGTGGCATGCCCCTTCCCATCTTTGGGTTTGTAATGCCGCCTTTCAAAATGATAAACTAGTTGAATAGTGCATTAGGTGGGAAGTTGTGGGCCAGAACCAGCAACCAGGAGGCTGATTTTGCATTACAGAGCACCTTACATTGTGTGCATCTTGGGATGCTCAACAAGGCACCGGAGGTGTCTGATAACCAATCCAAGTAGTGCTTTTTAATTTGTTTCCCTTCCACAGGTTTGCTTTAAGCAAAGTGGAGAGACATACCGCTCTCAGATCCTGGCTGATCAAACACTAAAAAAGTAGAAAAATTTGATTTGAAACATACCTAAACTATATTGCTAATGAGAGATTTGATGTATGCTAGAAAACATCTGCAAATACCTAACGCATTCATTTTTTTCATTGACTATAAATTCTTTAAGTCATTATTGAATAGTGAAGAGTTTGATTTAAAAGTTTTATTGAACTGAACATATGTAAGTAACGGCAGACCAACTATGCAGATGCCTAAAGCTGCTTGTATTCATGCTCTAACCTCTTGCAGAATCCTAGGAAACAGAGGGAAATGTAGCTTCTAAATATGAACTTGGGCCCACCTCCTATAGGTCAGCGGCCACCCATTATAATTCTGGACTTAGATTGAGGCTTGAATGTGTCAAGAATGGGCAAGGGTAGACTAGAGCTTAACATCAGGAGTCGATGGGGACTTTCAGTGTGTAACTTTTGCAAGCATTTTTTTTCCATTCTTTAAGGGCCCATTTACATTTGTGGGCATGTTAATGCTCATGTGTTATGTCGCTTGTTAACATGCACTGTATTAGGTAGCCCATTTACCTAAATGGTCTGCTTTATGCTCCAAAACACACAAAAAAAGACGCATGCACCATTTTTAGCAGTGTAGCACCCCACAATGCACGTTAGTGCATTACTATACAATGTGGTGCGCTGCAGAACAGGTGCATTGGAAAGGTTCATTATAGAAACACAACAGTTTGAATCCCAAAGGTAACTGTTGAAAATTATGTCCAAAGGCATACCTTTAAGCGCAGCAGACCATACAACTGCTCTGAAGCACAGAAACAAGGGGGGCCTTAACTGGTTACGATATTTATGGAAATAACAATAGCATTTTGCAAATACATTTTGATTAAATTATAGTATAAAGTTCAGTGTTTTTGGATGAATAATGAATCGATTTAAACTTTCATTTGCAAGTGTATTGCTTGCAAACAGCCTAGTATTCTGTGGCCAACTGAGGGCATGTTTAATTTGCCATGGCAATGAAATGATCTTTCAGCGAATTGTATATCTGTGTCTACTTCTTCACTCTCTAAAAGAAGGGAAAAGTAAGACATTGCTTGCCTTTCCCATCTTCAAATGGTGTAAAGTAAGCTATTAGATGATATAAAATAAACAACCTGGACTAATCAAGTAAGAAAAGGCTTAAAGTCTATATGTACAAGTAACCCTAGATCTCCTTTATCTATAGATTGTGTTACTGAAAGACTTGGGTTAAGGTGCCATGTTACCTGATCTGCCTTACAATCTTTTTTCTTCTCCTTTTTGTCGGCATTTCTCAGATTTTTCACAAACTCAGGTCTTACAGTCTCCAACATCAAAGGACGAGAGAGCGTAAAGTGCCTTCTCCTTCTCCCTTGCTACATAGTAAACTATTTTGCTCCCGTCTTTATCCCCCTCTTGCCCCCCTTGTGTTTGAATAGCAGTAGGAAAGTCGATCTCACTCCTGTTACAGCATTATTAAGTTTTCATGTGAAAGATGAAACGCCCTCTATTTTACTCTTTGGTGATAGCAGAATAGGCAAGAGAAAGAAAAGAGATAGAGGGGGGGAAATCTCTATTCATCCAGCACTCCAGTTTGATGTTGGTGTAGCAGCCTGCAGGTACACTGCTATAAGGCTTATATTTAATTCCTAACTGTACCTGACCAGCTCTCTGCTCTTATTGCCTGTAGCTTAGTGTTTGAAGATACTTTTCTTGCTTCATAACATTCAAACCACGGAATCAACCAAAGAGAATTCCATTTGTCAATCTATCTGGTGGGATGCATCTACAAGGTGACTTGTGGACCAGGAAGACAAGAGAGCCTTCCTAGAGATCAGGAACATTACGATACAAGGTACTGTCCCAATGTAGGCTATTAAGGTTTATTTAGTAAGACCAATGATGCATTTTAAGCAGTTCATTTTCTTCCGAATTGCTGTTCATTTATAGCCAGCTCAGATGAATCCCAGCAGCCAAATAGCTAGGGAAGAAGCCATTTTCTAATGTTTTTGAGCCCTTTTTATTCTTTTTTATGGAAGAACTTTTATCCTGGTTGCTTATTGTTACATTGTTAAATGGGAAGAAGCCATTTTCTAATGTTTTTGAGCCCTTTTTATTCTTCCTTATGGAAGAACTTGTATCCTGGTTGCTTATTGTTACATTGTTAAATTTTGTTAAAATTTTCTTTTTGTTTATGTTTTTATACTAAAACAATTTGTGCTCCCATTTGTTCTGGTAAAGTCCAATCATTTTTTCTTCATTTTTGGTTTGATGTACAATACAGATATGGCATTTGAGTGGTCTTACTAAATTATGTTATATATGGACTCCAGTGGCCTAAGACTCAAGAGTTTCTTGCAGTGGACTTAATGTGAGTCTCTGTTCTTCAAATATATTAGACACAAATTAAAATAAAGTAAGGATTTAGTCCTCGGGGTTCACAAAATTGGCCAAAGAGGATGGGTGTTTCTATGGGTTCATATTGCAACCATGGTGCTCAATAAATACATGAAACTGATAAGCAAGACAATAAATTGGCATCCCTGTAAAAGTGAAATAGCTTCTGCTTTCTACGATTAATGCTTGTGGTTAAAGAAAACAGAAGACAGGGCTGAATCTTGGACATTTTCTTACACATTTCTATTGTGTACCTGTTTTTTTTCAGAGATGATTTCATAAGGGGGCAAGGAGTGTGGGTGTAAAAATCACAAAACTTTTTAATCATATATATGCATTTGAAAGAAATGATGGCACAATTTGTCTTCTATTGTTTATGCAGTGCTCTGTTTTTGCATTTTTGCATTTGTCTAGTTTGTAACATACCGGTATTCTGTTTCCATGGGCAGTCGCCGTGTGTGTATTGCAAACATAAAGGCTCATTTATTTGCATGCCTTCTGATGTTATAAAAGCAACTTGTTAAACATCCACAATAATTTGTCCACCTGTTCTTTTCAATAGGGACACAAAATTATCTGCATGGAGGTGAGGAGCAGTGGCTCTATTTGTACTCTTTATCTAACATTCACTAGAGTTTAGTATGTAAAGAGTAGGTTGTTGGATATTGCCTTTTTATTTTAGAATTTTACGATCCATCTGCTAGATTTTCAGACCTTTTGTGAGAGGTTTTATTGGGGCCATCAAATTCTGCATATTAGTTGATTGTTAGACATTGGAAGTAAAGCCTGCTACTAATCTGGGCTATTCAAACCACACATACAGAATTATAAACTATGCAAAAGCACATGAGAAAATATAGATCCAGATATTTCAACAGCTGAATTCATAAATATAGCTCCTGTATTCCTGTACTTATTAAACTTATTCAGTCAGTCCCATTCTGTTTACCTATTGGTCAATAGAGCCACCAATTACCTTAATAGATTAGTAAGGAGGCTAAGAAGGTGGGAGACAACCAAATTAAACTTTTACAAGATTACGTCAAGATTTATGTTTAACATCACCTTCTTAAATCTTTCAATGTACTTACATAGCATGTGATTTTCACTTTGAGTTTCCCAGGTTTTTGACAGGTTTTCTAAACTCGACCTAACAATAACATTTACACTTGAATTAACTCGGTGGGTCTGTCCTATATGCATATTGTTGGAATATCTGATAGACAGTGCATTTAAGATGCTACTTGTGTCTACTATGACTTCAAAGAATTATTACACATATCTAGCCCTGAGAGCCATTTTCAAACAAAATATGTGGAATTAGTTAAGTTTATCTCAAAATAATTATTCTGCAAAGATATCTTTTTAAAATAAACGATATGGTAATTACATATTTAATTTGTTTCCCTAATGGTCCACAGAGATATGTAGTTCACCAGTTGCATTCTCTTGTGTTGCTGATGCCCAAAGGACATATTCTTGAGCAGATTTTCGAGGTTTCTTGTTCCTCCTTGAGTGGGGGTGGAAGTCTGATGTGTAATCTGTTCACTTTCATCATTTAGTACAGCCTCAACACGTTTAGATCCATTTTTAGCTATCTTGGCTGTCCTCTTTACCTGCAGAAATCATCCACCTTAACTAAGATTTCCTCATGGGTTATGGCCATTCACAAAACTATAAATCCCTGCTTTGAGATTGTATAGCTGCTAAAAAATTTAACATGGTCATTTTTAGTTACTGATTGGGGAATTCTCACTTAATCAGTGGGGAAGTGAAGGATTCTGGACATTCCTTGTATCTTGTAAAGGAAAATTTGTAATTGTTAGTAGTCAGTTTTGAGATTGTAGATGACAACAACAGTCTTAGTATGTAATATAAGTATATACAACAGGGTATAAACTGTAATTGCTTTTGATTTCTTTTTCTGTAGGAATTTTATCCAGTTTGTGTATTGATATTTTTTTTTTTTTTTTGAGGTGCAGCAAAATTTACTATGAATTACACTTTTTTTTTTTTTAACAGAAAATGAATTACACTTTTAAAAGGTGTGCTAAGATTGATGTATTTAATGCTAAGTTTTTTATGTAAAGTATAATGGTATGTTCCTAAAATAACTGGGCCAAGAATAGGCAGACAGATCATGAGATTTTATGCTTTGTATTTTGAGCATAAGTTATCAGCCTGATACTTCACAGACTATAAGGCCAACATGATTTGCATTAGGATACACTTGTAAACCTTGCCTAGCACAGTCCCAATACAAAGACGAGGCAAATTGCCTTGTTTCCTATGGTGTCAGTTCACACGAATGCGTTGCCGTGATGTGCACTGAAAAAAAGTACTTCATGCAGTATGTTTTTTCCAGTGCTGTGAGCTTCGGTGGAAACCACCACACTGTTATTTTCTACTACCACCACATTCATTTCTATGAGGAGCTGCACACATAGAGGCCTCCAGTTGCCTTCCCATAGGAATGCATGGTTTCATAGTGTTCATTCACAGGATGAAGAAGGTCCAGTGGAGATGCTTTCAAAATAAAGGCTGTATGGCTGTGGTTAGGGAAGCACAGTGAAGATTGCTTGAATGGGGACAGAGGTAAATGATGGACCGAGTGTGCTGCATACAGAAGAGTGGACATATTTATGAGGACAATTTTGATAAAGGGTACATTGTCCTTTTAAGTATCCATTGAGTTTGTATATTATCTTACAACAAAACTTCAAGCTTCAATATTTTTTAATTCCTAGTGAATCTCTCCTCTAAATTACGGAAAGTTAAATTATCCAGCCTTTTGAACGCTTTGTTTCCCATACCCATTCTGTTTACTGTGTGCAGTCCGGGAAGTTTTTCCTTTTCTGCTTTCAGATGGTAAATTTCAGCCTTTGTTACAATGAAAGGAACTGCAAGGAGATGACAGTGAGGCATCATGAAAGCATTCTACACAGTGGGAGCATTGCATTTCTGGAACTAGGTGGCCCCATTTCTACAAGGCACAAATGCTTGGAGATGCCCGGTTCACACAAGCACCTGATTCACTGGGGAACTCTACTGCAGGTGCCAAGTTTGTTCAGTCCAAAGCTCTTGTTATCTTCTCATTTTAACTGACGGAGGCTGGGTTACAGCATTTCATTTATCAGTGTGTCTTTTAGCAGAGGAACGCCTGATCGCTGTGCAAATTGAACCATAAGGAATTTTATCTAAGGTAAAAGTGGTATTACCAATCTACTCGCGTACGAGCATAACAAATACCGCCTCATGATTAAAACATGTTTGTCCTCTACCATGCAGATAAAATGAATAGGAATACAAAGAACAGACAAACTTTTTCCATTTTTCTTGACCAGGTTTCTGCTGTGTGCCTTTGAGACATTGATGATGGCAATCTTATAATCTCAAACTTGCTTGGATAATAAAAACATTAAAGCAGAGTTCCACCCAAAAGTGGAACTTCCGTTTTAAGCACTCCTTGCCCCCTTACATGCCACATTTGGCATGTCCTTTTTTGGGGGGGAGTGGGTGACTAGTTTTGAGTGGGACTTCCTGTCCCACTTCCGACTACGGGCCGCCTAGGCGACTCCTCCTCTCCCCCTAGGTGGCCCCTCCCTCTCGGCAATCTTTTGGGACACATCACAGGTCCTAGAAGATTGCCTGTCCACTCAGAGAGCGCAGCGCGACTCGCGCATGTACAGTGCGGGCCCGGCCGTGAAGCTACAAGCTGCCAGGGCCGGGTGCCCGCATTTTCAATTGAGGCGCTGCGGAGAGGAGGGGTAGAGGAGCAAGGGTCTGTGTGGCCGCATCGCTGGACTGTGGGACAGGTGAGTGTCTGTTTATTAAAAGTCAGGAGCTACACTTTTTGTAGATGCTGACTTTTAATAAACGAAAAAAAGCCTGGAACTCCGCTTTAAGTTTGGATTTCACGTTTCTAACCTGCATTAATATGCCCTTCCGAAGACATCAGATGTTTTCTACCCTTCCCCATAGACAACCCTCGGGGGCAAGGTTGATTGACTTTCATCTGATATCTATGGGTGGCAACAGATGGTTAGATGTATACATATTCTTTATATGTATCTAAAGGCTAAACTTTTGTGCTGGTGTGGTAAGAGGTTATATCCCTGTCAATTTTTGTGTCCCCAGTGGGGGAATTTACTCTCTTCAAGTGCCCATTGTCATTTAGACTGAAAGTGGTGGGGAATCTAAAATTTTGAGTTGCCACCAGAACACTTGCTTTGGTCAGAACTGTCTAAATATTCACATGTTAGAAGTATTCCATATGATGTACCTATTGGCCAATGTATTGATGAAAGTGCACAATCAGTAATTGCCCCATTCCCTTTTTCCCCCTTCTACTTGTTGACTCCTACATAACCAAGTTCTGTAAGTAAAGCTCAACATTTCTAGCCTTGTTTGCTGTATGCAAGTTACATTTCAGGGAGTCAGGGGAATGCTGACTACCCTCCTACTTCATATAAAGTGAGGTCCACTTTCTATTCTAATTCATGGAGGGCATACTGCTTTGGCACTGCTTTGGCGAACTAGAGGAGAGCGGATTCAACCATTTCAAGGTCAATAATAAATACCACTTTAGTGATCCAGAAAAAGGAGTTCATACCCAAACTGTTGAAAGACTATGGGACAGTTTGAAATGGAGGAACAAATGAGAACAAGAGACTGAAAGACATTATATGGAGTTGTACTTTGCAGAATTCCCATGAAGGCAGAAACACAAATATGATGACATATTCTCTACTGTACTTAATGCTACCACAAAATATTGGCCTCCTGAAATACATGAATAACTTTCATTCTGCCATACATAAGTACTGTAAGTTGAGATACAAAATAAATAGGTTATGAAATAAATACGTTTATTTCTCAGTTCTCCCGAGGCTGTTCAATACACAATAATAAGATGCTTGGATACTGGTGGTCCTCATTCATTGATAATTAGGAAAGCTTGGCAGTTGGAAAGGGAAAGCTGACATTTGCCTGCATTTCAGTTCCTATATTTCTACAGATAAGAAATGCAGTTTTCATCGAATGTAACCTCCCATATACTTGCCTTAGTGCAGTTCAAACTTAAGCCTCGTACACACGCTTTTCGGACGACAGAACATCCGATTTTTGTGGCATGCTAGTCTCATGTCGAAAGTGAAGAGGTGAATATCCATACGAGAATTTTCGATTGACAGGATACCACGTCAGAAGTGATGTAATGTGTTGAATCGTTTTGTACGTATTCTTTCGTTTCTGAGCTTGTGTAGTCTTGCTCCTATGATTTTTTTCATACGAAAACCATACTAATGAGACGAAAATCAGACGTTGAGTTCACATTCCAACAAAAATTTTATAGTCTGCACATCCAGCTTTTGTCTGACAAAAAAGTGAAATCAGCTGTTGAAAGCACCGTACTAACGGTAAGATTTGTGGACGATCGTTCGTCGTAACACAATTGATGTCCGAAAATCAAAGTGTGTGTACGGGGCCTTGAGGCTGACCATACATTATAGAATTTTCTTGTTCCATTTCCTTTAGAATTACCTTCAACTATGTAGTGCAAGGGCCTTCCTGATTACATACCAATTGAAAGTGTTTAGGTTTGACCTCATATTATATGGTTTTGGTAAATCTAAACGAAAATTGTTCAAGAAAAGTGTATAATGTATGGCCAACCTTAGTCCAGTCTAGAACTGTCAGGAACCAAGGAACATGTACTTCTGTTGACAACAGATATAAATATACAAATGTCTTTCTAATATTTCTAGGTAGGTAATACACCTGACAAATTATAGGACATTTGTATTGCATCTTGCCTGGCTTGGACTGAATAAGTAGCTTCCTAAAAGTTTTTTTTATTTTTTTTTTTAATCTGTTAGTATTGTAAAATTACAGTTTACTCTAGAAAACACCAAGATCTATATAAAAGGACGTGTTGTAAACACAAAGCTATGATTTAATATCTTTTAATCTACAGATCGTGGTAACTGTCATGTTGTAGGGTAGCCACTGGAAATTACAGCTCTGAAATGTGGGTAGTCGCTAAGATGATGCAGCGCAATATGCATTCTGGATATTCTCAAAATAAGACTTCTGAAAGCTGCATTTTTATCAGGTACCAGAATTTCAAAGTTTGGATTGTGACTAGCTCACAGGAAATTGAAGTTTGCTGTGTAATAGCTTCAAGAAAAAATAAATATACTAAAAAATATAAATATAATATATAAAATATATATATATATATATATATATATATAATGTGTGTGTATGTATTTGCTATTCCAGTATTCAGCAGATCTATGGTCGGCATTTGCATTAGTTCATTCCAAATAGATCACTGTGAAAGTTTCGGCATTGTATATCTGGTGTCAAAATGCATGTTGCGAAATATGTGTCGTGAAGACAATTTCTGAATATTTTACATTTTATTCAAATGTGTATCTGCTTTTACTTTGAATATCTATAGAATGTAGTTTAGTAGCTATCAGCATGCCATTTGCATTTCTCTGGAAATTAATCCTTTACATGGTCTCTATGTTGCATATTGTCTGCCAGAATGTGCTACGTATTTTTTACTGTTAGGCACCATCATATATATATATATATATATATATATATATATATATATATATATATATATATATTGCAGCTTACCAATTCTTAAATGTGGTGACTGCATTATTTTCCTTTTTTAGGCTTTTTTCCTTTATCTTCAACTGATCTGGTCAGTAATTCTGCAATTTTTAACTTCCTTATACAGACCAAGCTGTCCTGTAAAAGCCGCAGTTAAAGGATTGACACAAACCATTTGACCCTGACAGGGGTGCTTACAATGGTCAACTTTAGTAATTTATGTAAAACCTCTAAAAGGAAAAAATGGTTACTATAACTGCTTGTAAAACGTTAGCTAGAGTTCAGCTTTGATTTGTTCAGCTTTGATCTTCTAGTGGATGTAACACTATCCTCTTCTCAGGTTGACAATGCTTCTGTCCAAAGGTGTCTTTGTTGGTCCTCCATCCAGAGTGGAGACAACCAAAGACAGGAAGTGTGTTACTGGCTGAATCGAAATGTGAAAATATAGGGGAAAAGCCTCAAAAAAGAAAATTAATGCAGCCACCACATTTAACCTCCCTGGCGGTATGATTCTGTCTGGAATTTAGTGCTGAAAGCGTACAATTATTTTGCATGGAAATTTGGCGTTTTTATATTGTAGGCATGCAATTCTTATGAATAACTCACTTAAATCTGTCCGAACCAGAGTCTAGTAGACATCCCGGGTATGATAAAGTTTGAAACACAAAATCATAAATTATAATATAATAAAAATATATATAAAAATTATTCAATAATGTAATCAAAACAAAAACACTGAAATTTGCTCAGTTGCAGAATAGTCGCTGTCATTAAATTTATTGTTTGATGATAAATTGTGATTCTAATTTTTTATCGGTGTTTTCTAGCTGGTCTAAAACCACTTTTGACATAAAGGGACACTTTTTGGTTGCTATGGACAATCTCCAGTATCCAGGCAGAAAAAAATATTTTTATTATATAAAATGACATGCAGGGCACTGGGCAGACCACTAGGGACAAAGGGGATGTGTATTTTTTGTATACAGTACTGTAATCTGTAAGATTACGGTACTGTATGTGTGTTGTGTTTTTAAACTTTTTTGAATTTGGCGCCGATCTCCGCTCCCGTGCGTCGGAACGTCGCAGGGAACGGAGATCAGCGGGCACTCTGTGAATCGAGCGAGCGGACGGCTCGCTCACACAGCGGGGAGACATCGCAGGATCCAGGGGAAAAGGTAAGTAACTTCCCCCTGTATCCTGCAACGCTAGCTCGAGTCTGGCTCGGGGTTACCGCTCCTGGTAGAAAAAAACTCAACCCGAGCCAGACTCGGGAATACCGCCAGGGAGGTTAAAGATTGGTAAGCTGCAATATATTTCATTTTTATTTTTGGATTCAATACTGCTTTAAAGCGTTAGTAAACCACAAAAAAATAAAAAATTGGGCCCCTGCATGATAATATCATAATGTGCTAGTATGCCCATGGGGCCCAACTCTGAATGAACGGCTGCATCCTTTCAGAGCTCAGTACACATGCGGTGGTGACGTCACCAGCTGCATCTAAACGGTACACGTGTAGGAGATATTTACTGTACCTACAGGTAAGCCTTTTTATAGGCTTGCCTATAGGTAAGAATCAAACGTGTGACTTTACCACCACTTTATTATATACTGTGATGATAGCAGGCCTGCTTTCACTCTCTTTGTACTAGAAGAGATAGTCCACACAGCGGTTCAAATTTCTAACTCAACACAAGCAGTTCTATAATGTTTCCAACATGAAATGAAGAGTCAGCATTTGTAGGGTCAAACCATTCAGGCAGCATGTTAAAAAAAAAAAAAAAAAAATTGTCTAGCAATACCAATACAGTTAAAGTCCCTCTTTAATATTAAAATGGAAGTCTGTCCAAATCACAGAACAATAGCTTGTTCTATTTACAAGGCTGCCAGCTCATGGTGCTCTCTCTCCAGGTTTCTTCCCCAAGTACCAAGAGACCTATGTGAACAGCCAGGACCAACTAAAAGGACAGTCACAGCAGTTGCATAACAGTTTGTTTTGTTTGTTCTCTCACAGTAATTAATATTTTCAGATATTACTTTATTGACTGGATGAAACAAGAGTGAGATTAATGTTCATGCACTGGTCAGGGAAATTGCAGGTTTCCAACTCTGTCAATTGTCCGTTCCTCTCAACCGTATGTGTCAACTCAACATAAAAATTGCTGGCACTTGTCTTATGCCCCGTACACACGGTCGGATATTCCGATGGAAAAAGTCAGATCGGATTATGTTGTCGGAAAATCCGATCGTGTGTGGGCTCTAGCGGGCTTTTTCTGATGGAAAAAATTTGCGAACGGGATCTCAAATTTTCAGACAACAAAATCCGATCTGACTTTTTCCGATAGTGTGTAAGGAATTCCGACGGACAAAGTGCCACGCATGCTCAGATCAAATTACGAGACCAAAGCTATTGGCTACTAGCCTCTACGTAGTTCCATAGTACGCAACGAACGTCACCACGTTCGGAGCGATCGGATTTTCCAACAACTTTGTCCGACCGTGTGTATGCAACACCAGTTTCGGATAATATCCGTCGGAAAAAAACGGATGGATTTTGTGGTCAAAATTTCCGACCGTGTGTACTTAGAGGTATACCAATAGCCAATGATTATCTTATTACTCATCTCATGATGCTATAGCTCTTGTAGGTTCTTGGCCTTCCTTAGGCTTCATGTACTACTTCATGAACTACTTTGACTGTTGGCCACGGGAAAACTCAATACGAAATTGTGCCACGATTTTGCGTGTTTTGACGGTCAAAACGCTCCTATCCTGAACGTGAGTCTTCTGGTTGAACCTCCCCCAACTGCAGCAGCCCCTAAACAATCCTAAAAGCCTATGGGGTTGATTTACTAAAGGCAAATAGACTGTGCACTTTGCAAAGTGCAATTGTACTCTGCAAGTGCAGTTGCTCCAGAGCTTAGTAAATGAGGTAAAGCTTCACTTTGCAAAGAATACCCAATTACATGCAAGGGAAATTGAAAAAACAGCCTTTTTGCTGCACATGATTGGATAATGGAATTCAGCAGAGCTTTTCCTCATTTACTAAGTTCTGGAGAAACTGCTCTTTGCAAAGTGCACAGTCTATTTTCCTTTGGTAAATCAACCCCAGTGTGTACATGGACACATAGGGGTTGATTTACCAAATGCAAATAGACTGTGCACTTTGTAAGCATAGTTGCTTCAGAGCTTAGTAAATGAGCAGAAGCTTTGCTGATTTCCATCATCCAATCATGTGCAAGCAAAAAATATGTTTTTTTTAATTTCCCTTGCATATGATTGGGTTGCCTTGGTGAAAGTGAAGCTTTACCTCATTTACTAAGCTCTGGAGGAACTGCACTTGCAGAATGCAACTGCACTTTGCAAAGTGCACAGTCTATTTCCCTTTAGTAAATCAACCCCATAGGCTTTTATGGAGTTGAGTTTAGGAGCTTTGGTAAAAAAACACGAAAAGCTCCTAAACTCAAGTTTAGGAGCTGCTAGTGTACATTGAGCCTTAGGATTTCTCTAATTTCTTCTTTGCTGGCTATATTTTGCTCCATTTTATAAATTCAAGCTAGAGATGCACCCAAATTTCGGCCTCCGAAACATATCGAGCCGAAATGGTGTCATCAGAAATTTGCCCATAAGAGAAAAAGGTGCCGATAATTGTGCCGAAAATGCATTCAATTTTGCCATGATTTTGCTTGAATTTATGGTGTGTTTTTTTAGAGGTCATTCAAAAACTGAATCAAAAACGTAACACGGGTGCGTTATTGATGCATTCTTGCAGCGTTTTCAATGCATTCAATGGGGAGGTGTGTTTTTGGTGCAGCTTTTTGTTTGACTGACCAAAAATGCAGGAAGCAAGATTTTTAACACCACAACAGAAGCGCAACAGACCAGTGTGAAGACTAAGAATTTAAAGGGCATTCTTCTTGCGGTAAAGGTGCCAATAAATTCATATTTATTAAAATTCATAATATTAATTAAACAGTTGAATATAATACAATTACATATAAATAGATATATTTTTAAAGTCTGTCATTTTCGGTTTCGGTTTTCGGCCAAGTGCATCCTGCATTTTCGGTTTCGGTTTCGGCACCAGAATTTACTCTAATTCAAACTTTTCAGACCTTTCTCTGTTCCCGTATTTGTCTCTTTAAGTTTCTTTCTATTTTCCTGGCTGGGGTTTTGCTTTCATCCATTCTTGCTGTCCTAACCAATTTAAAGAAATTGTACAGTCTTTTCAATGTTTTTAGATAAACTTGTAAAACAGACCAGCTGAATGTAAAAATGTGTTAACATGTAAATACTGTGTATAATTTTTAATTATATACCGTATGAGCATTTGTTCAGCCATGTCTGGTCATTACAGCCCCTGTTTTCTGCTTTGCAATGACTTTTGCATTACTGCATTTTCTCATAAAATGTATGAGTCAGCTGACTCATGGAAAACAATGCATTCCCTAAGGGGCTAGCGTCTAATCTCCCTTTAGTGATTAATCTAAAAAGCCTACAATGTGCAGAATATCCCCTAAATACCACTTTACCACAAACAAGCCTTTTTTATTCTTACATTGACCCACCGGGCTACAGATATACATGGAAGAGGAATAGACACATAAGCAGTTAGGCTTTATTTAATTTTTGCATTTCAGGTTAAAAGACTACCTGCTATTTGGACATAAGCTGGAGTTTTTAGTAACTATAAAAAGGCAATGATTACAAGTAAAGAAATTGTTGTGCTAATTTTTTATTGGTAAAAAATATTGGAATTTTTAAGCAGGATTTTTTTTTTAATAATGGTGTCACGCTCCCTAATATATAATAATATATAATAATCCAAATTGGGACTTTTTTGACACCTAAAATGAAAATTGAAAATGAGCGCAAGTGCATATTTGACAAAGTGCTAAAAAAAATCTTAAAGTGCTCATGCACGCTGCAGCTCAAAAAGCAATTTTTTTTCTTTGCCTAAAAGCTTGAAGAAGCTTGCGCATTTGTGCGTGCTTTTGCATGTTTTGAGTATAGGCGTTTTTTTTCACAAACACTCCCCCTCAGCTCATTTTTTCATTCCCAAATGATCACAGTGAATTGGTTCCAGTCGTCATTTTCATTGAGAGAGATCACTGTGAGAGCAGAGAGAAATTTTAATTTTTTACTGCAATCATCATGAATCCCCTCATTTTAAAATGGCCAAAGTACAACAATTGACCACAGCATTTCCGATGTAAGACTTTGTCTAATGATTGTGGCCAAATGTAGTTTATTATTCTGTCCACAAAAAATGGCCACAGCAATTGCCATTACTTTGGCCAGTTTTTGTGGCCAAATGTTACTTCCTTTGTCCATCTGTGCCTACCAAGGCGTCACCTCTGCAGCCACGAGTTCCCAAGAAAAGCCTTGTTTGCAACTAGTCAGCATTCAGTTATGGAGAGGAGTTTCCAGGCAGAGAAAATTTGAAAGCTCAAAAAAGGTCAAATGCCTGTAGGAGCCGATTATTTGAGCTTCTTTGAGCTTCTTTGAGCTTCAGTGTGCAAGAGCCCTAATATTCTTATTTTTTTAATCACAAAAGTTAAAATGCTAACATAAAAATGTTTCCTTTACCACTCTCTTTATTGCTGTCTGTGGTTAACCTACTAGGTGGGAGATTGTCCTTCCTTCACATTTAATCCTTTAACCTCCCTGGCGGTATGATTCTTTCTGGTTTTAGGTGCTGAAAGCGGTACAATTATTCTGCATGGAAATTTGGCGTTTTATATTGTAGACCTGCAATTCTTAGGAATAACTCACTTAAATCTGTCCAAACCAGAGTCTAGTAGACATCCCGGGTATGATAAACACAAAATCATAAATTTAAATAGAATAAATAACTATAAAAATGATTAAATAATTTAATCAAATCAAAAACACAGAAATTTGCTCAGTTGCAGAATTGTCGCTGTCATTAGATTTAGTGTTTGATGACTAATTTCCCCACAAATCACTATCGCTCAATTCTGCAAGTGATTCTAATTTATTATCGCTGTTTTCTAGCTGGTCTAAAATCACTTTTGACATAAAGGGACACTTTTTGGTTGCTATGGACAATCTCCAAATTCCAGGCAGAAAAAAACTGTATTTATTATATAAAACTACATGCAGGGCACTGGACAGACCACTAGGGACAAACGTGAAGTGTAATTTTTTTATACAGTACTGTAATCTGTAAGATTACAGTACTGTATGTGTTTTGTGTGTTTTTATTCTTTTGAATTTGGCGCCGATCTCCGCTCCCGTGCGTCATAACGTCGCAGGGAACGGAGATCAGCGGCACTCGGGCACTGTGTGAATCGAATGGAGGAGCTCGCTCACACAGTGGGAGACATCGCAGGATCCAGGGGACAAGGTAAGTAAGTCTCCCTGTATCCTGCAATGCGATCCCGAGTCTGGCTCGGGGTTACCGCTTATGATACTGAAGGTCCACCCCGAGCCTGACTCGGGATTACCAACAGGGGGGTTAACTCGCCACACAAGTCCGCCTGTGGGTACATTGAAACCGGACAAGAGATGAGAAATGTATGATGTTCTTTGACATATTGGAGATTACTGTATCTAAGCGGGTGTTGATCCGCAAAATGTGTAAAGAACTCATATCTACCATCTGTATAAACCCTCTCTATCTTTACATATAAGAGTATGAATGATAACTCTCACCAAGAACTGTAAAATAATAAAGACTGGAGGAAATGTCATTAATACAGTATCCATGTCTAATCTTTTTTTGTTACGAATGGTTTTATATTTCATGACAACATTTTACATTTATGATAATAAATATGGAAATTGTACTTTTCTAGCAGTTCTTTAAAAATGCCTATGTGTCCAATTTGAATTTTGACCTAAGGCAGGAGTAGGCAACCCCCGGCACTGGTGCCGCAAGCAGCACACAAAGCCTCTTTTGCCGGCACTCAACTCCCTCCCCATCAGCAGAGCAGTGCCCCCACACATTGTAAAAGATGGCAAACATTGTTTGGTTCTCTAACTTTGCTGTAGCTGTGATCGTCAGCTATTGTGATGGGGAAGAGATTGGGTGCAGTTCTACTGGGGGGGGGGGGGGGGGGGGGGGGTAGGCGGTCCATGTTTCCAGGAAAAGGAGGACTGTCATTGGCCACTGCTAAAGCCAATCACAATCCTGCTAGCTCCGCCCACCATCTGGAGGAAGATGACTCGCTTGGTTGCCACTACCAATCTCAGAAAGAAGGGATTTCACTGTGATTGAGAAAACTACAATCAGGTGACAGTTTGTGGAATTACTGTTGAGCTTCTGGGAACTTTGTTGAAATTATTCCTGAACCTTTGCATCACTTACTACTGAACCCCGGCACTCTGTTTCCCTAAGCCACAGCCAGTATTCAGCGCAATGAAAATCACACCCAATTTTTCCTGTACCCACACTTTTTCTCCAACATATGATCCTGCACACAGGCCCACTGCTTTCAGAAAATGCCCCTGACCTGAGCTCATCATTGCGCCTCCATTCCAGATGCTTGTATGTGACATCACATACATCAAATACATCACATACAAGCACGTGGGCTGGATGCGAGAGTTGGGTCAGCAGTATGAGTGTGCCAGGACAGGTAGATGTGTCTCATCTCTGCTTCCTTTTACCCTCTGCATATCACATATATCATAGATGAGAAGAGGGTACAGCAGTGGAGCAGATGAGCAGGAGGGTACAGCGGTGGGGAAAATGAGCAGGAGGGGTTCAGAGGTGGGACAGATGAGCAAGAGGGTACAGCGGTGGGGCAGATGTGCAGGGAGGTACAGTGGTCAAAGAGCTGAAAAGGGGGTACCGTGTTGGGGCAGATGAGCAGGGGGTTCAGTGTTGGGCCAGATGAGCAGGGGATTTAGTGTTGGGGCAGATGAGAAGGGGTTCAGTGGTGGGAAAGAAAAGCAGGGGTGTAGAGCAGTGGGGCAGATGTGAAAGGAGGTGTAGTGGTTGGACAGATGAGCAGGCAGTTACAGTGGTGGGGCAGGAGAGCAGGAGGAACAGAGGTGGGGCAGAAGAGCAGGGGGTACAGAGGTGAGACAGATGTGCAGGAGGTACATTGGTGGGGCAGATGAGAAAGTGGGTTACAGTGGTGGGGCAGGTGAGCAGATGGGCTCAGTGTTAGGACAGATGAGAAGGTGATTCAGTAGTGAGACAGAAGAGCATGGGGATACGGCGGTGGAGCAGATGTGCAGGGAGGTACAGTGGTGGGACAGATGAGAAAAGGGGGTACATTGATGGGGCAGATGAGCAGGGGGGTTACAGTGGTGGGACAGAAGAGCAAAGGGGTACAGTGGGGGGGGGGGGGCAGATGGGCAGGAGGTACAGTGGTGGGAGGGATTAGAAGGGGGTTCAGTGGTGGGACAGAAAACCAGGCGGTTACAGTGATGGGAAAGATGAGCAGGTGGGTGTTCAGTGTTGGTGCAGAGGAGAAAGGAGGTACATAGGTTGGACAGATGAGCAGGGGGTTACAGAGGTGGGGCAGATGTGCAGAGGAGAAAAGAAGGTACATCAGGGGAACACATGAGCAGGGGATTACAGTGGTGGAGCAGAAGAGCATATAAATTCAGTATTAGGACAGATTAGAAGATAGTTCAGCGGTGAGACAGAAGATCATGGGGGTACGCCGGTGGAGCAGATGTGTAGGGAGGTACAGTGGTGGGGCAGATGAGAAAGGGGGAACATTGGTGGGGCAGATGAGCAGAGGGTTATAGTGGTGGTACAGATGAGCAGGGGGTTATAGTGGTGGTACAGATGAGCAGGGGGGTACAGTGGTGGAACAGATGAGCAGGGGGGTACAGTGGTGGGACAGATGAGCAGGGGGGTACAATGGTGGGACAGATGAGCAGGGGGGTAGAGTGGTGGGACAGATTTGCAGGGGGGACAGTGATCTGAGGCGTGAAGGTGCATGAATTGGGGCTGATGATGTTGACATTTTTTTGTTATAAAATCGGCACAGTCAACTTCTTTGAAAACATTTTTTGACACAGTGTGTTTAAAAGGTTGCCTACCCCTTATCTAAGGTATCCAAAAAAAGTCTAAATTTGGATTCATCTGACTAATTACACACTAATTTTTTTTATTGTAACTTGTGCTTTAGGCAAGCTGTGCTTTTAGTTGAGTGAAAGGTTCTCCTGTCCATGTGTGGGTAGCCTAACATTATGATGAGGATGATGTTAGCCATCTGTTGAAATGTGAGACTTTTCCTATATCCTTGTATATCCGAGAAGCTATGTACCAGCAAGATCCTGTCTCTGAATCCATAAGCTGCCTCTTTCTTAGTCTTGTATATTTACCTTCAGTAATGAGGTGTGATAGTATGAACACTGAGACTCCCTGATTTATCCAACCATGTAGGATTATGCTTTAAAGCAATGCAAATAGTAAAAGTATGCAAAGTGCAGTAACCCATAGCAACTATAAATATTAGCTCTGCTCGTATGGCTATAGTAAATGTGAAGTGTATCTGTCTATATAATAAATTCAAAACTGTTATTAAACCACTCATAATTTAGGTTCTACAAACTGCCACGAAAGCAAGCACAATTTAGGCTCCTTACAGACCTCCTTGGAGCACCAAACAGTAAGCACACTGATATGTAAGCACCGACCTGCTCCTGTGTTGCTGGCCCTGGTACATCTTGTCTCCAGTATGGAGCCTCAAATGTGCTACCAAAATAGGAGGACCCTTTGCTCCTAATTTATGTGAAAAAAAAAACATATGAAACATGGAGCATGGTTTTACATTGCAATGGGTGTGGCAGGTTGGCAGGTCAGATGGTTTGGGGTAAAGATCTCCCCAAAAAAGAGTGCACTCTGCAAAGTAGCACCTTTCATGCTGTATGCTGGGTGTAATTTGTGTATGTGATCTGTATGTGCAGACATTCACAATAATACCTCTCATCCTGTATTGGATGTAAATCCTAGTATGTGTTCCAGTTCTGTATGTATGGACTCTGCATAGTAGCACCCCTCGTCCTGTATCCTTGGTGTAACTCTCAGTATCTGTTCTTAAAGAAGGAGTCTGGCAAAAAAAAACATTTTTAAGTCAGCAGCTACAAATACTGCAGCTGCTGACTTTTAAAATAAGGACACTCACCTGTCACAGGGTCCAGCGATGTCGGCACCGAGACTGAACCGCCCCTCGGTCCTCGGATGCTGCCGCCGCCATCTTGGGTATGGGAATCAGGAAATTAAGCCTTGCGGCTTCACTTCCCGGTTCCCTTCTGCGCATGCGCGAGTCGCGCAATGCAATAGGAATGCTCTGCGCTGTCTCTGGGACCCGATGAATACAGTTCTTTTCCCTGTAAGGACTTGTTCACACTTGACTACTTTTCTAACGTTTAACAAACGCTTCTATAGTGTTAGTATGGGTGTTGGACTCGCTTTAATGAGTCCAGTAAAGGAGTTAAACTGGCATTTTACAAGCGTTATTGACAAGTTAAAAATGCTCCTCAAACGCCCTATGGTCAGTTTTGAAGAGTTTGATGAGTGTTAACCTGCCTAGCGGTAACCCCGAGCCTGGCTCGGGTCCAGCTTTTTGTGCTGGGAGCGGTAACCCCGAGCCAGACTCGGGCTTGCGTGCAGGATGCAGGGGGGAAGTTACTTACCTTTTCCCCTGGATCCTGCGATGTCTCCCCGCTGTGTGAGCGAGCCGTCCGCTCGCTCGATTCACACAGTGCCGGTCTCCGTTCCCTGCGACGTTCCGACGCACGGGAGCGGAGATCGGCGCCAAATTTAAAAAAAGTTTAAAAACACAACACACATACAGTACTGTAATCTTACAGATTACAGTACTGTATACCAAAAATACACATCCCCTTTGTCCCTAGTGGTCTGCCCAGTGCCCTGCATGTCCTTTTATATAATAAAAAGATTTTTTTTCTGCCTGGAAACTGGAGATTGTCCATAGCAACCAAAAAGTGTCCCTTTATGTCAAAACTGGTTTTAGACCAGCTAGAAAACACCGATAAAAAATTAGAATCACAATTTGTCATGAAACAATAAATTTAATGACAGCGACTATTCTGCAACTGAGCAAATTTCAGTGTTTTTGATTTGATTACATTATTGAATCATTTTTTATATATTTTTTTATTATATTATAATTTATTATTTTGTGTTTCAAACTTTATCATACCCGGGATGTCTACTAGACTCTGGTTCGGACAGATTTAAGTGAGTTATTCATAAGAATTGCATGCCTACAATATAAAAACGCCAAATTTCCATGCAAAATAATTGTACCGCTTTCAGCACTAAATTCCGGACAGAATCATACCGCCAGGGAGGTTAAGGTGCGTTAAAACTGCTCCACAAATGCCTATTCCATTACAGTTAATAAACTAGTCTTAACGCCCCACAACTGCCTCCCAGAGCATTTGGGAAGCGTTATCATAGACTTAAATGGGAGGCGTTGAAAGGCTTCAAACATCTCCTGACTCGACATTATGCTTCAATTTTAGTAAAGGTACAATCATTTCTAGACGGCATTAGCAGTTGACTTATTCGTTTTTGGGAAGGCCACTTGTGATCTTGGAGTAGTGCACCAACAGGGACAGAGTAGATAGGTGAGGTTGTGGGAGTTATTGCTGGTGGTTTACAGCCATAGTTTCTCGCATTTGATTGCAACCATGGCAGGCAGCTCCATTTTAGTGTCTGGCGAAACATCCGGTGAGCAGCTGGCACTGAGGAGTCTGACTTTGCTGTCTGCTGTAGACTAGAGAATATTCTGTCATGTCAGTTTAGATATGTGACAGACACACCTGTCTATTTGTGAGAGGGCCAAGAAATTATTTCATGAATTCTCTAAAGTGAACCCCTTTTAATAAGCCTTTAATGCAAACCTGTGCACAGCTACAATCTTCAAAATGCCTAGACTGCTCCCCAGGGCCCGCAAATGTTTCCAAACCATTTCTGGGGAGAGACTACAATGAAGGCCCATTGATCCCCTATTTTAGAGGCAGGGAGCCTTGACTGCTGGAAGCATGGCACACCATGGTCGTTAACCTAACGCAGGGAGGTTTGGTGGCTCTGTTAGGATTGGCTACAATGACCTGAGGTGAAGGGGTGGAGCATGAACTCTAGAAAAAGCCTACTCTGAGACTGTCCCACTGATTTAAGGAGATTCAGCTTTCACAAGAGTTGCCCACCCACCCACCTTTTGTGATGGTTTGTTTTATTGGCAGTTTTGACCTTGCCAGCAATTGATGTTGCTTTAATAGGCTATGCCCTCAAGCTGCATGTTGGGTCAATCTAATGCCTGTCTGGCACTGATGGTAAGGACAGGCTTCTTAGACAATATCAGTTTATGGTTTACATGTGCTTACAGTATGACTTGGAAAGGCATTGGTTATTTGTTACATTTGGAAAGTTCAATAACGATGTGGAATTGCTCTATTTTCCAACTTAATCAGCCTCTGGGACTTTTTGGGTGATCAAGGTATTGTCTTAGTAGTTGGTCATGAATGAGCCCATGCTTCTCAGCAGTCATGCAGGTCTTTCTGTGGTTAATCAAGATTTGCATGCATTGCATTGCGGGGAAGGCTTGTGCTGTGCTAGGTTTCAACTTTCTGTAAAGTCCAAGCTTGCATAGGAATGATCGTAGATCGTAGTCCTTCGGTGTCAATAGAAGCACTTTGAAAATTGTATTTGTGATCTGCAGTAGTGATGAGCTTGGGCCGAAGCCCAGTTTCTCCAAACCCAGGAGCTGTCATTGCTGGGCCAATCAGCTGCTGGCGGGAGATCTTTCATTAGGTACGAAAAAAGGTAAAGTCGTATCTTGCCACAATGATCTGTTGAAACGATTTTTCACAGAATTGGATGATCGCATCTGTGAATTATAATAAAGATTGAATTATAATAAAGATACATAATGTGTCAACAATCGATTTATGATCAGACTGGACAGAAAATCTAATTGTAGGAAAGTAGATAATTTGATATGATCGTTAAGTGTATAGTGCATTGAACGTTCTTTCCGATTTTTTCGATCATATTTCCAATCAG
The DNA here is from genome assembly GCA_028564925.1 of Lithobates sylvaticus. Taxonomy (NCBI): domain Eukaryota; kingdom Metazoa; phylum Chordata; class Amphibia; order Anura; family Ranidae; genus Lithobates; species Lithobates sylvaticus. The sequence continues at coordinate 134,951,351 of CM053035.1, forward strand.
ACAGTAAATCTATTAACAATGTTAATTAATGATTTTATAACATACTTGAGGGCAGCGTCTATAAATAGGATTATTGACTGGTTTCATAATGCGATATATAAACAGTGGGTAACCCTTGAAGAAGATGTTATTTCTTTACATCTTAGATCACTTCCATGTATTAAATCTCAGTACCGACCGGGGAAAAAAGAACTAACTATTTTTGTTGCATCAACACTAAAGATATGGGACACCGTGATGAAAAAGAAGGGTCTGTCCACATTGGATGGGCCAATGATCCCATTATGTTCTAATCCCAAATTTCCTCCTGCATTCGAAGCCATACATTATATTAAATGGAAGAGGTCAGATAATATAAGGATAGTGCAGACTTTAATAGATGGCAAGATTCCTCGATTAACTGAACTGGGTTATGGGCAGGGACAAAAATGGATAAAATACTATCAACTGTATAAATATATTGGAACAAGGCTACAAATTCCCTTAATGGTTAGACCATTGACAGATTTTGAGCAAATTCTAATACAGGAACAGAAACCGGTACATAATTTATCAGCTATATACAAACTCCTACTTCCTTCTGGGGCGATGGGAGAAATAATACATATGAAAAAATGGGAAACCAAGATAGAAAGGCTAATTGTGTTGTCAGAATGGAAGAAAGCATTTCAGGTAATACATAAACTATTGGTAGCGACTAAACATAAGGAAAATAATGATGAGATGGTATTGGAGCCCAGTTGATTCACATAAAATAAATGGAGATAATTTGGAAAGACGTTGGATGTCTGAAATAGGAACAATGATACATATATGGTATGAGTGTCCATTGGTGAAGGACTTCTGGTTTAAAGTATTTACTATATACCAGCGGGTATCAGGAAAAGAGGTACAACCAAGTATAGGCATTTCATTATTATCAATTTTTCCTGGGTCAATTAAAGCCATGGGAGCAGATATTCTTCGCCATATGATCACAGCCGCTAGAACAATAGTAGCTCGTAACTGGAGAAAAGCAAAATGTCCAACAATTATAGAATGGGTATGCAAGATGAATGAAATTCAATCCATGGAACAAATGTATAACTTCGAAGAGAGCCTAAATAATTCAAATTTAAAAACATGGCAACAATAGGAAAAATTTCAGGCCTCATTATATATCAAACGATATTTATAGATGGGACCGTATCCTACCATCCCCCCCCCCCTTTTTCTTTCTTTGTGTGAAAGGGTAAAGAAAAGATAGAAATAGATATAAAAAGCAAAAATCAAGATGAATAAGGTATGAACAATTTTAAGTTGGATGTATAGACTGAGATCGAAATGTTTTGCTTGTGTAGATTATATATGTATGTATTTGTATAAATGTTTTTTTACTAAAAATTTATAAAAAAAGAGATTGAAAACAGACAGTAAATCTGTTAACAATGCGACCCTACATTATATAAATTGTTCAGTATATGGCTACCCGTAAATAAAAGCTGACATTTTAGGCTGCCTATTCGTTTTGGGATGGTGCTGTTATTTGCAGTGCAGCTTTGAAGAGCTTCATCTTTACTCCCCTGTACAAGTGTACAGACCAGTTATCTATGTCTTAAAGCCTATTTACACTAATGTTTAATACACATGTTCTGAATAAATGTTCAAAATAAAGTGTCTCTTCCCATCTTAGTGCTGCAGTGCAATGCATTTTGCAAAATACAACATGTCTGTTTTCTTCTGCATCTTAGTATATTGGGAGGCTTATAGATGTCAACACATCAGATCACATAAAACATACATTGGAATGCACTGGAAACAGGTATTAACAAGCCTTGGTCAGTAGTTGTTAACTTTATCAATTTCAAAATTGAAATTCAAAAACACATTGAAGACACATGTCAACGAACCTCCATATGCATGTAGACCTACGGAATGTTTAGGTATGCTTGGCTGCCCAGGCATGGGAAGGGGTTATTGTTTTACCACCTTCCCTGTGTGTGTGTTCACAGGCTTTTTCTGGGGTCCAGCCTCCCTCCCGTGTGCTATAAAAGGGAAGAGGTTTGAATCCCGGGGGCTTGGGAATTAAGCGAAGATGGGACACTTACATTGGCTTTCCAGGACCTGTGGTCCAGCTTAGGATGCCGATCCATCAGGATACCTCAAGGACATGGGCATCTCCAGTCGAGTCTATCCAAGAATGGACTGTTCCCAATATTACTTCACCTGTTCAGGTATCGTGGGGCAGCCACAATTAGGTATAGTTTGGATGAGGACATTTTTGCATGTTACACATGTCCTACTGAACTTTCAGTAAAGTTGCTTCAACTGCTTTGAGCCTGATCCAAAGTTATTCAAGGGGGGGAATGTCGGGTCTTGGCGTATTCCTAAAGAACCTGGGTCTGTAAAAGCATAATGGGGTATGTGTAATACCACTACAGAAGGTTTCCTCACAAGGCAAAGAAGAGGAGATAGTTGCCATGGTTAACCGAAATAAAGAACAGCTACAGCAACCAGTCATTTGGCGTGGTACCTGGTTAGGTGACAGGTCCCCCGATAGATAAGGAGTCAGTGCTCTTACTCCCTCCCTAGCTGTCTGCCTCATCCGGTCATCGGGAACATACTAGCATTATGGAGATGTAAGGCCTGATCACTAGGTATGGGAAGGAGAGTGTTAACAAGCATGCATGGGGTCCACTTTGTGCTCAGCATCACATAAATTAGTACAAGTGTGTAGTGTTATGCGACCAAACATCTTAACCACTTTTGGACCAAGCCTATTTTTGACACTTGTTGGTTTTTGCTAGAAAATTACTTAGAATCCCCAAACATATATATATATATATATATATATATATATATATATATATATATATATATATATATATATATATATATATTAGCAAAGACTCTCTGTAGAATAAAATGGTGGTTTTTGCATTTTATGTCACACGATATTTGCAATTTTTTGGGAAAAAATACACTTTACTAAATAAAAAGTAAAGTTAGCCCACTTTTTTTTGTATATTGTGAAAGATGATGTTACGCTGAGTAAATAGATACCTAACATGTTACTATTTAAAATTGCGCACACTCATGGAATGGCAACAAATTGCGGTACTTAAAAATCTCCATAGGCGCCGCTTTAAAGACTTTTAACGGTTACCAGTTTAGAGTTACAGGGGAGGGCTTTTACTAGAATTATTGCTTTCGCTCTGACGATCACGGCGATACCTCATGTGTGATTTAAACACCGTTTACATTTATGGGTGTGACTTACATATGCATTTTCTTTGGTGTGCGAGCATTCGGGGATGGGGGCGCTTGCAAAAATAAAAATTCTTATTTTATTAAAATTTTTTTACACAGTCTCTTAAAAAAATAAAAATCTGATCACTTTTATTGCTGTCACAAGCAATGCAAACATCCCATGTGACGGTAATAGGCAGTGACAGGTACTCTTTATGGAGGGATCTGGTGTCTAAAAGACCCCAGATCCCTCCTTTGCGCTTAAAAGTATTCAAAGGACAAAATCTGCGTTTTGGAATACTGGGAAATTCTTCAAATTGGCGCCATTGGCAGCCAAGTAATCCGGAAGTGAGATTGTGACGTCGCTTCCGGGTTACTACATCAGAGACCCAATCGAAGCTGATTCTGGCTTTGTTCGGGACTCCGGCCAGCTGACATGGACATGCCGGCTGGTCACCCAACCCAAGCCGACCGCCAGGTCTAAAAAACAGCTTCACCCCGGTACAACCACTTCCTCAAAACAACGTACAGGTACGTCATTTCGTGTGAAGTGGTTAAGTGGGAACTCCGCACAATCACTGCACACAAGTGGCTCTTCTCTGAGACTGCCTTAATGTTTGATTCTTCTACAAAAAAAAAAACATGCACACACACACACCTATTTGCACACGCATAGATCTACATTTTTTTATTTATTTTTTTGTAATAATTGTACTACTTTATTACTCAGATTCTCTTTAATCATTTTATTGGTTACAGGTTATGAATTGTGATGTATACATAAAAAAAACTCACATCCATACTTGTAATTCTTTCTAATTCTCAAAGCATTTTGATTTAATCTGTTTTACATGTCTGCTTGCCTAACTTCCTTCCCACTGTAGGATATGATAGACATGTTTATGGCAAGTAATGTGATCTACAGTATACTGTATTGAAATATTGGACAAATTTATAAGAATACACCAAACATGTTTTTTAGGGGCCAGCAAACAAACGTTCCTGGCAATGTTCCAACGGGTGTCCTGAATCCTGATGCTGAGACCACACTTGTTTTAATTCTTCTATATATAAATTATGCAGCTGCTGGATCAGGGGCGGACTGACCATTCAGCCACTCGGGCACTGCCACTAGGGGGCCCCATCAGGGGTTGTCAGCCTCAGTAAAACCAGGGACAGTATGTAAAAATCTGTGTTTTTTTTTACATCTGTCTCTGAAATGTCCCTTACCGACATCCTTTTGGTCTAAAAATCCAGAGATTATAGCTGCCCCATCTCTCCAGTACCTTCTCAGCCAATAGAAACATGTCTGTGTATACTGTGTGATTGTATACTGTGAATGAATGAATGATTTTTATAGCGCTGCAACTGCGAACTGAATCGCCTTGAGGCGCTTGATCCGATCTGCGTTGATTCCTTCTTAGAAGAAGTGGGTCTTGAGTTTTTTCCTGAAGGCCTGATGGTCTTTTTCCAAGCGGATGTTCGTAGGTAGAGCGTTCCATAGCCACGGTCCTTGGACTGCAAATCTTCGTTCTCCCCTTGATTTGTACCGGGACTTGGGGACGAGGAGGAGGTTTTGGTTGTTTGATCGGAGGTTGCGATTGGGAGTGTAGTGTTGTATTTTTTCACATAAGTATTGAGGAGCATCTCCTTGTGTGCATTTGTGGGTCAGGCAGAGGGTCTTGAATGTGATACGATCCTTTACGGTTAGCCAGTGTAGGATCCTAAGGGAGGGGGAGATAGATTCCCATGTTTTTTTTCCTGTGACTAGTCTTTCTGCCGTGTTTTGAACGACTTGTAGGCGTGCAATCTGGAATTTAGGTAGTCCTATGTAGAGGGAGTTTGCGTAGTCGAGTCGAGAGTTGATGATTGTTCCTACCACTATGGCTTTTTCCTTTTCTGGAATGAAGGGGATGTCGTAGAAGGTGGTAGGATCCGCTGATTACTGATCCTATTTGTGCATCCATTGACATTTCTGAATCGAAGATGACTCCGAGACTTTTGGCTTTTATGCTTAGGGGGATGGTCTGTCCAAGGATGGTGGGTGGAGTCCATGGTGTCGTAGATTTAGTTTTCCGGTTTGCACTGTGTGTGTGTATACTGTGTGGGCCCATAATCTCTGATTGCCTGGGGGCCCCATAATCTCCTACTGCCCGGGGGCCCCATGAGATGTCAGTCCGCCCCTGTGCTGGATTCTATCCCCACCTCCTGGCCCACCTTCCACATGTTAGACCTGTAGCACAGAGCCGAGGAGCAGTTCCAGAGCTCCCTTGGGCTTGATTTACTACAATTGGGGAATGCTAAATCCGGTGCAGCTGTGTATGGTAGCCAATCAGCTAACTTCAGCTTGTTCAGTTAAGCTTTGACAGAAAAACCTGGAAGCTGATTGTTTTTTTATGCAGAGCGGCACCAGATTTTGCACTCTTCAGTTTTAGTAAAATAACTCCCTTGTCTCTTTGCTACAGATCTGACAGGCAGCAGGCAGGAACAGAAGTTGGTAGTTGCTCAGTTAACATATAGATGAAAAAAAACATTGGCGGTTGTGGCATCAGGATCCAGGACTCTCACCAGCAGAATTGTAGATGCAGTGCAATGCCAAGTTCCGTGAGTACAATTTAGGGAGGGGGGGAATTTGTGTTGGAGGTGATTCTGTCATGGGGTGGGGGGTGGCAGGGTTGTATTTGGAACAGGGGGTAATTTTTGCTTATTAGGCACTCATTACTTACTCTTGAACTGTGCACCTATTGTGTTATGCCCCATACACACGATCGGACTTTCCGACAACAAAACCGTGGATTTTTGTTCGAAGGATGTTGGCTCCAACTTGTCTTGCATACACACAGTCACACAAATGTTGGCCAACAATTACGAATGTGGGAACGCGGTGACGTACAAGACCTACGATGAGCCGAGAAAAAGGAAGTTTAATAGCCAGTGCGGCTCCTTCTGCTTGATCCCAAGCATAAGTGAACTTTGTGCGTCGGACTTGTGTACACACGATCGGAAATTCCGACAACAAAGTTTTGTTGGTGGAAAATTTAAGAACCTGCTAGCCAACATTTGTTGGCGGAAAGTCTGACAACAAATATTCGATGGAGCATACACATGGTCGGACTTTCAGCCAACAAGCTCACATCCAACATTTGTTGGCGGAAAATCCGATCGTGTGTACGGTGCATTACACTTGCATTCTGTGTGTTAATTATGCCTGGCCCTACTGGGGTCAGTTGTGCATGTGGGACAACTGTCTCCCAGGCCAACTTTCCTGCACACTGATCGGCCATTTTGATTTTAAGTGATTTGTGGGTGTAGCTACAAATGGAGCAGAAAGATTTTGTTGGTGTGGGTAAAAGCAACAGCATAGATGGGTGAATCTTTCCTGATTGCACCCTCGGTCTGATTCTGCTGATCCATTCCACACATCCATGGGAGAGGCTGTGGTGACCTCCCCACTGGAAGCAGCTAGTGGTTTACTGACTTGATGCATCGCTGTGATACACTTGCCTCCTCTTGGTGTGCACCCCAGGCAGTCCTTGTTTGACTTCCCCAGAGGAATTGTGCTTGTTCTACCATTTTCTTCCCCGGTAATAGAATGGATATCACTGTATGCTTTTTATTTTTTTTTGGTTGCTGTATAAAAACCTCCATTTTTGATAACATAAGTCTACTGATATACACCCTGAAGAAAGAATAAACTTCTAAAATGCATCAGGTACGTCTGTTAATGTTGTGAAGTTATCAGAAAATGTAGAACAATATACACATATATATTGTGTGCTATGTTGATAAAGAAATACACCAGCCGTAAATAGTTTTTAACGGTATTGTTTATTAAAATTTGTACTTGAGATTTTTTTAAATATTCTCATATTAATCTATACCCACATTACTGATTGAAAATACTCTGTGGGCCTTTAAAGTCCCAGTAGGGGGTTGTTTCTCTTTCTTTCTGATTCTGACCATGTGCCTGCCAGAATACCTGAAGGGAGATTTCACACCACCATATGGCCTCATGCTCACGGCATACGGAAGTTAGGTGTTTTTATTTCTGCCTTTAAATGCCCCTATATGTTAGCCTATGTGTCCATTTACAGGAGTATTAAAAGAGCAGGGTTTAGAAGCAGGAAAAAAAACCTTTACCAGTGCTTTCAGCAGAGGAGCGTTTGGGCAGAAGAATGCTAAAACGTGTCTAAGAGCACCTAAATGCTAGGCGTGTTTAGCGCTTGAGCCTTCATTCATTTCAGTGGCCAGAATAAATTAATATTCTGACCAATGGAATGAATGAACACCCAAGTGCTTGACACTCCTAAACTTGTTTTCAAACCGCGGCTTTAGGCGATTTTTTTTATCTGCTTTTTCTTCCCCTGAAGGAAAGGCAGGTCCAGGGGAGGAATTTTTTTTTCCTGTTAAAAAAAAAAATAATGTCCTGTGAACATGAGGCCTATGACTGGCAAGGGGTGTAGTTCCACCCAGAAACCTTCCCGAAAGCCACATTGAATCTAGTAATAAAAAAATCTATGAGACTCAAAATTGGTAACTTTTGCAACTTTTGCACAATTTCTGTATTCCCCCAATAAGCTAGCCACCTTCCCAGCCTCTCTCCACACACCAAAATATGACCAGTTGCACAGCTGGAGAATGCTTATGTGGCCTTCAACTTTAATTGGCAAAAGCTTTGCCAGAGATTCACCCAGTATCTTTTTTAGCATTTTCTATCTGCAAAGTTTAGTAAACAGAAGAATGCTACTAGCATATATACAAGAGAAGCCAGGCATGTGATTGTACCTGTATTCACCCAGGGTCAAATGGTCAGTGTCTCACTGAGAATGACTGTTGGCAAGCACATCTGCTTGTCCTTGTATGAGTAAAAGAGCACTAGGGCCACTGGCCTTAAATTTCTCTATTAACCAATTAACCGGAGGATGCTGCACACACTGTGCAAACAATTGGAAACAGTTGGCACCTGCTCTCTCACAGATTTTCCAAAGACATTTAGTTCTGGTTGTCAACCTGTAGAAAATCTGTACACAGTGCAGTCGTAAATTGTGATTCAGCCTATAATGGCAGTTGGGCAACTATTAGGCCTTGTAAGACACCTCAAGACTTGGGCACATACGTATCTTTCCAGGGAAAGTGGTCTTTAAAACATCTGTCATTGTACACAGCCTGGACATGCTGGGGTTCTCTTCCAAACCTGCCTGACAGACAGATGTACTAAAAGCTTTGTTCTCCTTCATTTACGCCCCATTCACACTAGGTGTAGTGGGAATGCACAGTACTATGTGCTTTTTTTTTTTGCAAAATTTTCACACATTTCCACATTGCACACATGGGGCAGCACATTTACTTGAAAGGTATGCCCAGAGCTGAGAAGGAATGAAATAGGCACAGGGCATACATGACAAGGTGAAAGGGGAACCAGGCAGAAGAGGTTAACTATATTAAGTGATGTGGTCAGTATCTATGCTAAACTGATTGGGAGGAGCAGGAGAATATAATGCTTGGGAAGAGTAGTTTAGGTTCACCTGCAGAGGAGAAATCCACAGAAGAACATCTCTCCCTCCTGTCCTATTTTTTGGATAGTACTGTTATACTCACTTTGTTGTTCTTTGGTGGTTTGGGGTCCTTGATGGGGGTTTAAATCTGATGTTATTGTTAAAATGGTGGGTATCCAACTTTGGTATGGTGTTCTCTAGTTGGTAGGGTTCAATAAATAGTGACTGGGTAGTGTTAAGACTGATGGGTTTCTGAGATCAGCTGGGTTAGTCCTTGAGGCGGTGTTTGGTGGCTGGGGTCTTAACTTAGCTAACTGGTGCCACAGACACAAAGTTTTAGTTATATGGTACCGTCAAGGACCTGCAACCATTGTTATCTGGATTTATATGTTTATTTTTATATTTTGTTATTTATAAGGTTATGTTTAATAAAAGGCCAATTCGGTCGTTTAACTTCAATTACGAGTAGTGTTTTTTTTCCTTGGGGTTATAGGGAGGTGTAGTTTTGGGTAGGAGGTTAAGTATGGAGATGAGCTCTTATCTACCCTGGTCATGGGCTGCCCTTTGTGCCACAAATGTGACCAAAGAAGCTAATGTACCAAATTTTGGCACTGAGCTAGGTGCAGTTGGTGACATGCAATTTGCCATTATTTCTGCACATTTTGTCCCTCAACAAGCACACCAAAATTGCACCACTTTTGGGGTCTTATTAAGAAAAAATGGTACCAAAAGCAAGTCATGCGTTTTGTCATGTTTCTGCCCATGTTCCGGGATACCAAGTGTGAATGCAGCATTATAGGAAATGAAATAACTGATGTCAAGTCTTGCAGATATTTTTCACTTGCCAGAAAACCTTCATATGTAACAATTAATATTCCCAATGATTGTAAGCTCTTTTGTTAAAGTGTATTTAACAAAAAACACAAAAAATAAAAAAAAAATTGCAGCTTACCAGTCTTTAGATATAGTGGCTAGATAGTATAGTTATATACAGTATCTTCTTTAAACTACTAATCCAATCACCCTCCATGTAATGGAAATGAACAAATATGGACAAGTTTAAAGTCCGACCAGAGTGGTAACCATCTCCAAAGATACAGTGGTGGAGTGAGCGTAGCCTCTCTGGGACAGGATGTGCGCTATTTGCATAGCTACTAAGTGAAAATAAAGGTAAAATCCTGAAAAAAGGAAAAATAATGTACCCACCTCATCTAAGGCTTTGTGAACGGCAATATATTGATTATTTTGTTTTTCGGTTTAGCTGCGCTTCAAATCCTACCAGTCTAACTGGTGCAATTGATGCTTAGATATGTTGCTCTACCATAAGAAAGTATATTATTCATTACACAGGAGTTCCTCTTTAGTAAATCAGGTGCAGGGTTTTAAAAAAAACTGCACTTGGCTGATAAGATGCTACAATTGGGGTGCCAATTCATGATCAATCCTCCAATCAACGTGGTACTTTATAAACAAGGGATGCTTCCACTGTGCAGTCCGGCAACTTTCCAGAATTGTCTTTTTTTCCTGGAAAAATACAAATTTGGAAAAGCAGCTGGTAGATAAGGCTGTCTTAGTGAAGCAAGCATATCAGGTATATTTTCTGTATTATCTGTGGGGAACATTTTATATCTGTGTTCTTATCCTGTGCACGGAGCATTGAATACAGGCCTGATTCCGTCACTCTGCATCTGCTCTCATTTTCTTCTCTCTTACTTCATTTGTCTTCTGCCTTTTGTCTAGATTCCTCCATTCACCTCTCTGGCTTGTCTCCTTCCCACATACCTCTGCTGTTGTGTGCCAGAACGATTCCTTATCATACTTTCCATGCGGACATCTGTATTATTCTGCTATTGAACAGACTTTACTCTCCCAGTTTATATGCAGTTTGCTATTATTGTATGTTTTTCTCTATTAAATCGTTTACATGCCTGAATTTGTTTTTAAAGGTGTATTTTACTGGAATTAATTCACACTTCTGTCCTTATTGTGTTGCCCCTATTGTGTTTCTTTATATTGTGCTGTAAGTCGTTTGATGCAGTGAGCTTGGTGTAAAGTGAAAATTCAAGCATATACAAAAATACAGTATACAGTAGACAGCACTGTGGGCAATAAATAAAATATACAATAAAAAAACATTATTTTTACAATGAAGGAAATCCCCTTGGTCCCCTAATGCTAATAAGTAATTTGTGTTAAAGAGGAGCTCCAGTCTTCCCCCAAAAAATTTAAAGTCAGCAGCTACAAATACTGTAGCTGCTGACTTTTTATATAAGGACACTTACCTGTCCAAGGATCCAGTGATGTTGGCACCTGAGCCGATTCTTCAATCGGCTTTGGGTACAGGCATCGGCATCTTCACTAAGTTGCGCTGCACTTTGTGAATGGTCCCGTAGCCTTCTGGGACCTGGGTGTGTGTCTTCGTAGAGCGCTGTGACAATCTTACCAGGAAGTGGGAGCGGGTGCCTGTCAAAATCAGTTACTGCTCCCCTCTCCCCCCAATTAATGCCAAATATGGCAGTGGAGGATGAAAACAAGCGGAGCCTCCCCTTTTGGGTGGAGCTCAGCTTTAACTACTTAAGGACCACCTGCCGCAGTTGTACTGCGGCAATGTGGCTCAATCACGCAGCGCGTGCGCACGTCCACTTGCTACCGGGGGAGCCAATTAGTGGGTGGGGCAGACTCGATGTCCGCCAGCCACACGCGATCGTTCCCTGCAGTGACAGAACAGGGATCTGCCTGTGTAAACAAGGCAAATCCCCGTTCTGACAGGAGAGATCACACAGATATTGTCTTTATGCTATGCAGGAAGATGGATCTGTGCGTTTCCCCAGTCACACAGTCCCCCATACAGTTAGTAAACACAACCAGGGAACACATTTAACCTCTTGATCGCCCCTAGTGTTAACCCCTTCCATGCCAGTGTCATTAGTACAATAAGGCTTTATTCACACTAATGCGTCTTTTGATGCATTTTGCAGAAATGCAGGGAAATTTTTTAACGGGTTCCTATGGAACATGTTCACATCAATGCATTTTTGTGCCTCTGCGTTTTTGGAAAGGGTCGGGGATTTTTCTTCATGCAAAATGCAGAGTTTTGCATGTAATAGAAGTCAATGGACCCGCATCCAAAACGCAAGGACCGCGTTTTTACCCGTTTTTTTTTTTAAAAAAATATTTTTTTTACACTGTATATAGCTGGTTGCTAAGCAACCACAGTGTAAAAAAAAAAATAAAATAAAGACGCAAAACGCGGCAAAATCACGACAAAAACGCGGCAAGCACCGCAAAAAGCACTGCAAAAACGCTCAAAAGCAACATGCATAGATGTGAATCGAGCCTAACAGTGCATATTTTTAGCACTGATTACTGTAATAATGTTACTGGTTCCCAAAAAGTGTAAAAAATGTCAGTTAGGTGTCCGATCTGTCCGCCGCAATGTCGCTAAAAATCCCTGATCACCGCCATTACTAGTAAAAAAATAAAACTATTTATAAAAATGCCCTAAATCTATCCCCTATTTTGTAAACGCTATAACTTTTGCGCAAACCAATCAATATAAGCTTATTGAGATTTCTTTTTACCAAAAATATGTAGAAGAATGCATATTGGCCTAAACTGATGAAGAAATTTTTTTTTTTTACTTTTTTTGGATATTTATTTTAGCAGCAGGAGCTGCCAGAGTTAAATTTTCATGTTAACAAACTGATGATTGATTGCTAGGACCATCTAGAAACCAATCACTTGCTTGTTAATTTGCAAAGTTAAAGTGATCGTAAAGTATCGTTTTTTGTAATGTTACCTGCTCTGTGCAAGGGTTTTGCACAGAGCAGCCGATACTCCTTTTCTGGGGCCCCCCGGCTGCGCTCCTGGCTCCTCCTCTTTATCGAGTGCCCCCGCGGAGAGCGGCTTTCCGTGTGGGCACTTTTGCGAGCGCGCTCCCAAGTCCTGCTGCTGCATCCATTGACACAGACAGCAGGATTCGGCCCCCACCCCTGACTCCCGTGTCACTGGATTTGATCGACAGCAGCAGGAGCCAATGGCTCCCACTGTTATCAATCTATCCAATGAGGACCCAAGACAGTGGCTGGAGCTGCTGGGCTTGTTCTCATTGCTGGAACGATCGGGTTCAGGTAAGAAAAGGGGGGGCTCTTGGGGGCTGCTGCAGCACAGAAGGTTTTTCATCTTAATGCATATACATTAAGGTGAAAAACCTCAAGACTTTACAACTCCTTTAACTAAAGCAGCTCCCGCCATCGATCCAGCTCTGTTTTGCCTCTCACTGCGCTCTTCTATTAAAAGGAGAGCAGTAGAGGCTGAGATGAGGCATTGGCACAGCCCTGATCGTGATCTACCTGTGAGCTTCTCGCGATCGACAGGTAGATCGTGATCAATGGGCTGCCGACCCGGAACTAAATTATATTTCCATTGACATGTTTACATTGTTGATTGTTGGGTTGGCTTCAGATTACTTTTCTTCACATCCATCCTAATTATTTACAGCTTCTTATGTTAAAAAAAGTTTTTTATTAAATTTACATTTTTCTTAAAATAAAGTCATATGTATTACTAATAGAAATCCTGTATATGACTAAATTACTGTGATAATAATTAGAGAAAAGAGTCTGCTAGGTTCTGGTCTCCAAGGAATTTCCTGTAAGCAGTGATACTTGCCCTGCAGTGGGAGGATGCAGGTCAGAGCTTGTCCCTATATAAGCCGCACATACCATGTTGCAGCCCTGGGACTCCCACCCTTTTCCACATTGCCTAAAGCATTGAAGGGTCCTATACTATTACTAAGAGCATAATAGACTAAATATGTTAGCATCTTAGTCTTATCTTAACAGCATAGTGACCTCACTGGCAGGGAAGAGGTTAACGGGTTCTTGTTTGTTACATGTGACTTATTTCATTTTAATCCAAAGGTAAAGCTTTTGAGCTTTGATGAGTGTTTAAAGCGAAACTCCAGCCACAGACATTTCTAAGAATTCAAGAGATAAAACGTTACCTCTTGTAAGGTGTTACATGCTCACCTTGTATCTGTTTACTATAGAATTCATTTGATTTGTACCTGCTGGATAATACTAGCAGTGTCTGCAGCACTGTACTTCCAGAGCTGTGTCTATGAGCCCTGAATGAGAGCTCTTATTACAGTGAAGAGATCCTGTTGTTTACCTTCCTTTTCCTCTCACCTTGGCCATTTCTAAAAAGACTTGTATACTCTGAACAGTATAATATACAACTCTGTGATTGGGCAAGGGAAGAAGGGTGGATAAATGACAGAATCCCTCCACTGTGTGAGAAACGCAGCTCTTGCCCATTTTTAGAACACCTTGTATTCTGTTCATTTTATGTGAATCAACGAGGGGGAAGAAAAGGGAGGATAAATGACAGGATCCCATTGCAGTTTGAGACCTGCAAGTCTTACAACGCTGCATGTAGTTACCAGCAGATGTTTTGAATGCGGAAAATATGAATGCTTGGGCAATCACAGATGCAAAGAAACATTAGTGTTTACACAAATACAGCGCCATTCAGCCATCCACTTGTATTAAAAAAAATTAAAATAGACTTAATACCCCGGAAAAGAGATCCCAACTACTGCTACACCTTCAAAGGACTAAAGCCCACGTAGTTTTTTTTTACAAGAGACCCATTTTCGGTCAGATAACATCCCAAAGCTTCATAACAACTTCTATCCAACGGCATACCATCCCTCCAATACAGATTCAAAAACCAAGGGCGTCTCGATACTAATCTCTAAACACTGTCCCATCCAATTACAAGATATTGAACGAGACAATAAGGGCAGATACTTATTCCTCAAGGGCACACTACACAACAGACCTATTACACAGGCCAATTTGTATGCTCCCAATAAACATCACATGCCCTTCTTCCGCAAAACCTTACACCAGCTTACCTCCTTCCAGAATGGTATCCTGATAGTAGGTGGTGATTTTATGATTTTAATGTAGCACTATCTCCTTCCCAAGACACATCCAAGGGATCCTCATCCCTAACGTACAGAGCCCTCTGAGCGATCAAGACTCAACTAAGTGACCTAACCCTATCACTGGATCAGGTAGGTTTTGTTCCTGGACGAGAAGCCAGGGACAACACCATAAAAGCCATCACCATACATTACTGGTTGTCACATTCCTCGAAACCGGGCTTTTGCTGTCCCTTGATGTGGAGAAGGCGTTCGACAGAGTGGCATGGGACTACATCATGGCGACACTAAAGGCTATGGGATTCCCAGACCGCCTACTTCAACTAATTTTTGCATTATATTCTACGCCATCAGTCAGAATTCGAGTCAATTGCCGCCTGTCGGATGCCTTCTCCATTTCGAATGGCACGCGCCAAGGTTACCCCTTATCTTCATTCTTACTATGGTGCCCCTCCTTCATAGAATAAAGGCCAACCCGAGATCAAAAGTATCAACATCAAACACAAACATTACAAACTAGAAGCTTACGCTAATGACGTATTGCTTGACCTCACCCTATTCAAATCACTCTCTAACCTCCAAATTAATTTCTCAAAATCGAAGGCACTAAACGTTTCCCTAACTACCGCCATGGTGACGTAGTGTCAAGCAAACTTTAACTTTGAATGCCAGCCTATCTAGGTATTCAGATCCCCAAAAAACTATCAAACCTATACGCCAGAAACTTCCCGTCTATTCTCCAATCTATTCAACTAGATTGAAGTGCTGATACAAGTATTTGCCCGAGTACTTGTACTCGGGCAAATGCTCTGATGCTTTATCCGATACCTGGACAGTCAGGGGTGATCGGTGCAGAGCTGGGGAGGAGTTACAATCATCGATCCCCCTGTATAGATTTCAAAAAAGAAGCTGACAGACGCTTCTCCTCCTCTCCCTTTCACAGCTTCTAGCTGCTTTATTGAAATCTATACAGGGGGGATCGGTGCTTGTAACTCCTTCTACCGCCACACTGATCACCCCCTGACTGTACCTGTATACTCCTCCAGTCCCTCTCTGTGTCCTCTTTAAGCTGAGGTTGCTGAGAAAGGGACAGGGAAAATCTCTGTCCCCAGTCCCTTTCTGCGTCTCAAAAGGGAGATGTCAGGGGTCTGTTAAGACCCCTGATATCTCACCAAAGCCCCCCTCCCCCACAGGGCTGATAAAAAAATAAAGAATTGTAATAAATAAATATTTAAAAGGTTAAATTGTAACAATAATTAAAAAATAAAATAAAAAACACACTGAGTGTCAAATTCTAAGTATCAGTAAAATGTGACAAAAATTATATATTAAACATAGTAAATAATAATAAATAAAAACTATAGATAGATCTACTAGAGTCCACAAAAAGTCCAATAATTAGGTCCAATTGGACCGTGATAAAGTGCTCCTAATAGATTCCACACCAAAAGTGTCACAGAGACACTCGAAGTGTGATAAGGTGCTTGCTTACCAGATTTTCAAGAGAAATCATATAACGCATATAGAATCAGTCCAAACCGCCACTTTACTTACCCCAGCACTCTCTCATCACCTGGGAATCTGCCACTAGGTAAACCAGCCAGAACTCCAAAAAGAAGTATTCCTGTAAAGAAAGAAGAAAAGCGCCTCTCCACAGTGCAATAAAAAATTTGTACCATATTTATTTAATGATTAATGAGTGAATACACTCACACATATAAAACCACATGCGTATGTAAAAAAAAGTCACCAACCCAGTAGCTCTGATGATGAAATGCGTTGAGAAAAGCCTTATGCCGACATCATCCTTCCCCAAAACTAGAGGGCCCTGCCTGCTTTGTGACTTTTTTATTACATGCGCATGTGTGTGACCACACCCCCATCTGAGACTATACAAGAAAGAAAGGAATATTCCTGAGAGGACAATCCCTTTCACCAAGAAAAGAGAAGTGGCACAGGTCCCATAGGGGAGAAAAACCTTAGAGGAGGCAATGGATTAACATTAAAGAATCCTATGCATTAATATTGAAAGATCCATACTTAAGCCCCATACACACGGTCAGACTTTTTCATCAATTTGGTCCGATCGGACAAGGTTGTTGAAAAATCAGACCGTGTGTATGCACCATCGGACAGTGTTCGTCGGTTTGTCCGTCGGACAAAGTCTTATCTCCTGCTGGAAAGATTTCCCGTCAACCCGGTCCGATCACACCAAATCCGATCGTGTGTACGGTTGTCCGACCGGACAAAGTGCCACGCATGCTCAGATCACATTACAAGACCAAAGCTATTGGCTACTAGCCTCTACGTAGTCCCGTCGTAGGCAACAAACGTCACCACGTTCAGAATGATCGGATTTTCCGACAACTTTGTCCGACCGTGTGTACGCAAAACCAACATCGGACAAAGTATGACGGACATGGTCCGACGGACCTGGTCCGCGGATTGTCCGACCGTGTGTATGGGGCTTAACCTGGAAGGTTACACACAAAAGAGCATGCATAATAACCCTACGTTAAAGGGAAAAAGTGCAATTGACCTGATATATATTGGGTCTATCTTGTGAGGTGGGAGCGATATAATACTGGTGGAGGGATAAGCCACATAACCCCATAAAAACTCTATATATGCACTTTCTGCTAGAAAATAGCACATTTATGAAAATGGACCCAGAACATTGAATAATATTAGTTGTTATATATATATATATATATATATATATATATATATATATATATATATATATATATATATATGTACAGTATGTATATTCTTTGACTGAAATTTTTTAGACTTTTTTTTTTAAAACTTTTTTTGATTATTTTTTTATATACATTCAACTCTTATGAATTGCACGTATTTTATTCATGACACAAAAAATACTTTATTGAGAACTTGAGAGTTATACAAATTAAGATTGCCCAAATTTGTTGGTATTTACATTTTAATTGCACTTTATTGATTTAATAATGGCACTTTGAAGATCATAAAAATCTATGTTTTATTGTGCAGACACAGTTTTTATATTCTTTATGTTGCAATATACAGGTAAAGTATGAATACTGTATTTGTGCCAGCAGCAGTAATTTATGGTCATATACTTTCACTGGGCACATACTTGATAGTGCTGGAGTATATGGTATAAATATTTTTGTTGGTGCCAAATTTTATTGCACTATTCTCTAAAATAGTTTTATCTATACTATCTACTACCTTTCCTGCCACCCATGGCATAGAGCTTTAATCTACACAATATAAAGCTTTAATCTTTTGAAGAGCTATACGGATACTGAAATATTTTTCAGCATCCAACTCACCACTGCGCACTGATTCTATGTGATGGCCCCTATGTTGTCACTACGGTGTCATGTTGTGATGTAGCAGCTAGCAGATGAAACCAAAAAGCCCTGTGGGGGGGATCAGGTGTCATTCCTCTTACAGCATTGTTCTTCTAGGTTTGAGGCATGGGCAGCAGGACGAGTAGGTATTAATAGTCTTCTTTGAAGTGACTTTGCAAAGTAAATTCAGAGAGCCTTCTGACGTCATGATAGTTGCAGTGTTTTTGTTTGATGATCCGTTTAACTTATTTCTTAGCTTTTCTATTGAATCTGTTATTTCCCTTGCATTAATTATAATACAAATAATAAATGCTGTGCCACCTATTACATATGTTATAATCCGTGCTGATAAACTTATACAAACCAAAATAAAGTAAGCATTTCCATGTGCAAAAAAATCTCTTGTGTTTTTCTTATTACATAAGAATCCCAATGTTATTTACAGTTCACCACATGTGTAAATGAAAGTGTTAGAATCCATTAATCCTTCAAATTGTGCTGAGTGATCCCCACTGCCTTTGTGCCTGCGCGCTCACCTCACGCCTTCAATCTGGCTCACACTCTGGTGTTATCACTAATGGTATTGCTCCTTATACACCCCCAGATGGTGGTATATGGGTCATCAAGGACAAAAAGGTGTGTGGTCCCTTTAAGAGTTTGGCCTTATAACTTTCTCAACTCTGTCAAACTGACAGCGGGGCTGCTTCTCCCAGATCACTTCCAGTCTCAGTTGTCAATCACGCCACCCGGCTCTGCCATGCACGTGTCGTCACGGTCACATGACTTCTTCAGGGATCCCTTGCATTAATTGTTACATTACGGTATATCTAATTGAATCCATTGGTTCGTTTTTGCCATTGAATCAGTTCTGTGTGGTCAAGCCTTGTACTGACAAGTAAAGGGAAACATTCCAGGGACCAAGGTTCAAATCTGAACTCTAGGTAGATATAACAACACACAAATGAATGCAGCTCTGCAATCATTAATACATCTTTAAAAGTATTTTTTTTAAATGCAAGCATCTTAAGTATCTGAATATACCTTGTATCAGCACCTTGCAGCCCCCATATAGCAGGGCTGAAGTGTAAGCCCCCGCACACACGGTCGGAAATTCCGACCACAAAATCCGTCAGATTTTTTCCAACGGATTTTGTCCGAAACTGGTGTTGCATACACACGGTTGGACAAAGTTGTCGGAAAATCCGATCATTCCGAACGTGGTGACGTTCGTTGCGTACGACAGAACTACGTAGAGGCTATTAGCCAATAGCTTTGGTCTCGTAATTTGATCTGAGCATGGGTGGCACTTTGTCCATCGGATTTCTCGACACACGATTGGAAAAAGTCCGATCGGATTTTGTTGTCGGAAAATTTGAGATCAGGATCTCAAATATTTTCCGTCGGAAATTCCGACGGAAAAAGTCTGATGGAGCCCACACACATGGTCTGATCGGACATTTTCCATTGGAATTTCCGGCCGTGTGTACGGGGGATAAGAGGAAGAAGCAGTACAAGGTTCCTATGCTGACAAGAGAAGGCAGAGATGATAGAGAGATGAGGTCTTAAAGCGGAGGTCCACACAAAAATGGAACTTCAGCTTTTCAGAATTCCCCCCTTCCGGTGTCACATTTGGCACCTTTCGGGGGGTGCAGATACCTGTATAATACAGGTATTTGCACCCACTTCCGGGCATAGATCACAGCGGTGATCGCGGTGACCTAGGCCACTCCCCCCTGATGTCTGCTGGGAGACACACGGGTCCCAGAGACAGCAGGGACCATTCAGATTGCACAGCGCGACTCGCGAATGCGCAGTAGGGAACCAGGAAGTGAAGCCACAAGGCTTCACTTCCTGATTCCCTCACCGAAGATGGCGGCGGCAGCTTTCGAGGACCGAGGGACAGTTCGGCCTCGTGTACCGACATTGCGGGTGCCCTGGACAGGTGAGTGTCCTTATTTTAAAAGTCAGACGCTGCAGTATTTGTAGCTGCTGACTTTAAAAAAAAAAAAATTGGCGGACCTCCGCTTTATTAAGTCTGCGCTGCTTCTTCTTCGCTGTCCAAATTCAGGCTGCAGTGGGTTCAGGACAACCAGGGCTCAGAGGAAATGGGTTGAATGATGCTCACCATCAAACTGAAGACCTCTAGCAGCAGGAATAAAGTATTTTGGTGGAAATCTGTAGATTCAAAATAAATATTGCAGCGCAAGCTGTTTTTAATTGTATCTTTTAATTGGCTAATCATTTTATTGTGTTGTATTTGGCTGGAGTTCTACTTTAAATGTTACTTTAAAGTTTAAATGCTTCATGTGGTTTCTATGCCGAGAAATGTGCATGTAACTGCTTTCTTTATACATTGTCTGTGTCCTCACTTGCAGGGAAATCTGGACTGTATGATGATGTTTTAAATTTACATTGTGGAATGTCTTGTTACTTAACACTGTGCTTGGAAAATTAGGCTCCTTCTAAAAATAGATTTTGTGTGTGGTGTCACCCCTGAGGGTGATGATTTTGTCCATCTTAGTGCACTTAGAAAATTAAAATAGACATTTCACTTTATAACAACAAATACATCTTTGCAAAGAAAATGGCAGGCTAAAAACACCCATGGTTTTTAGAATATAGTGTAGGGGAATGGGTAAGGCTCAATTCACACTACTGCGACCTGAAAATTGCTAAACCTACAGTGCAACTTTGCCAGGCAACTTCCTGGCGATTTGATGGCAGCTTGATGTGACTTGAGTACTACTTTGAAGCAACATTGAAGCGACTTTGTCTTGTGCAGGTATGCAGAGATAGCATACAGGAAGATACCATTCACTGCCTGGGTATTCATCCTGTAATGTGGGATCCAAATCACATCAGTATAGATGAGGATCCGACTTGGAGGCAACTTCCATTAATGTCTATGGGTACAAGTCGGATAGCAGTTACCTTGAAGTAGTACTGGAACCTTTTCTAAAGTTGGAGCAATGCCAGTAGTGTTAGTTAAGACATCTCTCATTGACTGACATTGGATTTCATATGTCACGCGATTTGGGGTCTCACAAGTCGGATCCCAAGTCGCAGCACTGTGAACCAAGCCTTAGAGCCCTTAGAAAGTCTGATTGTTATGCCGTGTATACACGAGCGGTTTTGCCGTCGGAATAAACTCTGAAGGTTTCTCCAACGGAATTCCGACGGAATTCCTCTTAAGCGGTCTTGCCTACACAGGATCACACCAAAGTCCGACCGTCTAGAATGTGGTGATGTACAACACGTACAACAGGACTAGAAAAAGGAAGTGCAATAGCCAGTAGCCAATAGCTTCCGTCTCGTACTTGCTTCAGAGCATGCGTCGTTTTTGGTATGTCAGATCAGCATACAGACGAGCGGTTTTCCCGGAATTGGTTCCGTCTGAAAAATTTAGAACTTGTTCTCTTTCTAGGTCGTCAGAATTTTCGAAATAAAAAGTCCGATGGGGCATAGACACGATCGGAATATACGATAAAAAGCTCACGTCAGACTTTTTCTGTCGGAAATTTCACTCGTGTGTACACGGCATTAGACGTTATAGAAAGCTGCTTGTAGTAGTTTGGGAACACGCCACCAAATGCACTTGGTAGCTTTCTGCAGGAACCCCAAGAAACACTGATATGAAAATAGCACCTTCAGTTCTTAAAATTGTTCTTGACCGTATGCACTCCCGAACCTCACTATTGATAAGTGAGGCTGTCTATGACAAGAATGTATCAGTAGTGAGACACAATGGGGGTTATTTACTAAAACTGGAGAGTGCAAAATATGGCGCAGCTCTGCATAGAAACCAATCGGCTTTCAGTTTTTTTTTTTTGTGAAAGCTTAATTGAACAAGCTGAATTTAGAAGCTGATTGGCTACCATGCACAGCTGCAGCAGATTGTGCACTCTTCAGTTTTAGTAAGTCAACCTCAATTAATTTAGGAACTGAGGCTGCTGTTTGTATATAAGAGCCTCCAAGGCTTCAGGACCCCCATGGAGCTCTATCTATGTACCTGTATTGCATGGCTGCCTACAGTCTTGGACACAGTTGCATAGGCATGTACAGCATGTGTTTATGCGCCCATGAGTGACAGATGTTCCCTGAAGCCACCGCCAGCAGCCTGTTAAAAGTCAATGACGGAAGCAGCTGTACACATTATCCAACACTGTTTACATCCGTACAGAGACAGATGCACAACTCTGACAACTCTGGACTCAGTCTGTCACACACTGTACAGGCCTCTGCACCCATGTGAATGATCCCTTAGTTTAATTTATAAGACATTACCACACCTGGGAACATTTGAATCCCTGTGGGTCTGAAATTCTGGTATTCTGGTGCCTGTAGCATGGTAAATTATGAGCCTGGCCAGAATAGTAAAGTGTTTAGGCACATGGTTTAGTGATATGGTCCCTAAAACAAACAGCCCTGACTTAATGCACTCACACAGATGGCACCATAACAAGACTGTGGGTAATCAGTTATGACAATATGTGGATAATCAACACAGGTAATACACACTTGGAATTCTGACAATAGGTGGGGCAACAAATGTGGACAACAAACTGGCAATTGTGATAATAGGTGGGCAACAAATAGGCAATTTTGGCAAAACACAGGAAACAAATAGGCAATTGTGACAATATGTGGGCAAAAAATAGGCAATTGTTGCAACATGTTAGCAACAAGCAAGTAATTGTGGCAGTATGCAGGCAACAAATGTACATTTATGTTAATACTTGGGCGTCAAAAAGGTAATCATGAAAATATGCAGGCAATAAATGGACAATGACAATACATGGGCAATAAAATGCAGGGCAAACTGCTTGAACCTAGTCTGTTTGTGTTACTCGCCCTCCTTCACGGGATAGTACCTCAAGCCACCCTCTGCATGTGTTGACAGATCCTTTTGATATTGACCAAGAATAAGTGGCCACGTGAAGACATCGAGGCTGGCTTACTAAAGGATTTGAGAATTTCCACATTATAAATTGTGTCAATATTCACTTAAATTATAGATCACGTGCAACTGAAATAACAGGAATTTTCACATGGTTGGATAAATGAAGTGAATTTTCACACATTTGATTGTGTGAACATTCTCAAATCCATTAGTTAATCAGCCCCATTGTGTTTGAGAGGTAGATCATAGAGAACACAAATAATAGGTAGCGTGGCATGCTTAGTAGAAGTAAAGCAGATTGTGGATGCCCCACTGCAAGGGCAGTTTTTTTCATATTTCCATAGTTTAGATTTAACTGAAAGTAGCTAAAATGTGTAATGTTAACAATGTTTTCTGGATAGCATTAATGTTTGCTTATGGATTTTGCTTGTTGCCTGACTTTCCTCTTGAAGTATTCCTTTCCGATACTCTGCACCAGAGAAAAGACTCCACACAAACAGGCCCTTTAAGTTCTTCCTATGAGACAGGGGTGTCAAATCCAATTTAATTACGGGCCACATCAGCATTATGGTTGCCTTCAGAGGGCTGGTCGTATGTCCAGAACACACCACCCCTCTTACATCAGATGTCAAGAGTTCCCCCACCCCCACCACCACTATCAGAAGTCAAGAGTCCCACACCCTCCCTTACATCACAGTGCAACCCCCTTACCTTGTGCTGCTGCCAGGAAGAAGCTATAGGCAGAGCTGGGAAGCAGAAAGTGCAGGGTCTGGAGGAGGACCAGAGGAGGGCTGGAGTCAGCTGCCTGTGTCTGCTGAATACTGAGGCCAGGGGAGGCCGAGACAAGGGGGTGCTTCAGCTTCACAGAAAGGTGCAGGATCCGTAGGAGGAGTTCTGTTCTCTCTGCTGCTGATTGCTGGGACAGGGGGCAGAGACGAGCCTCTCCGTGGCTGCATGGAGAAGGGCAGGATCTGGTGGAGAGGTTCTGTTCTCCTGTTTGCTGCCGACTGCTGAGAAAAGGTGGGGGCAGAGACAAGGGGGTGCCGCAGCTGTAGGAGAGGTGTAAGGGCCACATGAAATTGCCTGTTGGGCTGAATTTGGCCCATAGGCCTTGTGTTTGACACATATGCTATAAGAACTATGGAGGCTACCGTGATTGCTGCCTGACTGTTATGGTCACCCTCCAAGTCACTGACCCAAAACAAGTATGGACATCGGTAAAGACAGAAGTTCTTATAAGTATACCTCTTCTTGGTTGGCGACCTAAAGTGTTGAATCAAGAGAGTCAGCATAACATCCAGGCAACTAACATTTGCAGAATGAGAAGGCAGCAGCGGGGGCTTCCATGTTTCTCACAGTAAAGGTTTCTTACAAGGTAACAGTCCTCCCAGCAATTGGAGACTGGGTTTAATTTGGCCTCTGTACATATTAACCTTACTTAGCATTAACGGGAAATCCAGAATGGAGAAAATGATTGCAATCACTCATCATTTGGACAACAGTTTGGCTAGGTGAAAAGCCTTTTCCCCAAATATTGCTTAATAATAAGAATAATAATAGCTTTTACTTCAATTATAAAGATTTTCAGCAGATCCTGAGGCTATTGGATGCTCAGTTGAGGCTCTTCATTGCACGTTTGTGTTCAATACTTGTTTCTGCAAAAGTAATTTGAGATGGCTGATCCAGGGGGAGGTCTGCATGGAAATGATAGCCTTGAGAGCTAATGATAAATGGCCATAATTATGGTACAATTCGTCAGTCAGTTTGAGCTGTAGAACCTGAAATAATAGGCTGGCCAGGACTTTGCAGGAATTGATATGCCAAATGTTAAGCAAAGCAGAAGCACATAAAAGTTTTGTAGTACGCATTCTCCACACCGCACCTAGTATGGTTTGTACTAGGCCTTTGTGCCTCGTGATATACCGGAGTAATAAAAAGTGGCAGCTGTTTTTAAGATGTGTATAGAACAAAGTGTATCTAACATTACAATGTCTGTTCCTCAGAAAAGTTGTGTTCTAGGTTTATTCAGGTCTGAGACAAAAAAGTATTTATTTGATCTAGTTTTGTTACAAAACACCCTTGTGTACGCTTTGTATATATCAAGGGGTTTAGCAAACTAGAACCTGCTTCCGTAGTAAATAAATTACATTGATACTTGATGATGAAGATGATGATGTAGAGAAGACAAGGTCAGTGCAGAACTCATCAATCATCGTACCAAACCAGCCTCTTGTCTACATCTCTGTTAGAAATCCAGAGTTTGTTAGCTAACAGATTCCAGTGCAGTGATGACAACTATTTTTAAACTGTTACTCGGCTGGATAGAATTTTGGCTAAGGACTGTTTCACACGGGCAGCCAGGGGGCAGCAAAAATAGGCAGCTGAGCTGCGGTCTACCGCGGGTCACTCCCGCCCACTTAAATTCTAACCATACAGCCAGTTAGGGCTGTACACATGTGACCACGATGCTTTGCTTTGCTGCCAAGGCAGTTTTAACTTGACCTGCAGAATTTGACAGGCAGTGCTGCTTTGTCAAACTTGCCCGTTGAAGTCAATAGGAGCTAACCACAACTGCGAGTCAAAAACTTGGCTTGTGTTAAATATTTTTCTTTCTTTTTTTAACATTTTTTATTAAGTTTCAAAACGTACAATACAAATGTAACCATGCCCCCATAGTGGTTGCTGAATGTTGTGGTTCACCTGTCATCCTGCCCAGTCCAGCATCCATCTCTCAGGCACTCAGAGACACAGATCAGTCCATAAGTGGCACAGTGGTGTAGTGGGTAGCACTCTTGCCTAGCAGTAAAAAGGGTCACTGGTTTGAATCCCAACCACGACACTACCTGCCTGGAGTTTGCATGTTCTCCCTGTGCCTGTGTGGGTTTCCTCCGGGTACTCTGGTTTCTTCCCACACTCCAAAGACAAGCTGGTAGGTTAATTGGCTTCTGTCTAAATTGGCCCTGTATATGAATGTGAGTTAGAGACCTTAGATTGTAAGCTCCTTGAGGGTAGGAACTGATGTGAATGTACAATACATATGTAAAGCACTGCGTAAATTGACTATATAAGTACCTTACATAATAATAAGCTTTGTTTTTTTGTTTTTTTATTTGAGGGGGCTTGAACTTGGATGGGAAAGGGAAATTATGGGATGCCCAGAAGATTTAGTGTAACTTGCTTGGGACTATTATATACACTCCAGTATTTACACTCAAGTCTTCTCTCCAGCACAAACACTTGCTTAAGACCTCTTGTCCTTCCCTCCTCCAGCACTTCACTTGCTGCAGACTGTTACTCCCCAGACTAGCTAGCACCGCATGGTTAGGCCTGACACTAACTCTGCCAGGCCTCAGTTTATTGCCTTTTTGCGTGCAGGGGTCTCGGGCCCCTATGGTGTAGAAATAGTTCAGGTGCTGCTAACTGTCTTTTACTCAGCTACCGATCCCAGATAGCTGTCTTCAGGCCCTGCCAGCCAGCCTGTCTGCTAGATATGTGCACACTGAAATATTTTGTTTCGGAATTTTGTTTTCATCCAAAAAATAAATGTATTTAGTTACTCACGAAATTCGTTTTTATTTAGTTAGTTTTTCATTAAAAATTGCATTCGTCCAAAAATCCAAATGAATTAAGGTCGAATCTGTCATTGAAGGCTTATGGTGTCTGTCGAATGTTCAAAGAAGATTCAACGGAGCAGCTAAACTGTATGACTCTGTATAGTTTAGCTGCAATTCCACCCAATTCCAGCAGCAATCTTTCCTCTCTCCATCAAATGTTTCCTCTCTACGTCGAATCTTTCCTCTCTACATCGAATCTTTCCATAGGTCAAATCAGCCAGACCTGCCTGAATTGACCTACTCTCTCTAGCACACTACTAGAGGGTGCTACACAAAAAAAAGATTAATTTAGTCGTCATTAATTGAAGCTCCTCTAGAGAGTTTCAATTACTCACTATAATGCGCTACCGAGTACATCCAATAAGGGGACCGCAGGTCCGAGAGTGATAAAGAGAAGATAACAAAACAGGAAAACAAAACTGAAAGGAAAATAGCAGGAAAAAATTCAGGTAGCCTGAATGCCACACAGTGGATTCACATGCAGCAGACAGTGGCTCAAATTGAGTCCTTACATACATTTATATGTGTTCATCTATGATCAACTCCGCAAAACAAACGACTGGAACATAAATGCAAATTTGTTTTGTTTTAAATGTATTTAACCAATGAGATTGTAAATGCTTCTGAATTTCTAGTGTACAGATGTGCATAGATTACCATACAATATAAAATATCTGTAATAAGAGCGACAACCTTCCTCTTTGTAGTTTTCAGATGAAGCCTAAGACAGTACTTACAACCTCTTCCTTAACACTTAGGAGGACAAATGCTTATTTAATAACATGGTAATGAAGAGCTTTTCACCTGCGGTACAGGAAGAGCCCTTTATAGGTGTCTGGTGCCCTCAAGCTTGATTTAAGTGGTTTATTAGAGCAGAAACAAGCAGTAAATAGCAAACAAGGTAAAAGGCCATGAGTAGCTCACAGGCAGGTGTGCCCTAAATAAGAGCAAGAAATACCTAGGCAGACACATAATTACTAAAGAGGGAAAGCAAGCAGACAGTCCGGTCAGGATAGCCTAGCCCAATGTATATTCATAAAATCACTTCAGTCACCTGTACATTTTTAGAAAGTGTCATCTTGTAAAGCCCAGTACAACTGCTAGTTTTTTTCCATCCGTACAGCGATCTACCCTGCTGTTCTGTTGTGTTCTGACAGGGGGATGGTCAGCCCGAACACTCTAGTCAGCACTCTCCTTTTTTCGGTCATGCCCCTTCAACAGAAGCCAGCTGAACGTCCGGATTCTGTCGAACCGGCTGCAGTACACATGGGCCGAATGTCAGCCGGTTTCTATTGAACTGGCCAATGCCACAAGACATTTCGCCCGTGTGCAGGGCATAAAAGAGAAGTATGGGGTTATGTCTTTTTCCAGGATTATACTTGCCTAAGCTGGATGCAGCATCGGTCCAAATGAGACCGGCCTCTAATACTGAGAACCGAGCGACCTAAAACTGCTGATCGCTTGGTTCTCACAGCTCCCCGGGCAGAGAGCTGCAGACTGTCAGTCACCGGCTCTCTGCTCTGCCCTCTCCTCACTCAGTGGAGTGCTGGGCTGTGGAGGGGGAAAAATGTCTGGCTTAGGCTCTCAGCGGCTCGCTGAGAGGCTGAGCCGGGTTCCGGTCCAGGCATATGGGCAGATCCCCAACTCCATTGTCACGATCTTGCCCGAGCCTGAAATGGCTCTGTGACATCAGCAGACAGTAGACGTCAGCCTGCTGTCTGCTGAAAACAGGTCACAGGAGTGCAGAACAAACTGCACTCCTGTGATCCACAGGAGAAGTACAGCCATATAAGCAGGGTGACAGTAATTAGTGGTAATTGTTAAGCACAAAAAAAAGCAAAAAGGGGCAAAACTAAAATATAATGTTGCACAGTATTGAAATAAAATATTTGTAAAGGGCTCCTGTATGAAACATGACAACACTGTCATCCAACCTTCCCTCGTGCATACAACACACATCAACCACAACAGTACTGGAAGCAAAGTGCAAATGTAATCTAAGTGCAAGCCAAGGCCACTATATGAAGGGGTAACACCTTCCACGATGAGGAAACCAAAAAGCTTTTGGTGAGATACAGTGCATTCAAGGTAATCCAAAAATGTAACTTGCTTGTCACCAAAGCAGAAAGCCAATGACAATCCAACAAATAGTTCCTCAGAAATGCAAAGCAGAAGGTAGCAAGCATGTACAGTGATGCAGCAGAGAGGCTAAGTGGACAGAATAGCACCACAGGGTGAGCAACAGAGCAGGACAATCAGCTGTAGAAGCACCAAGCAATCGCACACGCCCATTCTCTTCAAGCGTGGCTCACCCATTCTTGCATGTTTAGGAAGGGCTGCCTTGATACCAAAGTGCTTCATGGCAACTGCCAGGTCACTCGCGTTAAGCTGCTCCACTATGCTGGTTACTAGAAACATGAGATCATGGACCCGGTTAGACCAGGGTAAAGAGAAACAGGTGAAAGAGCGGTAACCACCAATGCGTTTCGTCTGTATTGGCGCAGACTTTCTCAAGGTGTCTCAAGGTTTTCTCAAAGTGACATTTGCTGGTTTTGTTTATGCTTGTACGGGCTTTTGAATGAGGGGAGTTTCCAGTTGCGCTATAGAAACTGCAAAACCTGAATCAATCTGAACCCAATTCAAGAGACAATTTAGACTTGCCTCTGAAGTCTAGCTTACTTTATTTGGTATTATTGTACTTCAGGTTGACACCATTTAGTTGCATAGTTTTTCACTGTGTGACTTTTGTCATTATGTGTCACCATTCCCCTGTAGAATATGGAGAAAAAGAACATGGTCTCACAGACTGCCCACTGCGCAAGCATTGTGGGACTAGTCCTGCAGCCTCCTGGGACATTTGACTTGTCTTAAAAGGCTGCAGTTGGCAAAGGGGGTGACCCAAGTGGACATCATTCTCACCTAGGCAAGAATTGAGAAAGTGGTAGTGGCCACCTGTCAAAAAAGGTACCCACTACTTGAAAAGGTGGGAGCAAGGGGGAGGATGAGTAGTACTTTCACTTTTAAGTGAAGATTAGCTTTATATCCATTGCTAATACTCCATAAACCACCAACAAAACATTCCTTTACTAAAATCACCAAACCATTAAACCAGAGAATTTATTTTAAACCATAACCAAGATCCCAGTCATGTGATTATAGCCCAACAAGGGCAGCACTGGTGTAGTGGTTAGCACTTCTTCTTAGCAACATGAGGGTTGCCAGTTCAAATCCCAACCATGGCACTGCCTGCCTGGAGTTTGCATGTTCTCCCTGTGTGGCTTTCCTCTAGGTACTCTGGTTTCCTCCCACACTCCAAATACATGCTGGTAGGTTAGTTGGAGTCTGTCTAAATTGGCCCTAATATGAATGTGGGTTAGAGCTCCTTGAGGGCACACACTGTACCAGCAAAATGATAGTGGGAAGGGAGGTCCAGTAGCCACATTTTTAGTTACTGTGGCCCTCTAGTTTTTATATACTCAATCAAGTGCATATCTTCCAGCTGTGCCTTTATTGACAACCCATCTCACAACTGTCATTCATAAATTACATACTTTTTTATCAAGAAAATGTTAGATTTAGCATAACCGTCAGACCGATATCAACTAGCAACTCGAGTTTCTAATTTTTACTTGTAATCATCACCTGTCGCACCTTTTAGGGGTCCACTGTTTCTTTGAAAGCTGGATCCCTCTCTGCCTCTTTCCTCCTTAATTGTCCCTCTTTAGATTTGTTGTGTAGACCTCTATGATTTAATGCTATTTACCCACCAAGTGTTTTTTTTCCCTCTATCCTCTTAATTATTGCATTTGTATTTTTTATTGAGTTTAACAGATCATTCTGGGGCATTTACTCTTCAAGGGGTGTCCTAAGCATACATACTTTTGACTAAAAGTGGTCCCTTGTTTTAATTTTAGAAAAGGATATGTCTTTAGTCCTGATCTTCTGACCCAGGAAAGGGCAGCATTTAAATTAAATAATGTGGTAAATTGAGAGCTTAAAAATTGAACTATTTGTTTAGGAACCAATCAGGTATCCAGTTTCATGTTCTAGCACAGGTCGTTAAAAATGACAACTGTAATCTAATTGGTTGCAGATATTGTCCTAAAAGCATTCAAATGTATTTCATAGTGGCATTTTATCCAGATGTACAAATGTGTGCAATAGAAACAAGCTTTATAATAAAAACACGTTTTCAAATGATTGTTTCATTCTATAATGATTTTATTGAGTTTTTTTTTTTGTTAAATTTTTATTTTGTACTTCAGCAAGACAAGAAATGTTACAAAAAAGGCAACAATGATACAATTCTTAGAGGTGTAGCCTTTATTACTGTATAATCAAAACAGGATGAGTCACAGTATACTATTGGGGGGAGGAACCTCTTTAACGTAAATGCCTGGTATAATAGTATGCTGTGTAGAGTAAAGATTTCAATACCTCTTAAACAAGACCTTGCTTATGTACTTAGTATTTTCCAGGTTAGAACTTAAAATGTATTAAAAAGAAAGGAAAAGCTCAACAAATAACACAAGTTGGTAACACTACAATAGCGTCCTGATCTTCTATTAAAATATTATCACCTGAGCCGACACCAAGAAACCAAACTATGGACTTCCATAGAACAAACACAAAGTGAGATCCCCCTCCCAGGCACCCCATGGTGTTACTTGGGACTATCACCAGAAATTAAATCCCACCCATTAATAGGCAATACATCAAGGATATGTGCCCGAATAGTGACCAGGACACCTCTCTCCTCCCAGAACTCACCTCTACAACCCATCTTGGGAAACCCACTATTTACACCAGGGCTAACAGACAGACACTTCCGTACCCTTTCGGAATCGGGCATCCATCAGGCCTCCCATTTTAGTTCGGGTGGGCGGTGGAAAACGGCTGCGGAACTTTCTGACCCCACAGGCCCGTTCCGCCTAGACTTTATGAGGGCTCTCCAATTAAGTCACTTCCTGAACTCCTTGCCACCCCCGAGAGACATAGACCAGACACTAACGTCACTGGAGGACTTATGCAACGATAGGGGTCCCATACCACATACACTCTCTTTGACCTACACTCTCCTGAATGCACCCCCAGAGGATTTTACACCCCCAGGACTGCTCAAATGGGAAAGGGATCTGGGAATCCAATTCGATGACACCAAAAGACAACGTATTCTTAAGTACACACATAAATCTTCCATATGTGCAAAAACCCAGGAAACCAACTACAAAATACTCTCCAGATGGTACAAAACCCCTGCATTACTACATAAACTATTCCCACTGACATCAGATCGCTGTTGGCGTTGCCAGACAGAGGAGGGTTCCCTGTTGCACATCTTCTGGTCCTGCCCCAGACTGACACAATTTTGGACAGCGATACGCGAGACCATGCAGAAATTCACTGAAAGGACGCTTATAGATGACCCAGCTTTCTTCCTCCTACATGCCTCCGACATTCCAGACAGACACTATAAAAAATCAGTACTTCGTCATTTATTAGATGCAGCTAAAGCCTGTATCCCACTATGTTGGAAGTCCGCCACCCCCCCGACCATTAAACTATGGCTTCGAAAGGTAGAAGAAATAAGAAAAATGGAAGATCTCATTTTAACAGCACAGGAAAGACATGAGACGTACACCAAAACCTGGCAATTATGGAGTATATTTATATATTCTGACGAAGGCCAAACTCTCCTAGGATCAGACGACACTGAGTGAACACTAAAAATAGGATGCTATCTTAGAGGTCTACCCGTGATGACGGGTGGACACTGGTCCCCAACTTAACACAAGATCTGGAGGCGTTCCGTGGCCACGGGACGCACCCCCCTCTCTCCTCCCCCTCCCACTAATTCCACCCCCCCTCCCCCCCATCTCTTATTCTCTGCCTACTCCCCTTTCTTCTTAATCTCTCTTTTTTGCTCGCCTGGTTCTCGGTTGGCTTCGCCTGCCTGCACTGCAGCTCCCCACAAATGGGGGCTGGGTGGGGGGGGGCGACGACAGCTACTTGAATAAAAAAGAAAAATAACTGGGGACTGGACCCGCGGGACCACGAGACTCCTTAGACTATACAATAAGGTATACTATATGCAACACGTAATGGGGAGGTGATTATATGAGTAAACATTAGTCAGGAGAGAGAGAGAGAGAGAGAAACAAAAAAAAAAGGGGGGTCGAAATGAGGGATGTATGCAAAACAGATAAAATATATCAAAACATTAATACAGCTGGGGCACCAGAGCGAACCATTGCGTCCTGGCTCACACATACCACTGTTGCATCACTATTGACGTCCAGTGGAATCAACTAGGTAAGCGTTGGGGACACATAGGTGTTGTAGTCACTGTAATATTGGAAATCGTGCCAGTAATACCATGTTTTGCGGTGTTGCTCCTCCTTCCGTCTCATGGCTGCCGTTAAACCTTCCACTTCGGCTATTTCGTTCACCACAGCGATCCACTGGCCCACCGTCGGGGCATCTGAGCTTTTCCATTTTTGAGGAATGCTGATTTTTGCTGCATTCAGTAGGTGTATCAAGAGAGATCTCTTGTATCGATGCTGTGAGAGCTCAGTTAACTGAAATAGGCACATTTCCAGCCTGTCCTCCAAGCGTATATCAGTCAGCTTGAAGGCTAGATCACAAATCGTGTCCCAGAAAGGGTGGATACGAGGGCATGTCCAGAAAATATGTAGCAATGCCAACAGATTGGTTAAACCGTGGGGTAGATTCTGTGCAATGGGGTAGGTACCCTGTACCATCGTGTCAACACTTTATAGCCTGATTCTTGAAGCCTACTAGCTAAGGAGGAGTGATGGGCAAAATACAGAATACATTTGCGTTGTTTATCAGTGAATGTCAACTCCATATCCCTTTCCCATTTTTGTATAAAGGGTGGCACATAGCCTTCCGAGGGTTTCGTTAGGATAGAGTAAGTTTTGGAGAGAGCAAGGTGTAGAGTGGATGAGTTTAGTAGTCTTCAAAATCAGTGATCGGCCTCTTGGGACTCCTCCACCCAAGGATGATGTCAGATAATGGCAAATCTGCAGAGCCCTCCAGTGGTCTAAAGGGGGTGACACCATTTTCCTGATATCTTCTAAAGTGCTCCAATGCATTCCCGGGGTGAAATGGCAGACTCTAGATTGGTTGGTATGAAAAACTTTGAACTTGGGATCCGTCAAGCCTGGGGTGAAATCTAGGGCCCCTATGACTGGGGATAAAGGAGTAAAAGTGGAGTAGGGGGATCTAGAGAGAAGCATGGTTCCTATTATGGGGTGGGATTTGACATTTGTTGGAATCTGTGCTTTTTGCCAAGGGAGGGTTTTTCAGCGGCACTGGGGATACATCCTGTTCCAACCCTACCCAGCCCTTCGCCTGGAAATGTTTGATCCAGTCAAGAGTTCTTGTCAGATGGACAGCATAATAATATTTAGTTGAGTCTGGAAATCCAATGCCACATGTACCTTCAGGAGGGCTAAGAGGCGATGGGAATTTTGTTTCATTTTAGTGCCCCAAAGAAAGTGTAAAAATTCCCCCTTTACTGCTCGGAGAAAAGAGAGTGAGAGCAGAACTGGGAGCGTCTGCAGCAGATATAACAGTCTTGAGAGAACAGTCATCCTTAATATGCTGTTCCTCCCAAACCAGGTAAAGGAAAGTTGGTGCCAACGTTTCAGGTCACCCTTAGTCTTCGCCAACCACGGTAGGAAGTTTTCCTTAATTATTTTGGATAATGACGGGGTAAGGTAATACCCAGGTACTTGAGCTTATTTTTGGCCTATGTTAATGGAAAGTTGTGTCTTATGTTCTGAAGCCTTTTGAGGGGTAGGTTCACATTTATCGCCTCCGGCATTTGCACATTTATTTTGTAATTAGAGAGGGCTGAAATTCTTAAGGGATTTCTGCAGGTTAGGGATGGTAATTTCAGGATTAGTGACGAAGAACAATGAGTCAAAGGCATAAGGCACAACTTCATGATGGACGCTCCCAATCTGTATGCCCTTTATGTCTGCATTGACCCTGATATGGCAAAGTAAAGGTTCTAGAACTAATACAAAGATCAGAAGTGAAAGGGGGCATCCCTGCCAGGTTCCATTGCTCAAACTAAAGGTCGAGGAAACGGCTTCATCGGCTCTCGCTGCTGCTGTTGGATGACAATATATTGCATCAATCCACTTGCACATATTGATACCCAAGCCTACATATCAAAGCGTCCGTTGCATGAAGTGCCAGTTGATTCGGTTGAAGGCCTTCTCCGCATCTGCCGAAATCAGCACTAATGGTAAGGCCCCTGACGAGCCATGTGAATCAAATTCAGAGTACGGCAAGTGTCGTCTCTGGCCTCTCTATTTGGAATGAAGCCTACTTGGTCACAATTAACCAATGCAGGAATGACTGAGATAAGATACATAGCCAGGACCTTCGTGAATAACTTAAGGTCGACATTCAGTAGTGATATAGGACAATAATTTGCACAGTCCATCCCATCTGTACCTTTTTTTTGGTATCAAAGCTATGTGAGCATGAAGGAAATCGACCAGGAGACTTGCTCTATCCAGCAGAGCATTACAAGTCGACCAAATGGGGAACCAGTTGATCCGCAAATGTTCGGTAATAGGTCAGCGGGAAACCGCCAGCTCCCGGGGCTTTGCCACTGTCCATGGCCTGAATCGCCGCCAAAACCTAGAGGATTTTTTTAAATAGCACGTCATACTTACCTGCTCTGTGCAATGGTTTTGCATAGAGCAGCCCTGATTCTCCACTTCTGGGGTCCCCACCAACAATCCTGGCTTCTTCTCCCTGTTGCAAGCCTCTTGCTATGGGGGGACTCGTGCAGACTCAGTCTGGGGCTGCACTGTGTGTGTCCATTGACACACACACAGCGCACCTCGGCCCTTGCCGCCCGCTCTGTCCTCCTGATTGGCAGCAGAAGGAGCTGCACACATAAGGTTTTATCTTAATGCATAGAATGCATTAAGTTAAAAAAAATTCTACCTTTAGAACCACTTTTAAACAAGAAAAACAAAAGGGAAACAAGACTTCCTAGTAAAGGTCAAGTGAACAGTATGGTAGAAAAACAATATAATAAGAGACGATCAATCAAGTTAATTTCCCCATATGCTTAAGCTGGCCATAGATAGAAAGAATTTCAAATGAAAAATCTTAGGAAAATTCTCAGAACATTCTCAGAATATCTGAATGTCGTTTAAAAGGTTTTGTTTGCTTTTAACATTTGATTTTGGAATGAATGGACTTTATTGAATGAAAACCTCATATACTCTTTTCTCATGCAAGACAACATTTTCATCCTGCTCCTTGGAACAAACAAACTTTTTTTAAGCAGGCCATACATGATCATTTTCTTTTGTTCAACCAGTGGGTTGAACGAAAAAAAAAAAAAAAAATGATTCGGTTTCCCCATCCACACATTTGAGGTGGATGGGGGGTTGACTTCTGTACAACCAAGCTGCCCAAAGATGTATCGAAATTTGTCCTGTCCCCGCTGAACTGTCCGAATTGTTATCCATTTATGCCAGCTTAAGTAGCAATACAGAGGAGATGCAGGGAACCCAATGAAGCAAGAGAAAATATGCTGGGGAAGCAGAGAAAATAAGAAGTATTAAGGAAGTAGAAAAGAAAAAAGAAAAGTAAAAAAAAAGGTGGAGGGTAAAGTACGGTAGAGCATCAGTCTCTATTAAGGGAGCCTGGCTCCACACATTGCTATATACTTTTACATACCGTATATACTCGAGTATAAGCCTACCCGAATATAAGCAGAGGCACCTAATTTTACCACAAAAAAATGGGAAAACTTATTGACTTAAGTATAAGCCTAGGG
This sequence comes from Lithobates sylvaticus, assembly GCA_028564925.1. NCBI lineage: Eukaryota > Metazoa > Chordata > Amphibia > Anura > Ranidae > Lithobates > Lithobates sylvaticus. Next base: position 134,987,711 of record CM053035.1, read on the forward strand.
TGAGAAATGCGCAGCTACTGTAAGTGGAAAAGAGGGTCAACAATGCCCATTTGCAGCCTCACTGTGCCCATTTGCATGCCTCACTGTGCCCATTTGCATGCCTCACTGTGCCCATTTGCAGCCATAGGTCCCCCGAACTTCAAACTTGGTAGTTTAGGGTTCCTAAATGCCCCCTAGCTGCAACCAAAAATTGGGGTCTCTGGACCCAAAGGATCCCAAAATGACATTGCTGCAGATGGACACAGTTGACCGACTTTGGGGCACCGTATCTCGGGGTAACTTGGTGCTAGGAACCCCAAATTTGGTATGCAAACCCAGAACTAGCACTACAATATATCCAAATTTGGTGTTCCTATCACCAAGTGGCCCCCGAGATAGGGGGCCCCAAAGTCGGGTCGGAAAATGTTAAGCACTTTTCTGCAGTGCCATTTTCCGAATTTGGGGCCCCGTATCTCGGGGCCACGTGGTGCTAGGAACCCCATATTTGGTATGCAAACCCAGTGGAATTAATACTACAACATATCTAAATTTGGTGTTCCTATCACTAAGTGGCTCCAAGATAGGTGGCCCCAAATTTAGGTCAGAAAATGTAATTCTCTGTGCTTGACTCCAGTATAAGCCGAGGGGGACATTTTCAGCACAAAAAAATGTGCTGAAAAACTCAGCTTATACTCGAGTATATACGGTAAATGCATTCTCGTGTTAGTGCGTAACCTATGGCTAAGTGTCTAGTGCACTTGTTTTACAATGCTGATGTTTCTGTTTGAAATTTGTATATTTTATCCATGTTTTTTTATCTTTATTTTGGAGGGGTAATCTTGATTTCCATGCAAACCATACCAGTAGGTTGATTTTCTTCAGACTATATTGGTCATAGAGGGTGTGCATATGCAACTGTTGTAAAGTCATTAGACTGTAAGGTATTTGTATAAAATGCTGATTAAATAGAATAATTTTTATATAAATTCAGCAAGCTGCAGCATCTTTATCTGTGGACAGTCTTATATTTGAAATGTCTGCGTACATTCATGCACATTGGAAGGTTCTAAATTCTAAAGTGTTTTTGACGTTCCCTTGTAGGGAGGGTTTTGATTGATCTAAACACCTTGTGACAGTTTAATCATACACAGTGGACAGCACACTTCCTCTCTGTTTGATTAAAACACATTCCATAAGTTAAGGGGGGGAAAGCACTTTCTGCATATTTCATTCATCTTGCTTTCTTTTTACCATGAGGAAATCTTTTTTTTTCTTTTGAAATCTGAAATTCTCTTTAATAAACTGCAAATTTTCTGTCTGCTTTTATTTTACTGAAACTTAGGGGGTTTGGTTTACTGTTATTAAAAAATATTTCATGGTTTATATGGGTTATTTCTTTCATATTCTATTTTTAAACGTCAAAGGAATTTTTCAGCTACACCGCTTGGACTTCCATCAATTAGTAATTATTCATTTATGGATCAGCCCTGAGCCTCCCCGGTTTCCGGGGACAGTCCCTGGATTGAGGAAACTGTCCCCGAACCAAGTCTGTCCCCGGTTTTGTCCCCGGATTGGATTTGAACAGGGGCTGGGGCAATTTCAAAGACAGTCAGTGAAGAATTAAAAAGAAAAATCTGAATTACACCCCCCCCCCCCTGCTCTGCTGCTCCTACTAGCTTAGGGGTGTATTTTTTTTTTATTATCTGTGCCCCTTTCTGATGATCATGTGCTGGTCGGAGTGAAGAGAATATTTCTTCAGTTTCGAGTGCATGCCCGTTCCGCTCCTGCTTGCATGTTCTTCTGCCTTGGCTCAAGTCCTGGCTCAAGTCCCGGCCAGCCACCTGCCCATCTCCTTGCCTTCTCTGGCAGAGTGATCTTCCTCCGCTCCCCACCCAGTAGTTGCCGGGGCCCAGAGAGTAAGACTTGACAGGCTGTGAGGCAGCAACGGGCAAAGAGTCGCTTATTGCCGCCATTACTAGTAAAAAATAAATATGTCCCCGGATTTCATTTTTGGAAAATCTGGTCACCTTATACTATAGCAGTCAGCTTTGCTCGTCCTTTTTCCAGGCCAGTGCTTCTCAACCATTTTTTTAGTAAAGGCACCCTTTGAAATGATGTACAAAAATTTGAGGCTCCTCATTCTAATACGTAAAAAAACTAAACAAATAGTTTTACATAATGAAATGCCTCATACTAATAAAGGACAACCAACATGACCAGGGTAGATCAGAGCTCACGCCCATACTTAACCTCTTACCCAAAACTGCACACAACTACACCTTCCTATAACCCCTAGGAAAAGCCATACTACTAGTAATTGGGGTTAAATAGACAAATAAGCCTTTTATTAAACCTTATAAATAACAAAATATAACAATAAACATATCAATCCAGGTAACAATAGTTGCAGGACCTTGACGGTACCATATAAACAAACACATTGTTTTTGTGGCACCATTTAACTTAGTTATGACCCCAGCCGCCAAACACCGCCTCGGGAACTAACCTAGCTGACCTCAGACACCCACTGGCCTTACCACTACCCAGTCACTATGCATTGAACCGTACCAACTAGAGGATGCCATATGTAAGAGCGGTCCCCACCTTTTTAGCAATAACACAAGGTTTAAACCCCCATCAAGTACCCCAAACCGCCAAAGAACAACAAAAGATGTCTAACAGTACTACCTGAAAAAATAGAGCGAAAGGGAGGGACATTCTTCTGACGATTTCTTCTCTGCAAGTGAATCTAAACCATTCCTCCCTAGCACTATATTCTCCTGCTTATCCCAATCACCTCATCTTCTTGACCAGTCATGGTAGGCATCAGTACTGACCACTTAATATAGTTAACTCCTTCTGCCTGGTTCCCCTTCCACCCAGTCATGTATGCCCTCTGCCTATTTCATTCCTTTCTCAACTCCAGGCATACCTTTAGAGGTGGTTTTTACAAAGCAATATACCTTTGCATACTGGTACTGACTGGTATTCTCTCTTCATTTTTCGTCCTAATTCAGCTAATGTGACCCCAGTGCTGATGGAGAGGGACAGAGGAGGTGCAAACAAGGATGTCCTTAGGTGCCTGACGCCCCCCTTCTCAACCTTTGTTGTCATCACTTGTTAGAAAGCCAGTGGCTGGCCCCGCATTGTGCTCACTGTTGTAATGCTACACAAAGAAAAAAAAACGTGGCTTTATGTAACAAAAAAAGGAAGGCCTGATCCACCCGCCAGCTTATTGACAATTTTTGGGCAATTTGTAGGCATTTTGCTTAGGCACCCCTAAAGAAGCCAGAAGGGTGCCACAAACAAAAACAGCAGAAAGAGGGCGCCTGGATACACTTACATAAAAGGCCTGAAGAAGGAGGCGGCACCTTGGAAATGCGTTGCAGCCCGCCCCGTCCTGATTTGGTCTCTTGCCCCGTGAGAGCAGAGCAGGAGTGAGAGCTGGAGACTCTGCTGGTTATATACCTCCATATGGCAGGTCTGAGCTTATCCCCCACAGCGGTCTTCTCATCCCTCGTGATGGCTGACTGCTTGATTGGTGATCCACATCCACCCTGTGTGCAGCTTGCAAGATACTTTTATATAAGTGTATCTGAATAAAGTGTTACTTGCTTTTACTATCTCACTGACCCAGGCGTCCCTCTATCTGCTATTTTTGTTTGTGTGTGAGGGAACTCCCATATCCTGCTGAGAAGCTGCCGGTGACTGTGTGTGCAATCCCCATTCACCTGTGGAATTATCTATCCCGTGGACTTCTCCTTGATTTTCCTTAATACTATGGACTGTATGGACTAATTCTTATTGATTCATTTTTGGTATATCTTGTTGTCCCCCCCCCCCCCTGCTATTGATCCCTTATGTTCTACCTTATAGCTGCTAGTGAGCGCTACCTCACACACTACCTGCCAGTTCTGTGTGGTATATTGCTTGTATTCCCCAGGGTGCCACAGCAATGATTAAGCACGGAAGTGTGAAACAGATTTGCTGATCCTCCATGGGTGGTGTGTGTTTGGCATGTCTTCACTTTTATTGATTGTCTACAATGAAGAAGCTGTTTTCTTCTTCTCACATTTATGGACATGGCTGTGGACCAGGCAAGCACCCAGGTTTACATAGCAGCATAGGATCTTGCAGGTGCTTCCTGGAGTGGTGCGTTCCCTACCGATATACCACAGAACTGAAAAAAAGCTGTTCCATGCTATAGACTTTAAAGTATTTACATGTTCTCAACAAGCAGTAAAACAACTTTAATTGTTTATAGACGTTTCAGAGGCATTTGAAATGCCAAATAACTATCGGTAACTCGCGTTTAGCTGCGTTTTGTTTATAGGCGTTTTAATGGAGATACATTTCTGACCATTTGCAATGCAAAAAAACACCTCTAAAGGCAAACGCGGCATGTAAACGCGGCACAATGGACATTTTTATACGTCAGTTACTAGCAAGTAAGAAAAAGTGTGTACTACTATTTACAAGAGAAGTATGTTTTTTTTAATGTTTTTATTTTTATTTCATATTCTATATTCATACTTACCTAGGTGGATGCAGCATTGGTCCGATGCTGCATCTGTCCCCCGCGGCCTCTTCACTGAGAACCGAGCCACCGAACTACTGATTGTTTTGACATTTGTTTTTCATTGCAGGGAACTTTTGCTTTTTTTTTCAGATGCCTCAGTGTATTAGGTAGGGGTTACCATTTTTGCAGCAAATAGACCCTGCACCATTATATCAGTATTCCTTGGTTGGTTTTTCTGCTAAATTATTTCTCATGGAAAACTGTGTATTACATTTTTTAACAATACTTTTTATTGAAAATTTTCATAAACAAACAATAAGGTAATAACAAACATTCCAACTGTGTATGGCTTTTAATGTGCTGTGCTTTCTTCTTTTTTAGTAGGGAGTGGACCATCTGGTCTAGTCAGTTATACATAGGCTGCCAAGAAGCATGAAGGAGCTTTTTATTAGAAAGCACAGAATACTTTTCAATCATAAACATTTACTATTAGTCATTAAAATAATTATTTGAAACATCAGCTTATAAACGTGTAAACCTTCAAAAATATAACTGATTAAAACATATTTTTCCTTTAAAAAAGGTACAGTTTGTGATTTTTATGAGTTCATGTTTTCATTCCAACAGATTATTCTGTTTGGAGCAGGTGGTAGTAGTTTAAAGCACTTATCTTCCAGCAAAAGCTGCAATTGTGCTAAAATAGCTAAAAATGGAGTGTGCATGTTCTTCCCGGGTTTCCTCACTCTCTCCACACATGTTCCAACCAGCATCAGAGCACGAAACATCAACTGACAGTTCTTGACTGAACTACTTAAGCCCCGGGCAGAATGTTGGGTGGCATCAGCCATTCCACATTCGGCCCATGTGTACTACCAGCTGTAGTCCAGCAGAAGCATTCTTTCGCAGGGGCATGACCGAAAAAGGTCTGCCCACTGACTCCAGATCTGCGTTCTCAGCCAATGGCTGAGAGTGCTGACTGGAGTGCTCCGGCGAGGGGCCGCCCCCCTGTTAGAGCCCAATAGAACAGTAGAGGAGATCGCTGTACTAACATTGGATCGTTATACAGCGGCTCTGACCTGAGTCAGGGTTGAACAAAAAACATAGCAGTATATACCAGGCTTTAGACTATCCTGGAAATACTGCAACTATGCTAAGTAATGTTCACTCAATGCACTAGTTAATGAGTTAAAATCAAGGTTTTTGGGCTTAATTTAGAGCATCAGTCTGGTTGCACAGCACCTTTTAAAATGATCACGTGGCAGAGCTTAGCCATGAAGTCAAGAAAAACCAGGCATCAGTAACAAACTAAGGGCTTGTTCACACCGGCAAGCCATGCTGAACATATCAACGCATGTACTGTGAGACACAGAGCCAATGCGCTGATCCCGCCTTTTTCACAGAACTTTATTGAAATGTCAACAATCTACATGATGATGCAGGAGGGAATATCACAGGTCTTCTTCAGGGATGGTCATTTTCTATTTTGCCTGCAGTTGGCAAAATAACAAGCTGTACACTCACTACCAGTGGCGGCTGGTGTTCAAAATTTTGGTGTGCAAACAAACTGAAAAATACTGAAAAAAAAAAAAAAAAAACCCATCAATTGCAGCCTCACTTTGCCCATCAAATGCAGACATTGTGCCCATCAAATGCAGCCGCTGTGGCCATCAAATGCAGCCACTGTGCCCATCATATGCAGCCAATGTGCCCATCATATGCAGCCAATGTGCCCATCATATGCAACCACTTGTGCCCCATCAAATACAGTCACTGTGCCCATCATATGAAGCAACATGTGCCCCGTCAAATGCAGCCACTGTGCCCATCATATGCAGCCACTGTGCCCATCATATGCAGCCACATGTGCCCATCAAATACAGCCACTTGTGCCCCATCATATGCAGCCATTTGTGCCCCATCATATGCAGCCCTTTGTGCCCAACATATGCAGCCACTTGTGCCCATCAAATGCAGCCACTTGTGCCCATGATATGCAGCCACTTGTGCCCATGATATGCAGCCATTGTGCCCATGATATGCAGCAACTTGTGCCCCATCATATGCAGCCACTTGTGCCCATGATATGCAGCCATTGTGCCCATGATATGCAGCAACTTGTGCCCCATCATATGCAGCCACTTGTGCCCCATCATATGCAGCCACTTGTGCCCATCAAATTCAGCCACTTGTGCCCATCATATGCAGCCACTTGTGCCCTTAAAATGCAGCCACTCATGCCCATCAAATGCCGCCACTTGTGCCCATCAAATGCTGCCACTGTGACCCCCGCCCGCCCGCTGTCTGCCCGACACTTACCCTATCTTAGTGGCGGGTCAGGCAGCAGGTGACGGCGGTGACCTGTGGGACGGCTCTTGTGTCCTTCCTGCTTCCCCCTCCTCTGTTCATTGGTCTGCTAGGCATCCAATCAGGGCGCCTGTGCCTTCAGCCAATCAAGTGACAGGTATTAGACCCGCACTACCTGATTGGTGGAGAGGCGGTTCAGTGTTATAAAATAAAATGAACATCTGGGTGGACTGCGAGCGCAATGCTCTGCGCTCCAAGTCCACCTTTTTTTAAACCTATTAGAGCCTATGGCTCTAATCAGATGCTTCAAAAAACTCCCCTGGCGCGGGAATTCAGGCATCCGAAAAGGGTCCGGACGCCTGAATAGGAGGTGGCAGCGGCGGACATGGATAGATTCGTGCAATGCATGAATCTATCCATTAGTCATAGAGGCGGTGGAGAGAGGGGGCAGCGCCTGTGCGCCCTTAATGTACGAGCTGCCCCTGCTCACTACTTTTCATTGTAGCAAAGTGTAATTTCTTCAGTGTTGTCACATGAAAAGATATAATAAAATATTTAGAAAAATGTGAGGGGTGTACTCACTTTTGTGAGATACTGTATCAGGCAATGTGTGAAATTTGCCATTTAATACGTTGCCAAGGCATGGATATAAAGTTTCATGGTTTGCTGTTTTCTATGCTTTCAAGCAATGGCTCTGTCTCAAGCTTTCCCCTATGATTTATTAGATCTAGTGTTTTGTCCTAGAGAAAGAATTGCTATGAACAGCTCTGTTGTGTCTTACAAATGACTTGTTCCAACCCTTGACCTTATCCAGAAGGTATTTCACCACTTCATCACCTTGTGAGGTTTCTGACATCTTTCAAGTCTCATGTTCTGATTAATTTTGCATTGTGGAGCCCTGCTTTCTCTCAGAAAAGCATGTTCCATGTTACCGGGGAAGTATTTATGCAATGTGAGTGCAGAGTGTGAGGTGTATGATACTGGGTGTAAGGTACTCTCCAGTATAACCTAAGAATTTGCCATTTACAAACAAAGGGCACCGCCTACCTGCACCGTGCCTGCCCCTTTTAGCCAGACTTTGGTTTTGTGACCCAAGCCTCAATGATTTGTTACTCCCCATGGAACCTGTATGCAATCACATTAAAAAACACAATGGCAACATTTAAACTGAACCTATACTAGCTGTAAAGAAGTTAAGTCGAGCTAAGTAGTGAAACGCACTTAGATATATACACACATATGTATGCACTTGCCTGTGCCACCCTAGAAGCCCCCAATCCTGGCACAATCTGTTCATCAGTGGAAACTCCTATACACGGCAAATTTTTTGGCCAGTTCTAGGTCTGACTAGAGCCCTAGGAGTAGGGTGGGCAGCTGTTGTTGCTTAAGAACCCCATAGAGCAGTGGTCATCAACCCTGTCCTCAGGGCCCACTAACAGGCCAGGTTTGCAAGATAACTGAAATACATCACAGGTGATATCATTTGCTGCTCAGTGATTGCAATATTATAGTCTGCATCTTCCCAAGGTAATACATAAAACCTGGCCTGTTAGTGGGCCCTGAGGACAGGGTTGATGACCACTGCCATAGAGGACCCAGAATTGGGATCCTCGTGGCATAGAGAGCAACAACCTTCATCCTGCGTTGAGGTAGGTTTTCTCTACCTGTGCACCTGGAAGGTTGTGTGATTCTACCCCCTTATGCCGCGTACCCAAGAAGGGACTTTTCCCGGCGGACCTAAGTCCAGCGGACAATCCGCTGGACTTTCCAGCTGGGTCCGCTGGACTAAAAAGCGAACGGACTTGACCACACACGATCACGCAAAAAGTCCGACGGTTCACGCGATGACGTACAGCACGTACGACGGGACTAGAAAACGAAAAATACTAGAAAAATACTTGCTACTGAGCATGCGTCCTTTTTGGTCCGCCGGACCATACTACACACGGCCGGATTGTCCGCTGGACTGCCAAGTCCAGCGGATAATTTTAAAACAAAACTTAAAATTTTAGTCCGCCGTACTTTGGCCAAAAAAAGTCCGCCGGCGCCTACACACGAGGGGATTATCCGCTCGACTTCGGTCCAGCGGATAATCCCGCGGGATAGTCCCTTCGTGTGTACGCGGCATTAGTGTGACCTCAGCTGTTATAAGTCATTTTTCCTTATTCTTCCTTTATATTGATTGTTGAACCACATTTAAGCAGATTGTCCTTTTTGAACCAGTCAACCACACTGTCATAACAAAGCGTTAAAGATATCTAGGCTTGGGTGGGTACGTTGCATGTTAATGCTCTTAGTGTAAACTAAATGTGAACCCTTCTCTGGCTGAGGCTCTGTTACGGTGCTTTCAGAATCCCTGCCAAGATTTCCAGAACTCCTACTCACAGAATCCTTGCCAGGACTTGCAGAACGCATACTCACAAAATCCCTTTCGGGACGTCCAGTGATCGTTGTAGAATCCCTGCCAGAAGTTACCTGAAACAATGCTGGGTATGACCAAAATGGCATTAAAGCTTCAGCCTTTGAAGTGGCTACTGCCAACTACCCTTGTAGATCACAATGCGATGACAATATGCAGTGAAGTAGACCTTAGGGTCTTAGGTTCATCTCCACCTTCAGAGCTCTGGTAAAGACCAACTATCACTTATGCTAGGTAAACAATATCAGTTTTTTTTTGTTCAACTCAGCGGGATGAATAAAAAACTGAGAAGCTCAGAAGGAGTTCCCTGTACTAACTATCCAATGTCCCCGCTGAGCTATTGTGATCTGAAAGCGAGTTCGGCCTGTGTGTACCAGGCTTTAGACTCAGCACCTCAGGTAAGCCTGTGTCACCTGCCAGTAAGCACCATAACAAGCTCCTGTAGATAATCTAGATGATACACAAGAGCTAAGAGCGGAGATAGTGAAAGTCCTGCAGGCAATTACATCCCCTTTGTTCTGACAAGACCATTAGAAAATTGAAGTGTGTGTTTGTCAGAGGCTAAGATGAGACTTCGTAACATGGAAGGTTGGTAAAGCTGCTTGAAAAAAATTGGAAACAGAACGTTTCACCAATATCTAAATTGCCAGGAAAATATTCGAAGAAAAAACTTTCTTAAAGTGGATCTTCACCCGTATTTTGATGTTCCCTCCTCTCCATCTCTCCTCTACTCTACTATTCAAATAGCGCTTTTTTTTTTGCTTACCTTTTTTTTTGTGTCCAGCCCCAGGAGGCATGGTCCTTCATTGACAAAGGACGAGGGGGAGGGCCCAGTGAGCGCATCATCAGGAGTCCCACAATCTGCAGCCAGGAAGAACTGACAGCTTTCCGATGACAACCTGCTTTAATTTTATGGAAGGTACTAAAAGGTGCAAAACACGCCTACTTAAAGTAGCCTGCAGCAGATATTCCAGGAAGTTAATGGTTTACCTGATGTTTTCTGCTTAGTGTGTGCACCTTCAGCCTTGCACATTATTTACAGTATATACTCCTGTACAAGGATGGGAGCAACATCCTTCTTTTCCTGCAGGGAAAAGGAACTGAAAGGTCCTGAATCGTGTCCCTTTTAAAGCCTGTGTGTATGAAGCCTTAGGATTGGCCCCATTCCTAATTTTCTGGTGGCTGTCAGAATAACCAAACAGTGGCTGCATCTAATTGGATGCAGCTTCTGTTCGGCTGACAATCTTCCACCTGGCTCCTTCCACTTTCAGTTGAAGGGTGTCAGGCAGGAGGGTGATGACAGGGCTTCTCCTGCAATTCAGTTCATACGGAACCAAGCAAAATTCGCTCAGTATATGGCCAGCTTTAAGCTGCTTGAACCCCCTGAGGTGCTGCAGTCTACAGTTACAGCTATAAATGAAAAGCTGTCTACCTATTAGATCCCCGCAGAACTTGCCTATGTGGTTTAACATGCTTTGCATACCAACATGTGCATACCACACATACGAAGAAAACGAGGTGAGAACGGGGACATTTTCTTTTTTCAAACTCTGAAATCTGTTTACTTCTGTGGGAGATCTGCACTCATGAGATTATTACTCAGGCTTTAGGAGCAACTCTGACCTGATAGAAATCACAAATTCTTTGTCTCTTAACCCTTTTGATGCCCCATGCAAGGATCCAGCGTTGTCCACACCCGAGCTTATTCTTTAATTCCTCTACTCCTCCTCTAACAAGGGGGCCTTATTGCAAAGGCATTTTTTTTTATATTCATGTGCTTAAACGCAACTCTGTTCATTGATACATGATTAGATTTATTCTTAAATGCAAGCAGTGTAAGTTACCTGAATTGGTTAAGTTAAGTAAGTTAATGAATTGGACGTGATGTAAGCCAATTGCAGTCACTGTAAAGCAGAGCTAAGCCTGGGGGAGAAGAAAACAACACAATTAGCCAATTATTTGTGCCACAGTGCAATGAACATGCTGATTGACAGTGTGACAGAGAGGTGAGCTTTTTTTTCTGCTTTAAGCCAGTATGCACCTGTACTCTGTACTAACACCTCTTGTGGGCACGGGTTCTGGCTAGGGGGTAGGGTGGTACTCAGACACAATGGTGGTGTTTGCCCTTTTAGTTACGCTGTGTCCCTTTCGGTACAATGTTTTTTATTGAAATTCAAAAAGAACAAATGCAAAGTTCCCACGCAGGGGATGTGAGCATTAGACACAGTGCAAAATTTCACGCAAAAAACACTGAAAATAATGTGTCGTCGGGTGTGAACTATGGTTCTGGGGAAATAGTAGAGGGAGAGAACGGGAAGGAGATTGGAGGAACAGGTAGAAAGGAGTAGTAGAAGGGGAAAGAGGGGTGTGACGGATCCTGTACTCAAGGTGTCCGCCGTAAATGCTTCCTAAGTCCTGGAACATGAGTCCAATGGATCTGGTTATAGGAACCCCCAAGAAATAGACAACACCAATCTTGGAGTACATCAGGAATAGCTTTTATTTGAGATGTCACACACATATATACAGCCGGATGACTAAAAACCTAACCTAATTAGCATGAGCTAATTATGTAAATCAACACTGGACTCCTTCATTCAATTGCAGGGTTAATTAGCACATACAACAATAGGTGAAATACTCTTTAGAATCTGTGTCAAGCCAGACTACTCATTTGCATTATACAAGACAACAGACAGGTGGCTGGAGTTGATGATATTAGCATCTGACATGTCCAGAGTCTATGTGTCTTGGGGGGCCAGCATGGACCTGAATCCAAGTAAAACCAGCTCAGCGGTCCCCAGGCATACAGCTCACAAACAGCACCATTCCCCCAAATTCCAGGGCCCATAATCGCAAGGCAAGAGGCTTGCATTACGTCCCCTCCAACAGCCTCTGTCCCGGCTAGGTCTGTCACAAGGGGCATAAGCAATGAGTAAAGGAAAAGGAAGAAGGAAGGTTCCCCCTGGCTGGAGATAAAGGTAGGTCAATTTGAGAGGCCTAGGCTGGTCAGGTATAAGTTTGAAAGAGCATAAGACCACCAAGGGTCCCACACTTTGAGAAATCTAGCATGAGTGTCGTGGAGGATACTCATAATTTTTTTATGAATCTTAAGGGTCACCAGGGTACTCTTCACCTCCGCAAACGGAACACACGGCTTTTATCAGGCCCTGGCTATTGCGTGTTTAGCTGTGATGGCTAGTTTCTGCTGGTAAGAGAAGAGGCCTGAGATCGGGCAATGGAGCAAGACGAGTTTGGCGTCCTTCCGGATAGATACAGGGAAAAGGGTGAACAGGAGTCCACAGACCCTTGACCAAAATCCCACAAGGCAGGGGTAGGACCACCCAATATGGATTTAGTCTCCACGCTGACCACAGCCCCGGAAGCATCTGTCACTATAGGATGGGTTGGATTTAGCTATGCGGACCAGGACCCAGTACCAGCGAAGAAGGACCTTATAAGCTGTCGCCAGCATGGCCCTGTTAAAGGAGCACTTCACTATGCTGGACTAGGCTTTGCTCCAAACTGCAAGGTCTATTGGGGACATGTCTCGCTCCCACTTCAATGCATAGGATAGAGAGGCAGAGACACTGTTAGAATTGAGAGAAGAGTATATCATAGAAAGGGTATGCAGCCTTATTATATATATGGGACTCCAGCCAATCCCTGGGAAGGTGTGTCGAGTTGGTGGTGAGAGATCCCATAAATAGTCTGAGACCTGAACAGCAGGGAACAGAATTCCTGGGTCAAGTCCTGCAGAAGAAGGCCCTTTTGCAGGGGCTCTGCCCCTGGGACAGATTTCTAGAAAAAGCCATTAGGAAGACACTGGGGTACCAGCTAGGCTAAGCTGGGGGCCTATTTGCAATCATGAGACAGGGAATCAAGTTAGGTGTGGAGAAGCTCACTGGAGAGAGCCATGGTGGTGCGAGTCTACGTCTCCCCTGCTAGGATACTGGTGGATATCAAAAGGAGCGACCCTAGTGCTAAAGAGTTAGTGACTGTGTGTAGCTTTTAGACTCTGGAAGGAGTACTAGTCACTATCAGCATAGAGATCCTGAGGGACTTTCCTTTTTACTGTGCAGCCAGAAAGTTGAAGAGTCCTCAAGTTGTTCAGCTCTAGAACATATCCCATGCTCCCTCTCCCTGTCCCAGTTCACTGTTCCCAGTAAAAACCCCCAAAAATAAACCCCTAAACTGTTATTTGGAGCCAGTGGAAGTGAGAAAAATGCTGGGTGCCTGGCTGTGTATGTTCTAAATAGAGAAATAGGACTGCATTCACCAGCAGCTCCTATAGGGGTGCACTTCATACAATATATTCCACACCACTTCATTCTGTACACTGTGCTGTACATTCCCTATTCTGCACCATCCTTACAAGTCCAACAGCTCTAGTGTGCATGTGTGTGTCTGGGTTTACCAAATTTGGGTGTCAGATGTTTGGAAAATCATACAAGTTCAGCACTTGGCATGAGCTCTATTTACCATAGATACACCCCTACTAGGGGGAGCTTGGGTATGATAAAGCACACCTAAGAATTCTCCAGGCCCCAAATCGCAGTTGCCATTTTTTTTGCATTACAATATATTCAACTGCAGTGAAATATTGGGACGATTTTTCTGCAGTTGGGCCATGGAGTAATCCCACGACCACATTTCCCAAAAAGGTTTTTATAGTTCCAGCCTTCAGCCAAGCTCATTCAGTCCCCATTGAGTGAAGGGCTCTCCGCACCTGACACTCTGGAGAGCGGATGTGTCTCCACCGCTCAGTAAATTGACACAAAGAAGGGAAAACGAGTGTGCCAATGGCTACTCCTTAGTCCTGACTCCTGACTGTCTGTATTCTTCACTACAGCAAATACTATAGCTTTATTTACTACCCTTACACCCACTGACTGGCAGAATGTACATGTTTATATAAACTTAAAATATTTCTGTTGTTGCTGCAGCAGGGATCTATTTTGCTACAGGGGGTCCATCATTTTTCTGGGGGCATATTGTTTCTCCTGGGAGATTTTATTGTTGCTGCTGGGAGATTTTATGGTTGCTGATGGCAAATTTATTAATGCTGCTGGGTGATTTATGATGGGTATGTAGTACCGCTGCTGGGGGATGTATTGTTGCTCCTCCGGGATTTATTGTTGCTGTTGGGGGATTTATTGATTCTGCTGGGGGTTTATTTATTATTTATGGCTCACTCTGATACGTTTCAATAAATTATTTGGTATTATAATAATGACAACTGCATTTCAGCCTACAACCAGCTATTTTCTGAAACTTGCAAAAATTAAGATATAACTTTCTTACGACCATGGCTTCATAGTGGTGTTCTTAATTTACTCCTTAATGTACATAATGCTTGCAAAAATACCATGTACTGTTTGATTAGCTGTTTCCCCAAAGTTCTGCACTTGAACTTGAAATAGAATTTTAGACATACATTTTAGACAATGGGAGTTTCTTTATTGGTGAGATACAAAAAATGAGGCCCTTAGACTAAGACCCCTTTCACACCAAGCGGCCTAGGGCGTCAGCGGTAAAGCAGTGATATTTTTAGCGCCGCTTTAACGTCGTTTTAGCGGCGCTATTCGGCTGCTAGCGGGGCGGTTTTTAACCCCCCGCTAGCGGCCGAAAAGGGGTTAAATCCACCCGCAAAATGCCACCAGGGCGGCGTTTTGCTGGCGGTATCGCAACACTGCCCCATTTGATTTCAATGGGGAGCAGCGGTGGAGGAGCAGTGAGTTCACCGCTCTAAAGAAGCTGCTGGCAGGACTTTTTCTGACGCCCTGCCAGCGCACCGCTCCAGTGTGAAAGCCCTCGGGCTTTCACACTGGAGTGCATACAGCAGCTGTTTTAGGGCATTTGCAGGTGCTATTTTTAATGCTATAGCGCCTGCAAAATGCCCTCAGTGTGAAAGGGGTCTTAAGATTAAATTGATGCAGAAGCTGCTTTTTTTCTTATGAAAACACTGAGAGTGATCAGATGTTTTAGTGATGGCAGATCACCCAACATAGCATTCAGTTTGAGGAGGGGCAGGGAAAAGCCTAAAAGTCTGCCAAAAACTGCCTTCAGGAGAACAATTGCAAAGCAAAAAACATTCAACAAAAACTACAACTGTCATGCATATGTTTTTTTACTAGTGTCCTAGGAGGTTGGAGGCTATTTCTTGAGCTTTGCTGAGGAAAACCCTGTATGTTTTTTTTTTTTTTTTTTTTTCCTTTTTCTTTTTTCAACACAATTTTCCATAGATACACTTTTTCTCTTTGTTTACACTTTCTGAAACACTGGTCTTCAGCAGCAGTCTAGAGCGGCTGATCTTGGGTGCTGCCTCAGAGGCCATATCTAGACCTTGTTGTATTGAGGATTGCTAGCCTGCTTCCAATGTGACCCTTGAACAATTGGCAGGGCTTATGGTGATTCCCATATATCTTTGTACACTGTTAGAAGTAGTGTTTTGCAGGTCCAGAGTCATGGAACATCTGCTGTTGTCTCTGAAGATTCATTTGTCACTATGCCTAGGGAAGTGGTGAAGAATCTTGGTAGGTTTGTTTAAAACCCAACTCTGGTCTTATAGTATTTCTAACTAGTTTTGTACTTCTCACTATCCTGAAATCCGTCTATTAAAAAACATTTCGTTTGATAGCTCCAAAAACAGTAAATCTAGAATCATTCTATATTTGACATCATCACTGCACTGGCCGTTTTTATAGCTATGCATGTATGGCTGGAGGAGGGCTTGTGCAGCTGTGTAACGTCAGTGCCCCCTGTTGTCTGCAACTGAGGAAGCCTGAAAAACTACACAGGGCAATAAGAGGACTGGCTTGAAATTAGCTGTGCATATAGAGGAAACTATAACTCTGAGCAATACCTAAAGATGGGTTGAGAAGTTATGTTTGCAAGCAAGACTGAAGAGTAAGGTACAGGGGTTTGACAAAATTATGGAAACAAATATGGTAAAAGAACAAAAACGTTACCTAATATGGTGTTGGACCGCCTTTGGCATCCAAAATGGCCTTAATTTCCTGGGAATTGACAAAGATAAGCCTTGGATGTTGGATGTTGGATGTTGGATAATTCTGATACCATTCTTCATGCAAAAATCTGGGTCACAATCCTGCACAATGTCCTTTTGTCTCTTTCAGTCAGTTGACCATGTCGACCGTGCTTATGCTTATCAGACGACGTTTTCCCGAAACTGTAAATGCCGCCATAACCTTTGATACTGAACCTCGCGACACCGGAAATAAATTGGCAACTTCAGTCACAGAGGCACCAGCTAAGCAGGCACCAACAATTTGCCCTCTTTGAAATCCGTAGGCTCTGACATGACTCCGTATTACTAGCAGCGCACGCAGTGAATGATAAAAATGAGGTTTCCCACCTGTTAGCTAGGTGTCTAATCACACAGAAGAAGTAAAAGAACGTTACATCACTACCCCTTTCAACATGAAACATGATGTACCTTTCACACCTACAAATCATGTAGTGTTTCCATATTTTTGCCCAACCCCTGTAATTCATACACAATTAACTATTAAAATTTTAATTTTACCTGGGGTTGTGCTTTAACTTTAACAGTTTGACTAAATTATCTGATGATAGTCCAATTCATGCCTAAAATAGCTGGATTATTAGACCATGTTTGAATACCTTTCCCAGGGCTGAATAAACCATTTATAAAACTATACCTGTGCTGATAAGCAGCCAAGGCAAAGCTTGTTTGCCGTATAGCGCCAGTATTAATACAATAATACAGTAATACAGTAGCTTGTGTAACAAAAGTGGTCCTAGCAGAGGGGTGTTGTTTTGGACAGCAAAAGTTGTGTTCCTACACATTCAAGTGATGAAAATCCAACCTTGACCTTTACTTTTTCAGTTTTTTTATAGAATATGTCCATGCACGTGGCTGAAACTACAAGTACCAGCATGCCTTATTTAGTTTCTTGCAATGCATGTCTGATTACACCATTGATAAAATAAGGGAATACAGGCTAGGGCTATGTACCCCTGGAATGTATTGCATGTGTCAATCTTTTCAGATCTAAGTAAACTATATCACTTATTTGAAACAAAGCAGGGATGTCTGCACCTGGGTAAGCTTTTCCCATATGTATCTCTTTGTGATAAATGACATATTTATTATGAATCCCACCACTGAGGTCATGCTTTTTGTAACACTATCACTCTGTATTTTAAGGTCATGCACCCGAGTTGTGTGCATTTCCCTCCAGGTACATGCCTTTTACCTTTCATCAAAGCTTCAGCCCTGTGCTCGTGTTTCAAGGAAAATTTTATATGTGACATTTTAGAAACTATTAAATAGAACTGTTTATTAGGATACATGCTTGTTATATTGAGATTCATCCCTGGTTTATAACAACGTGATATTAAAGAGTTTAGAGAGTTCTGCAAATATTACAACTTATGCCGCGTACACCCGAGCGGAATTTCCGTCAGAAAAAGTCAGACGGGAGCTTTTCATCGTATATCCCAACCGTGTGTATGCTCAGACTTTTTATGTAGAAAATTCTGACGGACCTAGAAAGGGAACATGTTCTATATTTTTCAGACGGAACCAATTCCTATTGGGAAAACCGCTCGTCTGTATGCTGTTCCGACGTACTAAAAAATGAGGCATGCTCTGAAGCAAGTACGAGATGGAAGCTATTGGCTACTGGCTATTGAACTTCAGTTTTCTAGTTCCGTTACACGTGTTGTACGTCACCACATTTTTGATGGTCGGACTTTGGTGTGACCGTGTGTATGCAAGACAGCTTGAGCGGAATTCCGTCGGAACTCCGCCGGAAAAACCTTCAAAGTTTATTCAGTCGTGTGTACAGGGCATTAGAAGAAAACCCAGTGGAACTTTTGACAGAAAACTTATACAGGCATACCACACTTTTAAGTACACAATGGGGTTTATTTACTAAAGCTGGAAAATGCAAAATCAGGCTGACTTCTGCATAGAAACCAATGAGCTTCCATGTTTTATTACCAAAGCTTAATTGAACAAGCCGAGGTTAGAAGCTCATTGGTTTCTATGCAGAAGTCAGCCTGATTTTGCACTTTCCAGCTTTAGTAAATAAACCCTATTGTGTACTTAACAGTGGGGTATGCCTGTAGTTGCCCAAATATTTTAATACAGTTCAGCAGTGGGGCAACTCTGGAAAGATACAAGCAGACATATATATATATACAGTGGTGTGAAAAAGTGTTTGCCCCCTTCCTCATTTCCTGTTCCTTTGCATATTTGTCACACTTAAGTGTTTCGGAACATCAAACCAATTTAAACAATAGTCAAGGACAACACAAGTAAACACAAAATGCAATTTGTAAATGAAGGTGTTTATTATTAAAGGTGAAAAAAAATCCAAACCATCATGGCCCTGTGTGAAAAAGTGATTGCCCCCTAAACCTAATAACTGGTTGGGCCACCCTTAGCAGCAACAACTGCAACCAAGCGTTTGCGATAACGTGCAATGAGGCTTTTACAGCGTCCTGGAGGAATTTTGGCCCACTCGTCTTTGCAGAATTGTCCTAATTCAGTTACATTAGAGGGTTTTCGAGCATGAACGGCCTTTTTAAGGTCATACCACAACATCTCAATAGGATTCAGGTCAGGACTTTGGCTAGGCCACTCCAAAGTCTTCATTTTGTTTTTCTTCAGCCATTCGGTGGTGGACTTGCTGGTGTGTTTAGGATCATTGTCCTGCTGCAGAACCCAAGTTCGTTTCAGCTTGAGTACACGAACAGATGGTCGGACATTCTCCTTCAGGATCTCTTGGTAGACAGCAGAATTCATAGTTCCTTTTATCACGGCAAGTCTTCCAGGTCCTGAAGCAGCAAAACAGCCCCAGACCATCACACTACCACCACCATATTTTACTGTTGGTATAATGTTCTTTTTCTGAAATGCAGTGTTCCTTCTACGCCAGATATACTTGGACACACACCTTCCAAAGAGTTCCACTTTTGTCTCATCGGTCCACAGAATGTTGTCCCAAAAGTCTTGGGGATCATCAAGATGTGTTGTGGAGAAATTGAGACGAGCTTTGATGTTCTTTTTGCTCAGCAGTGGTTTTCTCCTTGGAACTCTGCCATGCAGGCCATTTTTGCCCAGTCTTTTCCTGATGGTGGAGGCATGAACGCTGACCTTAACTGAGGCAAGTGAGGCCTGCAGTTCCTTGGACGTTGTTGTGGGGTCTTTTGTGACCTCTTGGATGAGTCGTCGCTGCGCTCTTGGGGTAATTTTGGGCGGCCGGCCACTCCTGAGAAGGTTCACCACTGTTCCATGTCTTCGCCATTTGTGGATAATGGCTCTCACTGTGGTTCGCTGGATTCCCAAAGCTTTGGAAATGGCTTTATAACCCTTTCCAGACTGATAGATCTCAATTACTTTCTTTCTCAATTGTTCCTGAATTTCTTTGGGTCTCGGCATGATGTGTAGCTTTTAAGGATCTTCTGGTGGACCTTACTGTGTCAAGCAGCTCCTATTTAAGTGATATCTTGATTGTGAACAGGTGTGGCAATAATCAGGCCTGGGTGTGGCTAGAGAAATTGAACTCAGGTGTGGACAACCACAGTTATAGTATGTTTTAACAAGGGGGGCAATCACTTTTTCACACAGGGCCACGATGGTTTGGATTTTTTTTCACCTTTAATAATAAACACCTTCATTTACAAATTGCATTTTGTGTTTACTTGTGTTGTCCTTGACTATTGTTTAAATTGGTTTGATGTTCCGAAACACTTAAGTGTGACAAACATGCAAAGGAACAGGAAATGAGGAAGGGGGCAAACACTTTTTCACACCACTGTATATTGCCTGCTGCTACATTGCTACTGGTCCATCCATTTTGAAAGTACTTTAATTTGAGTAGTCATCTCTTACTGTATATCTCATTGGCGTCAGCAGTGCAAGATTCTCAGCAGAATTTCTTGCTTTGCTACTAGTAGCAAATGTTTACAGAATTCTGCAATATATGAAGTAAGTAAAAAATCTTGAAAGGTAAGGACTCCCTTATGATGGATTTATCTGAGAGCTGAGCATCTTTTAGGGCTTATTCACACCAGAGTAGTTGGTTTTTGGTGTGCGTTTATGTCTAAGTTAGCGCAGCATATGCAAATGTTTACAGAATTCTGCAATATATGAAGTAAGTAAAAAATCTTGAAAGGTAAGGACTCCCTTATGATGGATTTATCTGAGAGCTGAGCATCTTTTAGGGCTTATTCACACCAGAGTAGTTGGTTTTTGGTGTGCGTTTATGTCTAAGTTAGCGCAGCATGCCCATACATGTCAACATGCATGTTACCACAGCACAGTGGTGTCAATGGGCCCTGAACCAATTTTCAGTCGTATAGAATACCAACATGTCTTTTACAGTGACCTGAAAGTGATTAACTTCTACCAAACGTATTATTTGGACCATTTGTGTACCATATTCTCCCTTAACTGCCTTAAAGGTTTGTTGGGCAAGGTATGTCTTTTTGCTGATGATACAAAAGTGTGTAGTAGGGTTGATATCCCTGGAGGTGTCTGTAACATGGAACATGATTTGGCATTGCTGGAAGATTGGTCAATGCAGTGGAAACTGCAGTTCAATGTTTCTAAAAGTAAAATAATGTACCTAGGCGAAAAAAATCCCCTGAGAGAGTACAACATTGGGGGCACAGTGTTGGCCAGCACTACAGAAGAAAAGATTTGGGGGTACTTATTTCAGATTATTGCAAAATGAGAAAACAGTGTAGTCAGGCAGTGGGAAAAGTGGATAGAATTCTAGGATGCATCACTAGAGGGTTCACCAGCAAGAGGAAGGAGGTTCTGATTCCTCTATATAGATCTTTAGTGAGACCTCATTTAGAATACTGTGTCCAGTTCTGCAGACCTCATTTACAAAAAAATATTGATTATGGAACGAGTCCAGAGACGGGTAACAAAAATGGTGAAAGGTCTGAGGGATAAAACACATCGAGAGCGACTTCAGGAACTTAATATGTACAGTCTGGAGGAAAGCAGGGAAATGAGGAGACATGATTGAAACCTTTAAATACACCATGGGGGTGAATAAGGTTCAGGAGGGCAGTTTTTTCAATATGAAACCAAAATCATAAACACGGGAACATGACCTCAAACTAACTGGAGGAAAGTTTAAAATGAATTCTAGAAAGTGTTATTTGGCTTCAAACATGCCTGGGACAAATATAGTTCTATACGCAGACAAATAAAATAACAAAAAAAAAAAAAAAAAATGGCAGACTCGTTGGACTTTTTTCTGCCATCACTTTTCTATGTTTCTGAAAAATAAAATACATTCAACTTAGTTAATTTTTCCTTATATCTGAGGTGCCCTTCTGTCCCTATTTTTTCATTTCCATTCTCTTGCACTCTTTTCAGTGGCTGGGAAAGATTTTATCATGTCTAGTGATGTGTTCTCCTTTGCTACAATAGACTTACTACGAGCTGCTAATGCTGTAAGTGTAGAAGTTAGTTCCTACACCTAGTAACTCAGGCCTATACTGTTACCGCAGAGAGCAGGTGCCCCAGCGTAGTAATGTCATGAGTCAAATAACCCTACCGGGAAGTAGCAGTGGGATGCGAAGTCCGCTCATACCTAGATATATGGAAATCTTGGTGATAGAAAGCTGTCTTTAAGGATGCTTGGTGACAGTTGTTTAAAATGCAGGAAAGAATTTGTTCCTCAGAAAATGTAATTTTTAAAATTTTAAGAAGTGTCAATCCTTGGAAATGTTCATTTGACTTTCTTTGGGGTCTCCGCAGAAATTCCGGCTCTCTGTAATGTCACAGGCCATTAAATACACCACAGTCATTGACATCTACTGACAGCATGAAGTATGTCCCCTTACACCAGGAGGTATTGTCAGAAATTACATAGTCTGTCAAAGGTTCTTCTTGTGTTCACAGCAAAGTGAAAGGCATTTGATTCCTCCTGAAAAATATCCTGGAATCAAAATACCAACTGAATGAGTGAGCTTTGTTGGTAATTGTCTGCTGATATTTCATCAAGTCTTTCTGAAAGTAATTACAGTTTTTTGAAGTTTATTATCATTAGGAAGAAAGGAAATGTTAAATACTTTTATATTATAGTCTGATTTCCTTTCGGAAGATAAACGACTTTCCCATTAACTTTCTGTCTCTGTGGGGCTCAAACAAGCTCTTGGCCCTGGAAAGTAGCCTGGCAAAGTCTCTTGGCGCAGATGCCGAGTTCCAGCAGTGTTAGCTTTGTGAACAAAGATTATTAAGCACTATAATGGGATATGATTACAAATAAAATCTGCGCCCAGTAATGATTCTAGTTTTGTACTTTGCACAATGAAACAAACACTTTGAAAATCACTTTGCAGTGATTTATGAAGATGTTCCAAGTGGAATCAGTTTCAAGTGTCTTTCAGCGAGGGTTTTTTTAAAAAAAAAAACACATTGAATTAAAAGCAAACTACAAAAAGTGAGCTGGTTTTCAAAAGTTCAGAATAAAATTGACAAATCTTTGAAAAATTCTAAGTGGCAGACTGGGACAAACTTATTTTAAGAATTAGACTGTTTTTTTATTTTTCTCTTGTTTTTCGATGGCATTTTCCAGTAGAATTTGTTGGGGGAATCGTGGATGATGGTGGAATATCAAAGTGCAAATCTAATGCAATCGGCATAGGCATACATGGGACAACCAATCTGATTCACAAAGTGGCACAAAACTAAATGAAAAATGTAAACTAACTATTTGGAATTTTTATAAATGGATTTCCTTGTTAAAGGATTTTGTTTTTGCTGTAAATGTAGGAGCAGAAATTGAGAGCAATCATGGAATTGATGGAAACAACCATTTGTGACAAATCAAAACAGGAAATATCAGTCAGAATGCTTTTTCTTCATGTTTGAATATTTCTCTCTGCATATGATGTTTGTTTGACCTTTTTTTTCTTTCTTTTTTTTTTTTTGCATTGAACCATTTCATGACCAAGGTCAATGAACCTTTTCATGACCTAGATGCTCTAGCCAAATTTATCAGTGCCAGCATGCATTGCTTAACTGGAAAATAGCTCTATGAGTAATTTACATACCTAAATAGTTTATATATATTTTTAAGGACATTTAAGACTTTTATTTGGCATAATGTTTAAAAAAAACTCTTTCTCTGTCTTTTTATATATTTTTTAAATGCACAAAAATGTTTTCTAAAATATTTATTTCTCATCTATTGAGGAACATTCAGGTTATACTGTCACCTAAAGGAGGAATAGACACTGGCAAACAAAATAAAGTAGGCCAGTCTTGGATATAACCCCTGCCATGACCATGACAGTATGCAGTCCCTTGTTCTTGGGTCTGTTAGGATTTGTTTGCTGGGTTGTCCACCCCTCAGTTGTACTACTTCTGGACAATGCAAAGGTTTGAGGATTCCTGTTTCCCTCAATGGATGAGATACAATATAGGATTTTTGCTTTTAATACTGCTATACTACAAAACTTCAGCATGCTTGTAGTAGGAGAAGTTATAGACGGGGCTGGCCTACAGTTTTTCGTTTGCCATTTGGACTCTCCTTCGACCCCTTTAATAAAAGTGCTTAAAGTGGAACTTCGCCCCTAATAGAAAGTTGTTGTTTTTTCCTCCACACCTAATCTAATATTTGTGGCACTTTCTTTTTTTTTGGGGGGGGGGGTGAGTACCCATTTCTGGCAGGTACCCACTCCCATTTCTGCTCTGCCCACAATGGAAGCACAGTTCGCCCCCTCCCCTGCCGCAACCTCCTGGGAAACATCCCAGGAGGCTGCAGATCCATTCACAAAGCGCAGCGCGACTCGTTCATGTGCAGTGGGACATCGGCTGTGAAGCCGGCTTCCCACATCCAAGATGGAAGTGCCCGGGACTCAAAGATCGGTAAAGAACCAGCTCGGGTGAGGAAAGCGCTGGATCCCTGGGCAGGTAAGTGTCTTTTTATAAAAAATTTCAGCAGCTACAATATTTGTAGCAGCTGATTTTTCATTTTTTTACCGTCTAAAGAACCTCTTTAACAACAGGACATCCTGTCTGTGTTAAACTACAACATCCATAATCCTTCTGGATATACACAGCTATGAAAAGCAAGCCAGAAACCAATATCATTGGCTTGCAGCCATCAAAGATTTTCTGTAAATCCCCAGAAGCAGATTCCAACGATTACATGAAAAGAGAAAGTATATATTTTTTTCGTTTTATTCAGTAATGCAAATCTCAAAAATACTGTAAATATCTAATCAATCATTCTGCTGTCACCAATCATCTACAGCACACATCTGCTGTTCTGCTGATACCAGTATTCAAGCTCTATTAAAAATAAGATTCAAGTTTTTGATTGTTGATGTCATGAAGTGGCAGCTATTGATTCTTCTTACATGGGGCCACTGGCCAATAGGTTGGTAATGCAGAGCTTCAGTGTCTTAGCCTTGAGAGCAGGTCAGTAGCATCTGGCTTTGCAACAATCTGCCATTATTTGGCTTGCAGCCTTGCATGAATTAATAGATGTAGAATTAAGTCCAGAGCCAGTATTTCAAGATCTTCATATTCCATATGGGGAAATGTGCTTTGAGCTTGCTTTATGATCACGTGCAGAATATTGATCCTCATGTCTAACTTTTCTTTGTGTGTTTATGGAGAGGTATTATTCATACCACGATTATTTGATTAAGCATATAAAACATTTGTGGCTGGGGTAATGGCTCAGTGCTTGGTAGTTAGAGGCTGCCAAGTTGTTCACCTGCAATACATATGTAGGGTGTAAATCACTAGGTGTGTAGTTTGAACTGCTGATCATGAGCAGGGATGACCATTAAAAACGAGCTTCCCAAATTCACATTACATTAATCCATAATATGCCATTTACCTTTATTGATCTTTTATTCAGGAAAAATTTACAAGGGCAGCCAATTCCGCATTGGCTTTTTCTCTCCCGCTGTTCTGCTGTTGCATGTGCTGACCCATGTCAAGAGACAGCTGTCTATTCCAGGATATTGCAATCTGCCCCCTGAAGATGCAGCGCCAAATGAATTCTGATTCTACTGGTGTTGTGGTGAAACCTCCTGCAACCGCAACCTCCTGAGATATGTGATGTCGACATTCCAGAAGGCTGCAGGAGAAAGTTTCAGGTCATTCGCACATACGTGAGAATAGTGGCAGGGGTGGGTCAACCATAATAAAAAATAAAGAAAAAATTGTTTTAAAATGTGCAGTGTTTGATGTTGTGAAAAGGGAGGATTGGGATGATGGAAAATGATTTCGCGAGCGATGGTCCACTGTAAGTAATCTTTGGGTGAAAGCACATGTCAAAACAATTAGAGGATTCAGAGTATACACAGCTAAAGTTATTAGCAAATCTCAACTTTCATTGTAACCCCTCCCACCACTAGAGCCACCCCACTAATATCATAGGTCATGACAAATAGGAAGGCTTGGGAGGGGGTGCGGCTAAGCTCGGAATAGTAGAACTTTAGTTGCCTATGACTCTGTATCTATTGATCATTATGACATATATTACCGATGGTAACATTTTAGTAAAAAAAATTCAACAAATGCTTAGTACAGGCCAGGAGCTCAGGCACAGCATAAGCGCAGGCCCTACATGATGGGTTTTGTCCAGAGAGGCTATGGTCAGTTAGGGGTTAATTTAAGGTTTGGGCAATAGGAGGGGAATTAGAGGTATTATCTCATTGGAGGAGGTTAGGGTGGGGTCCTAAGGGTCTCTTGGTGGGAGGCAACCCTCCAAGCTTCAGATGGCCCAGGGGATTTTCACTGCCTGCTGAGTCTGGAGTTTCTGCACCAGTAATGGAGGATCTTGAGAGCATGCTGGCCAACATTCGCTCGGCTGGTCACAAACGGGCCACAGTGGCTACGTGACCAGCTTCCTGGCTTGCTGCCAGGGAACTTCCAAGCGCTAAGAGGTCACAGCCTCCTGTGCGCTTGAGCCCTGAATTGACCCCAAGGGGTTGCCGCCGCGCTGGGAGCCCAATCTTGGACCCTTCAACCTCCACCACCAAGAGAACGCCTGCTGTGTCGGTTGGTGGGGCTGGGAGGAATCCTCATCACTGGCGAGCCCCGGGGAGGGAGTGTAGGTCATCTACCCACTCCCGAGCCTCCTCTGCCGATCATCGGGACCATGCGCCCGTCACGAGGGTTGTACTGCCCGCCGCTGGGGCGGCCGGGACTACCAGCGGAAGAAGCCGTGGTACTGCTGGAGGGGACACCTGCGTGTCTACACCTGCTCAGGTCCAGTGCACCACTTCTGTCAGGTCTTCCAGGCAGAGAGCGCAGCGGGAGGAGTGATCAGGGGGGTGGAGCCGCAGCCGCCAGTGACATCAGCACCGACCGCTGGGTACCGGAACAGCAATCCCGCGGCTGCGGGCTGCCTGTGGAGGAGGACAGATCGGAAAGGGAGCTGACCGTCTCAGAGGACAGAGAGGTGGATGCCAGGGACGACCCTCTGCACGGTTCAGGAGATGGGCTACAGGGAACCGGATCTGCGGCTGTGCTAATAGATGTCGCTGGACAGCCTGGTAAGTCAGTTCTGTGTTCCTCTTTTAGCTTTTTGTCTCCTGTCGTGTCCCCTAATCTGTGTGCTGTGTATAGTGACAGTGTGGATGGTGGGCTAGGTCAGGCTCTAGAGGGGGTTCCGTCTATGGGGGTATCTCAGCAGGTGGCGCTGGTGGCGGCAGCCATGGGGGGTGGCATGAACACCATATTGCAGGCGTTCATGGCTGGGTTTAGCGAGGTGCTGGCTCGTTGTGATGCGAGTGGGGGTTCAGCGGGATTGGCTTCCCCGGGGACCGCATGGACGGCTACGAGGGCTCCCGCAACACAGTTGGCCTTGGGTGCCCCGGACCAGGATGTCGGGGCTCGGTCGTCGACTTCCTCTCTGTTAGGGACTGGGCAGCGCAGTGAGGTGTCTACTTCCACTTAGGCGCCGCTGCCTGCACAAGATAAGGGCAAGAAGGTGACAGGGATGCAAATGGAGTATGTTTGGCGGATTCTGCAAAGTGCGAAGTCTACGTGTGCTTCGATGGTCCGCTAGGTGCTTATTTGAAGCAGGAAATGAGAGATCGGATCTGCAAAGGTGAGTATGTGGAGATATTCTCCCTTTTACGCCTGGAAAAATTCAATCTCTGTCCATTACTGCTGTCTAACTCTAGCTCCCACTCTGCGCCGACATACAGTTCTGTACTTCTCTGGCTCCACTTTGTAATCCAACCTTTCTCACCTGGAATTCTGCGGCACCTTTGACAAACCTAGACAGCTTCTCGATTGAAAAGGGCTGATATAGACAATCTCCACATTTCACTCATTATGTTTTCTTTAAAGAATCACTCCACCCATCAATGCAAATTCAGTGTCTGGTAGATTTTGTAGACAGCATACAACAAGCTTTGGGGCATATTTATAAAGCAGTGAATGTGACATTTACCAATTTAAGGCGTACCATATTAATGCAAGTGTTTTTAAATACAGTGAGCGAGTGAATGTTTGGTGAATGTCACATTCACTGCTTCAGCCTGCATCCACACCTGGGAAGATTGTAAGCAGAGTGTATTCCTGGTGACCTTTTTCAGGTTTTTTACAAGCGTGTTAGCTTTGTGCAAGTGTTTTTGCACATGTATCATGCTTCAGGTGTTTCCTGGGCCAGAAAAGCAGAGGAGATCAGTTCTAGGGGAGGAGAAGAGTTCTCCAAGTGCAAAAAATGCATGAGAGAATGCAAGGTTAAAGGATAAGTCCACTTTTAGTAATTTTACACCCATATTCAGGACATAACAGGTAACTAAAGCACCTCTCCTCACACCTTCTGTCACAATTCAAAAACAGCACAGCTGTGCCGGGCTCTGCCCACACCGCCGCATCATTCATTCACGGAGTTCTATGAATGAGCGGACTACAACTACCGTCTGTCACTGCCGCAGATATCTTGTCATTCTCAATGAACTGCAAGGGTGCTGGTGTTCATTCATCTTCCTTGACTTCAGTAACTGTATGCTCGTAAGAAAGGTATGGGCAGACAGCTGTACTAAGTGTCTGCAGGAGTCTGACATTGCATCCGCAATGCTCTGCAGGCTCCTTAAGCCTCGTACACACGATCGGATCCGACGGGAATTGTGTGATGACAGGTTGTTGGCGGAAAAGCCGGCCTTTGTATGCTCCATCGGACAATTGTTGTCGGATTTTCTACGGACAAATGTTGGATGGCAGGCTTTAAAATTTTCCGCGGACAAATGTCTGTTGTCGGATTTTACAAATGTGTGTACACAAGTCTGTCGGATAAAAGTCCCAAGTACAAACACGCATGCTCGGAAGCCAGGACGAGACGGAAGCGGTCGGTATTATAAACTAGCGTTCGTAATGGAGAATTAACATTCTTGACGCAGCAAATTATGAAATCACGAAATGAAGCGCACAATTCTCTTTTTCTTTAATGGGATAATAATGAAGCTGATTTGCTGGTGATACTGATGGAGTTATTGCAAACTAATTTTCAAAGGCTTTTTTTTTTCTAGTGATATCAAGAATAATATTATTATGCTTGTTATTTTTATTTTTTGGTGCAAGTTACCACAACACCATTATCCTGTAGTTTGTAAGATCAAAGATACAACTATGTTGGTGCCCTTTGCTAATTTTACATTGTATTTTTTAAAATGTAACTGCCTACTCCCAAACTGTCATTTGAAGTAAAACACATAGCCAAGTATTAATCTACACAATTTTTTTTATTGTACATTAAAAAAAGAAAACAAATAAAATTAGACATGCTATCTGCCGATAGAACTTAACCAAAAAGTGCATTCTATGCATCCACAAATATAGACAATATACCAAATCAAATCATTATTCAACCAAAAAATGTAATAAAAGCCTCATGCACGTTCTTAATATCGGGGTCAACAATGCCAAGAGTTGGTGAAAGCAGGGGTCCGTCATCCGGAGATAATTCCGAAAATCATCCGGATTATTCTCCTGGAGCTCCCGCAGTAAAGGCATATGACATAATTGGTCACAATTAATAAAGCAACCAATTTTTGGTCCAAGAAATCCTCCTCCTCCTGTTCCTTGACTGGACTTGGGTCAAAGCAATAACTCCAAGGCCAATAATAAATAACACGTTATCCTCCGATTACGGCCGTTCAGAAATTAACTGAAAAGCGCAAAAATGAAAAGCACGAAATGCGCAAAATAAAAAGCACGAATCAACACTCACCAAACTTCTACTAACACAAAATTAGCAGAAGGAGCCCAAAGGGTGGCGCTAAAGAGCTGAAAAAACACGTAGCACGTCACTACGTTTGCGTTTGTTGGCCGACAATTGTGTGCCGTTTGTATGCAAGACAAGTTTGGGGCCAGCGTCCTTCGGACAAAAGTCCGTGGTTTCGTCTGCGGAAAATTCTGATCGTTTGTACGAGGCTTAAGGAAAAAATAAATGTGCATTTATTATTTTTTCTTAAAAAGTGAACTTTAAAGGTGCTCCCATTGGCGTCTATGGGACCAAAAATGTCAGGGGGTAAAAGCGCATGTACTTTTTTGAACATAGAGCATTAGGTAAATAAGCGTACAAGTGTGAACAGGGAAAGAAAGAAAGAGTACGATTCTGTATACTGAGAGCAGTGAGGCGTAGAGAAACAAGCTGAAAAACACTCACGTCTGAGTGGGGCTTAAAGTGCAGGTGATATATTATCTTATATGTTTTGTTTCTTCATCAGATAATTCATCAGATAATTTGTCATTTAAAGTGATGCTTTAAGTCTCTGTCGGCTACACTGTGAAATAGTTCCAAAATGCGTAAAAATCAATTATCTTTAAATCATAGCTGTCATCTTTTTGTTTTTCTTCCCCCGCAGTGCAAACATGTTTCTTTGACAGGGGAAGTGTAACGCCTGTCATAGTTTTGTGTCCTCCACCCAGAGTTCACACTTCCTCCGCCACCATGAAATCTGGATAAAACTTATAACGTAAACCTGTCACCCACACATTCTCACCAACACAAAGTTATTATAGACTATAATGCATTGATCTCCAGACTGCATTTTATTACCATGGAATATAAAGCTGGCAATGCTACAAAGGAGGAGAAAAACAAGCTGACACTTTATAGTATAATTTTTTGGAAAGAGTATGAAGACTTTAGTGAGTGGTTAAATGTTGACAATGTAAAGATCTCTGCTGGACACATCTAAACTGATAGAACAATTTAAAGAGGAAGTAAAGTGTTTTTTTGTTTTCTGACCTGCAAGTAAAGGTATAATGTGCATCACATACTAGCACATTATGTGAAATTTACCTGCAACCAAAGCCCTTGTTGTCACCGCTGGAGACCGCATCCATCTTCACCAGTCTTCCTTCCGGGTCTGTGGACTACAGCTGTGTGACTGGCCGGAGCCGCATGACGTCACTTCCGCGCATGCGTGAGGGAGCGTTCAGGGCTCTGAAGAAACGGCATGGATGGCGCAGATGACGTAATTGGCTGCATATACAGTAAATATCTCCTAAACGGCGCAGCTTTAGGAGATATTTACAGTACCTAAAGGTACAAACAATACATGGAACTTTAACCACTTGACCACTGGGCACTTAAACCCCCTTCCTAACCGGACCAATTTTCAGCTTTCGGTGCTCTCACACTTTGAATGACAATTACTCAGTCATGCAACACTGTACCCATATGAAATGTTTGTCCTTTTTTTCACACAATTAGCGCTTTCTTTTGGTGGTATTTAATCACTGCTGGTTTTTTTTATTTTTTGCGCTATAAATCAAAAAAGACTGAAAAATTGGTTAAAAAGAATAAAAAATTATTTGTTTCTGTTAAAATTTATTGCAGAGTATTGGGGAGTATTGGGGAGTATTGGCAGAGTATTGGCAGAGTATTGCAGAGTATTGCAGAGTATTGCATAGTATTACATAGTATTGCATAGTATGGCAGAGTACTGGCACTGAGCAAACAATCTCTCCCTCTCTCCTCTCACACTGTACCGATCGGTACAGAGAGGGGAGGGAGGAACCAGCGTCATGACATGTTGATTGTTTGGTTTTGGTTTGTTTACAAGTGATGCTCCGTCATTTGACGGAGCGATCAAGTGGTAAACGGTAGCTATCAGCAGCCATTTACCGTGATGCGTCGGGTCCCCTGGACCCAACGGTCACAGATGTTCCCGGGTGCGCGCCCCAGAGACGCCCTCCCAGATTAAGCCGACCACGCTGTAGCCGTCTTCCGGCTATGGCCCGGTCGGCATGTGGTTAAAGGATAAATGGACATTTAAAACACTGTAGCACTTATCCCCCCAAGGGGCTACTGAGAAAGTCTCCTAATGTAGTACAGAGGCTGCCAGTCACGCAGCTACAGTTCCACGCACACCGACACTTCTGGCTCTGTCTAGGGGATGTCTTTTTATTATTTATTGCTGAATACCTTTGACAGGAGAGGGTTTTTAGGGTCACAGGATACAAAACAATCAATTGCAATAATGACACTGTGGCAAGGCTCCCTAAACATCTATCACCTCCTCAGCCACCTTCTGGGTGCCTCCTTCCAGGGATTGGCTGGGGCATGATAAATATTCACACTGATCGTTTGAATCTCCCTGCCCCGTACTCTGGAAACTTCTTTCAAAGGAAGGTGGGAGAAATCAAATTCTCAGCTCAGGAAACCCTGAATAGCCCAAAACAATCAATCACTGATCCACTCACTACAGTGAATCCAAGAAGTAAATTTAACATAGTAGACTAACTAGAGGAGGGCACTACACCACATAAGCTCTTTCAATGTATCCAGGGATATCAACTTTGCAAATACAGTGGAACCTCGGATTGCGAGTAACGCAGTTAACGAGCGTTTCGCAATACGAGCACTGTATTTTTAAAGATCATAACTCGGTTTGCGAGTGTTGTCTCGCAAAAACGAGCATGATTCAGGCCAAAGCGGTGTGCAGTACCGCGTTTGGCCTGAGGTGGGGGGTGCCAGAGCCGAACATCGCCGATCAGTGCCGTTCGGAAATGCATGGAAAGGCCCGAGGACAGCTCTGCTGACCTTGGCAAATCTCGGGAACAAAGTCTTTCCGAGGTTTGCCCAGGTCAGCCGAGGTGTCCTCGAGCCTTTTCGGCCGTTTCTGAGGCTCTCTCCGGCGCCCCCCGGCTCTGGCCGCATGCGGTATTGCATGCCATTGAAGTCAATGCGGAATAAATTATTTTTGTTTCCATTGACTTCAATGGGGAAACTCGCTTTGATATGCGAGTACTTTGGATTACGAGCATTCTCCTGGAATGAATTATGCTCGTAATCCGAGGTTCCACTGTATAATGTGTTACATGTTGCTTGTGCTTTGAGAGCTATCATCACTACTTTGCTTACATTCAGCTTGTCTTCAGTTTACACTGTAACTGCAAAAAAGGGCTGCTGTTAGAAATCACAGGGGCCCCGTACAGCCTACCTGTCAGCCCCCATTTATATTATCTTTGACCTTTTTCATTATTTTTTATTTTTCTATACATTTTTCACAATGCTGTTGGGGGGGGGGGCTTTCGTGAAATATCAGGGGTCTAAACAAACCCCTAATGTCTCACTTTAGAGAGAGGGACTGATAACATAGGTTCCTCAGTCATTTCCTCTGCTACTTCAGCTGCACTGGAAGTAAATAAACATAAAATACTGTTCTGCACTGAGGCTCCTGTTCATTCACAAACTAATGCATAGCAAACACAGTTTTACCAGCCCCCTCTCCTGCTCCACCAACTCTCCATCTGGAAAAGCTTTCCCTGTATCCCCTGGGAGGGAGAGGAGAGGAAGCCGGTAGCACTGAGGGTGGGGAAATCAGAGGGCAGGGAGGGTGATCAGTGCAGCTGACCCACTTGTATGGCTTTCTGCAGCAGCTGAAAGCTTGTTGGAAGGAGAGGAATAGAAGCCAGCTTTCAGCTGCTGCAGAGAGCCATACAGGGGGGTCGTTTCTGTAATTTCTCCTTAGCATCTGATTCCTTCTGCTGGCCTGGCCCCTTTACAGGAGAACCAGTAGTACCCTCTTATCAACGACACTGACTGCAGACATGAATTAAGCTACCTGTTCTATCCAGATGTTTGATCTGTGGTCTTCAGGAGCTATTATTGATTTATGTGCTGTGTAGCAAATGTAGATCACAAACGTACTTGCCCTTGTATGAAAATATACCTACAGAGTAAGGAGCATGGGTCTTCAGACCAGGACAAAGAAGAAGGAAGATATCAAGAATCTTCTAGATTGGAATTCTCCTTTCCGTTGTGTGGAAGTACAGTACATGTAATGGTGGGATGGACCTAGATAAACGTCTTCAAGCACTTTGTGACCTATATTGATTGCATCAATGCATTGCATACAGAAATAATCTTTTATCGCTGGCATTATCAATTAGGTTTGTGGAGTACCTGACTTTGTTGTTCTCATTCCTTGTCTGCAGTGTAGACCAGGGGTAGGCAACCTTAAAGGGGTGGAGACCTACCTAAACATTATGGGAGAAGTCAAAGATCACTGGGCATTCATTTAATCGCATGATTGCTGTACTACTGTGTTGCAACCATGTGCATTGCACAGCAATCATGGGTTTAAATCAGGTGGTGAGGAGGCAAAATATCATCTCCTCACCACCTGTCAAACACACTCAGATCACTTTTCAGGAGGAGCAGCAGTGGCTGCTGCATGTGTAAATGAGTTACATTCGGCATCCTTAGGGCTCGCTCACTTGTAAAGTTGGGGATGGTAAAACCCTGCGGTTAAGTTTTAATTTTACTGCCCCAATCCCTACCCCTGGCGATACTCTGGAGACTGCTAGCTAGGATAAGAGATGGAGTGCAGTTGGTATCACTCTGCATTGGACAGGAGCCAGCACTACAGAAGAGGCATTGGCTTATGTGGCTCTTGCTCCCTACTACAGCTACAACTTTACAAGTACAGGGGGTCCCCGAGTTACGAACTCGTTAGGGACTGCCCGCCTGTACGGAAGTCGGAAATGTTCGTAAGTCGGCCGCGCATGCGCAGACCGACAAATACGGACATTTCCGGACATTTCCGATGTTCCGTCTAATGCCGCTCTGCGCATGCGCGGCAAATTACGGACATTTCCGGCATTTTCCGAGGCTCTGTATGGCCGCGCATGCTCAGAGCGGCCGGAAGACGGCGAAAAATGGCGGAGGGTCCCCGCAGCGCCCCGTTCGTAAGTAGGGGTTGTTCGTAGGTCGGGCGTTCGTAAGTCTGTAGTCTGTAGTCCCTCTACATTGCACTCTGTATGATGCTCTGGAATGGCAAGACTATACTGCGATCTACCAGTCACCTGTCTGCGATCTACAGGTTGCTGACCCCTGATGTAGACTTAAACAAGCAGATTATAAACAGAGCAGTGTTTACAATGGCGAAAACCTGTGATGACAGCGTCTTAAAAATAGGGAAAGAAAAAGCTGAGATAATAAGCTATGTTTAAAATGCATTTCCACTCTTGCAGCCAAAATGGGATAACACCTACTTTATATTTGTAACATCTTGTCATTCATGTAGCATAACCAAAAAAGTATTTAAAAATTGCTGCTTACATTTTACTTGCAGTTTTCTGAAAATTTCCAAAACTGAAGTTTTCCTCTGCTGTACAGAGGGGGCTCTGCTATGCATAGGGGGCTCCGGAAGTAATGTTTACCAACATCAACCCTGTCTATACTGTTCTGGCAGATCTCATTATTAGTTGTATAGAAGAGTTGAGCACTAAGGGGTTGATTTACTAAATTCATATGCAAGTGCAGTTAAACACATGTTCTACAGAGCTCAATGTATGTGGTGAGGCTCTGCTGATTTCCATCATTCAGTCATGTGCAAGCAAAAAATTGTGTTGTTTTTTTTCCACATTTGCTTTGCACCTGATTGGGTATTCTTTACACAGTAAAGCTTCACCACATTCACTAAGTTCTGGGGAAAATTTGTGCAAATGCACTTGCAAAATGCACAGTCTATTTGCCCTTAGTAAATCAACCTCTATACAGTATGTCCTAACAAAGGGTTAGCGAACTAGAAGCTGAGCTTCTCCATTTTATCTTAAAGCGGGAGTCCCGCAAATTTTTTTTTTTTAAGTCAGCAGCTACAAATACTGCAGCTGCTGACTTTTAAAATAAGCACACTCACCTGTCCCAGGATCCAGCTATGTCAGCACCCGAGGCCAAACCATCCCTTGGTCCTCGGATGCTGCTGCCGCCATCTTTGGTAAGGGAATCAGGAAATGAAGCCTTACGGCTTCACTTCCTGGTTCCCTACTGTGCATGCGCGAGTAGCGCTGCGCAATCCGAATGGTCCCTGTTGTCTCTGGGACCCGTGTGTGTCCCAGCAGACAGCCCGGGGGACGGGAAGAGGCGTAGACTGTGACTGTGGGAGTCTATGCCCGGAAGTGGGTGCAAATACCTGTCTTAGACAGGTATCTGCAACCCCCTCCTCCCTGAAAGGTGCCAAATGTGACACTGGAGGGGGGAGGGGTTCTGAAAAGCAGAGGTTCAATTTTTGTGTGAACCTCCGCTTTAAGAAAGAGAAACACAGTGTGTTCCTCTTTGTCACTGGGGACAGTTTGACTTTCCTCTTATTTCAAATTGTTCATAGTAACTTGCAGTCTGCAGAAAAAATGTTGAAAAACATTTATCATTTTCCATCCACTTTACAATTATTTGTCACTTTTGTGTTGGTCTAACACAAAAAAAATCCAAGAAAATACATATATGTTTATGGTTGTGACAAAATGTGGGAAAAAAAACAGGATTAAATACTTTTTCAAGGCACTGTAGATAAGTGATACATATTTTTTTTCTATTATTTTTAGGTATGCTGTGTGAATAGAACATATAGTATTTTTTTTTTATTTGACAGCAAACACTTCAAAGTTTTCTTACATAAACTGAGAGCTTATAATTTGCACATACATGAAATTCCACACACGTGCACATTGTGGTCTTCCTGCAGTTCTATTCCCGGTAGTGTAAGCATCATTGACATTTGTGCTGGTGTCAATAAAGCGACCATGATATCACCTCAGCATTCTGAAGTCCTCATTCCAGTATCTCAGTAGGACGAGAATAGAACTGCTCAGTAACAAACATTGCATTTGTATTTGTGACAGACGCCTGCCCCCCCCCCCCCCCCCCCGACTGGATATCTCTGCCAAATGGTGCCTCCTGCCTTCCAAACCCTTCCAGCAGACTGATAGCTAATACCAGCCCTTTACCCCAAGCATCGTACACAGACAAAATTTTGAGGTAGGAGGACAGCAGGAGACCTCAGTATCAGGTTGTTTTGAGATGATTATAATCCTCTGCTTTGAGTCTCTGAGTCTAAGGCCCCTTTCACACTGGGGCGGGGAGCCGCGGTGACGGTAAAGCAGCGCTATATTTAGCGCTGCTTTACCGTCGTTTTAACCGCGGTATTCGGCCGCTCGCGGTGCGGTTTTACCCCCGCGAGCGGCCGAAAAAGGGTTAAACACCCCCACAGAGCGCCGCCGTAGCGGCGCTTTGCGGCGGTATTGCCGCGGTTTTACCGCGGTTTCCCATTCAAATCAATGGGAAGGAGCGGTATAGGAGCAGTGAACACACCGCTCCTATACCGCTCCAAAGATGCTGCTAGCAGGACTTTTTTTGCCGTCCTGCTAGCGCACCACTCCAGTGTGAAAGCCCGCCGGCTTTCACACTGGAGTTAAAGGGGCCGGATTTTTTCAGGCGGTGAACAGGCGCTATTTTTAGCGCTGTACCGCCTGAAAAACGCCCCAGTGTGAAAGGGGCCTAAGAGAGTGTTGAAGCAGTTGATTCTATACCCCCTCAAAACACAAAGGTCCCAAATCTGTATCCGGGTCCTCCAGTTCTGAGAGTCTGTGTGTTTTGGGGGAAAGATGGACTTGAATCTGATGTAAAACTACTCTAAAGGTCCCCCAGATACACACCTCCTATAGAATAAAGCCCCCTCAAATGCAGGGCCTATAGTCAGTAGGCAAGAGGGTAACCTGCATTCCCCTCCAAAAACCCTTGTCCGGTTGGGTTTGTCACAGTTTTGTAAGGCAATGCATTGTTCAAGTGAATGCATTTAAGGTATAATACATTTTGGAGATAAAGGTTCACTTTAAAGCAGGGGTCTCAAACTGGCGGCCCTCCAGCTGTTGTGAAACTACAAGTCCCATCATGCCTCTGCCTGTGGGAGCCATGCTTGTAACTGTCAGCCTTGCAATGCCTCATGGGATTTGTAGTTTCGCAACAGCTGGAGGGCCACCAGTTTGAGACCACTGCTTTAAAGCATGCCACTTCTGACATTCTTTTCTTCTACCTTCAGAAATTAATAAAAGAAAATAGATTATATTTAGACATCTAAACTGATCTACTATTAGCAACTGTAGAAATGTTTTCATTTTCCCTATCACTGACTTGGAAAAAGTCAATCACTGGAATTCATAAAGACTGGCGCAGACAAATTTTGCAAAAGTGTCTCTAATGCAATCTAAAAGTGGTGAAGAATGCGCCAAATTCATATACCTGTCTAGAACTTGAATTTGGCTTTTGCTGCACTACTTAACCACTTAAGGGCCGGGCCTATTTTTCAAACTTGTTTACAAATTTCGCCCACTGAAGAAGTGGATACCGGATTAGCTGCTGCCATAACGATATTCCACTTCAAAGAGCTGACGTATGATGACGGCGGGTGGACCATAAGTGGTTAAAAAATGCATGAGAGACACTTTTGCAAAATCTGTCTGCTCCAGTTTTTCTCTCTGTAAGCCAAAACAAAGCTGGTCTTAATTAGCTCCACTTTTGCATTTGGCGCTTTCAGTGTGACATAATGTAAAGTTGGCGCATTTTATAACTACCTGAATTTGATGCACAATTTGCTGGCATATCCAAAAGTGTTGCAGATGCTTCATGAATTTGGCGCAATATATTAACAAGAGGGAAAAAGTGGCGCAGCAGCTTTATTAAATTTCCCCCAATGTCTGGTGAAGGCAGAGGAAAGTCAGACCCCGCCAAACTGCGTGCCACTGAATCAGTACTGAAGCTTTTTGATCATTACAACGAGCAACAAGAGCTTTCAAAAGGAAATCTCAGCAATAGCAACCTATGTATTTTCTCAGTATGGTTTTCTCTTAAATGCATGTTGGAGTCATATTTTTCACAATCATTACTATAAAGCCTAGTACACGGGTCTTGGACAGATGCCAATGTTTGCCCCAGGACTACGTCATCTGTGACGAAACGGCGTAGGGAGGAGTGGCTTGCTGACGTCACCGCGAATAACGCAAAGTCCTGGAAGCAATGGGCAGCTATCGAGAGCCGGCCGGCTCAAATTTATTTGACACGATATTATATCTTCGGCAAATTGTAAGCGCAATCTTGTCTTTTAAGTAAATAAACGTTTTATGGAATTACACTATGGAAGCCCTTTTAATCCTTACATGGGGAATTACTGACTGTTGGTAATACCGAGGACATCTGGAGTAGAGGATCTGGGATACCTTGCTGCTAAGCACAGAGACCCAGTGCTGGGGTACAAGCCACAGGCGAATGAGATCTCCTTAACCACTTCCCGACCGGCGCACACAGATGTACGTTGGCTTAATGGCACGGACAGGCATAAGGGCATACAGGTACGTCCCGTTGAAAATGCCGTGGTGCCATCATGTGCGCGCTGCCGTGTCAGGACCCCTGTGAGTCCAGTCGTGGGTCTCGTGGACTTGATCTCACGTGGAGGATGAATTGGGAGATGCGGAAGTAAACAGCATCTCCCCTTTCTGCCTAGCAACAAGTGACACTGATCTCTGCTCCTTGTGATTGGAGCAGAGATCAGTGATCACTAACATACAGCCACGTCCGCCCACAGTTAGTATCACGCCCCTAGGACACACTTAACCCTTACACTGCCACCCCCTGGTTAATGCCTTCACTGCCAATGTCATTTACACAGGAATCAGTGCATTTGTATAGCACTGATTGCTGTATAAATGACAATGGTCCCAAAAATGCGTCAAAAATGTCCGCTGTGTCTGCCATAATGTCGCAATCACAATAAAAATCGCTGATCACCGCCATTACTAGTAAGAAAAAAATTATTAATAAAAATTCTATAAAACAATCCCCTATTTTGTAAACACTATAACTTTTGCGCAAACCAATCAATAATCGCTTATTGCAAATTTTTTTACCAAAAATGTGTAGAAGAATACGCATCGGCCTAAACTGAGGTTTTTAATAAGTTTTTATATATTTTTGGGGGATATTTATTATAGCAAAAAGTAAAAAACAATGTGTTTTTTTCAAAATTGTCGCTCTTTTTTCGTTTATAGCACAAAAAATAAAAACCGCAGGGGTGATCAAATACCACCAAAAGAAAGCTCTATTTGTGGGAAAAAAAGGACGTCAATTTTGTTTGGGAGCCACATCGCATGACCGCGCAATTGTCAGTTAAAGAGACGCAGTGTCGAATCGCAAAAAGTGCTCTGGTCTTAAGCCAGGTCTTAAGGTGGAGGACCTTTTCTATCATACCCTGTCACATCTTCTTGGGTGTTTTTGTCATATGTCACCGTGGACCAGTCGGTTGAGGAACTTCTGTATGAACTGTTGCTTTGAACTTTTTGTATGTTGTGGAACATTTTTCTTCTTTTTAGCAACTCCACAGATTGAAATGGACACTCAGAGAGCACTCCAGTTCCCTTGCATATCCATGAGTTCACTTATTATTGCAATATCATTAGTCATTTGGAGGGTTTGCAGCCCTCATTGACTTTGGTGTATGTCATAAGATTTATATGTCACTGTATATCATTTTTTTTTTTTTTTCACTATCAACATAGCGCAGCTTATTTTTATTCTAGTTGATTTATAGTGTGTACCTCAAATAAAGTTGCAGCAGTCCACCGTTTACTTTATATCACTTGGTTAACTGATCTAGAGTGATTCACAGACAGTTCAGTAACCTACCTTTGATATAGTACACACAATCAGAAAATTGTACAAAAAATACCGTTATTGATTGTATGATAATCTGATTGTTAGTACAAGCTTTCGAGAGCCGATCATGCCAATTCATCCGAACTTATTCTGAAGGGACAAACACAAACATTTTTCTCATACGATATCAGATCGTACAATTTTCCCTTAATCAGTACAGTTTTCATCCAAAATTACAATACAATACATTACAT
The DNA here is from genome assembly GCA_028564925.1 of Lithobates sylvaticus. Classification (NCBI taxonomy): domain Eukaryota; kingdom Metazoa; phylum Chordata; class Amphibia; order Anura; family Ranidae; genus Lithobates; species Lithobates sylvaticus. Next base: position 135,028,118 of record CM053035.1, read on the forward strand.
CACTTCCGAATTTGTATTCTGTTGTATGAGAATTTTCATAGATTGACAAAACCTCTTCATTTTCGATATGGAGACTAGCATGCAAAAAAAAAACGGATGATCATTAGTCCGGTGTTCTCATCGTGTGTAAGACCGTCCAGGCTTTGTTTACACGATGACAGGTCTAAAACTGTGCAGTGAGCTGAACAGCTTGGTAGACACATTTATGGTGGGCAATCAGGTTCCTGTGGTGTGTCAGCCCAACTTCGGATGCTATATATTGCAATAACTGCCTATTATATGCATTTTGCTCCATTCACCCCAACAACACAGGTGTTAGATTCTGTTCTACAACCATGGCTGTGCGAACCCAGCCTCACACATTGTATTTGGCACATGTAAATATTTAGATCTTGCTGCGTAGGTAAATATTTGCACTGAATCAGCGCGCTTTTTGAGGTACTGTCCTTGTTTTTCTCCTCCAGTTTGGAATCACCTGCTCTGACCATGGTTTAATAAGCATGAAAAACCTGGTTTGTTTGACAGCTTATACCTGCCTATTGTCCTGTGTGACTCAGTGTTGGGAATGTTGTTCTGCCCTCAGTTTGTCCTATTCATTGACTAGAGATCAGATCGGAGCAAGACCCTGTAGATTAGTAGAGCCCAGGGAAGCCGCCTTATGCTAGGCAGTACTTGACTGTGCTCATGTCATTGAAGCACCTGCAAGCTAACTGAATAAGTAAAAAAGAATAAAGAAATCTCCCATTGTCTGACACTTGGCTATGATCTTTCAACAGATTTTGTTCCAAGGTTGTAAGGAGCATTTAATGCATTGGAGATGAAAGGAGAATTCTGTTTGCTCAGTTTACTATTAGACGGATTTGCTGCCCCATGATAACAAGTGAATGAGAGGTGTGTAAATAGAGTTAAGGATCATTCAGACCAGAAAGGCTTTTGCCTTGTACAAGTCTTTAATGTAAAAGACTGCATGTAACCCCTAGGTCATCCGTGGCATACTGAAGTGGTTACTGTGGCCCCTTGGTGCACTCTTGCCAGCCGTCTCACGTTAGCCATACAACAGTAGAATTTTTTTTCTGAAAAAAACATTAATCAGAGCCAATGTCATAACTAGAACCTCCAGGGGCCCTTTTCAAGAAACCATAAAGGGACCCCCTGATCCCCATCCAGGGCCCTTCCCCCAAGCCCGGTGGTGGAACGCCAGGGCCCTATAGCAAGTGCAACCTTTGTTACCCTGGTAGTTTTGCCACTATTGTCAATAGTTTTTTATTTTTTTTTATTTATTTTTTTATTGTTTTTTACCATTTAGTTTTTTTATACAATATTATAAAAAATCATTTTTAGGCGCCCTGTTGGGCTGAGCTACCTGTCCATTCATAAACTGAAGCATAGTAAACACAGCTTACCGTAGCCCTCAACTGTCCTTGATTTTGAGGGACTGTGCCTGATTTGAAACAAAGTTCCTTTGCCCCGCTTTCCTCCTCATTTATCCCTCATTCTCTATATAGTTTGTATAAAATGCACTTTTTATCTTTCAAAAAGTGCTTCCCGGTGGTAAACCTTTCATCCAATTTCTAAATTGCTGCATTTGTAAATTTCAAAAGCCAATATAAAGAAATAGTAGTGGTAAAAAAAAACACTTGTGGGTTTAACTAATCATTTTTTTCCTAATTCTCCTTTAAGGGGGCATGGCATGTCCTATGCCTACATACTTTTACTAATAGGTGTCCCTCGTTTCCATCTCAAAAAGTTGGGAGGTATGGTTATGAATGGACAGAGTCAGTAACTCTATTTATTCAGAGTCCGCTCTCCATCCTGACACATTCCCCACCGCAGCTAGCGGGAGAGGGGAGGGGGGAACCCGGCAGAGCTGCGAGGGACAAGGGTGGGCTAGGAGAGAGCACAGGGGCACAGGGGCAGCAAAGAAGCTGGATAGAAGAAGCGGTGGGACGGCAAAATATATAGGAGGTAGAGGAGGAGAAGTGGTCATTCATTGGCTGCAGGGGGAAAATGGAGAAATCGGTTTCTCTATATGTAGCCTCCCCCTCCCGCTCCTCCTATACAGCCTGCAGAATTGGACCAAGTCGCAATTGCAACCCCTACGACCCCTGTAGGTATGCCCCTAATCAGAGCATTTGATCTTGCCATCATTTCATTCAAAAGCCTATAAGATTTCATCCAGACCTGCTACTTGAATAGAATTCTAGATTAAGGTGACCAGAATTTCAAAATGAAATACGGGGACATATTTTTATTTTTTATTTTTTATTGGCAAATGGTAAACTATTTTATAAGCATATTTTCCTTAAATGATCTATGCAGTGTATGTGTTTATGGAATGATTGAATGATATATACATTATTTCTCACATTTCGTCCATGAGATAAAAAAAAAAGAAATACTTCATACCACCGTCTATGGCACCCTCCAGAGCACTGTGTACATTACAGGCCTCCTCTCAGAGCACTTTGTGGCCCCCCAGTCTGCACAACCCCCCCCCAGTCTGCACAATCCCCCCCAGTCTGCACAAACCTCCCCCCCAGTCTGCACAATCCCCCCCAGTCTGCACAAACCTCCCCCCCAGTCTGCACAATCCTCCCCGCCCAGTCTGCAAAATCCCCCCCATCAGCACAACCCCCCCCCCCAGTCTGTACAACACCCCCCAGTCTGCACAGTTCCCACCAGTCTGCACAACCCCCCCCCCCCCCCAGTCAGTCTGCACAATCCCCCCACCCCAAGTCTGCACAGGGAGGAAAACAAAATTAGAAGGGAAAGAAGCAAAGAGGTATGGTGAGAGAGGAGAGCTGTTCATGGAGAGGATGGCTCACTCACCAATTATGGCCCCCTCTCAGGCTGGTTTTCACAAGTAGGCTGAGGACATTGCATGCAGGAGGCTGGAGTGTTGGCGGGGTTGGGCGGACACCAATTTGAGGCGGATTGTCTGATTGGACAGGCGGCGGAGTGAGGGAGGAGCCAGGAAGTGCTGATGGGATGGGTAACAGGCGCTCCCAGAAATGCGGAAGCGCCTGAGACTAAGCAGCCGAAAATAGTGCCATGGCTGCTGCCGCGCCAATCCGGGGATAAAACCGGGGACATATTCGGTCCGGGGAGAGCGTACCCAATCTGGGGACTGTCCCCGGAAAACGGGGATGTCTGGTCAGCCTATGGTCAGCCTATTCTAGATGTATTAATTGGATTTCCTATGGGCAATCCAATTTGCAATATGTACAATTTATCTTGAATGAAAATCACATTCACAGATTTCTTTCATTTGAAAAAAAGATTCTACCCTGTCACTTTCAATTTTTTTGCCACAGTTGAAAGCAATCATCAGTTCAACCCCATTAGGAAACCGGAGGGAAACTCTACTGGTGTATGACTGGCTTTAGTCTTCATGAAATTGAAACTCCAGGCAAACGGCTAATGCACAGTTTAAATACAGTATGTTTAGTGTTTACCTTTCAAATGATTTTTAATTCTGCACAGCCAATCTTGTGATTTACTCACATTCTCCACCTTGCACAGCCAGACAGGTATTATACATCATTTCTGTTACAGCAGTTCGCCTTCCTGTATCAGTCTGCCGCTTTCAGCCTCATTGCATGGTGAATGAACATTATTATTATCACTGTCCAAGGAAATTTTTTAGGTAAAGACTACAGTTGATCCCAAAAATGCTAATGGTAAACCAGAAAGTAGCAGAGTTGTCTGACCTACAGAGATGTGTGTATCTTACCATTTGCCTAAAGTTTCACTTTAACCATAAATCAATGGACCTACTCTATTTGACCAAGAGTAGGTTTAAAGTTTTGGTTTGCGAGCTGACTAGATAGGGGACCTTTATAGAGCCTCTATGAACAAAGCCTGAGGCCGGGTTCACACTATTGCGAATTGGATGCAGGATCCCTGCATCCAGGGCCGCTGTTAGAAATCATGGGGCCCCGTACAGCGTACCTGACAGGGCCCCTTGGCCCCGCCCACAACCCCACTCCTGGCTCCGCCCCTGACCCCATGCTGTCACAAAATCTGGGGGGGAAGGGTGGCAGGAGCTGAAACATGTAACATGTTCCAAAAGGTGAACCTTTAAAGCAGTGTTTCGCACCAAAAAAATAAACATTAAAAGCCAGCAGCTACACATACATGCAGCTGCTGGCTTTTAATAAATGGACACTTACCTGTCCTGGAGTCCAGCGATGTCGGCACCCACAGCTGATGTTTCCACCAGCTGTCGGGTGCTCCGCCACCATTGCAGGTAGGGGAACCCAGCAGTGTAGCCTATTGCGCATGCGCAAGGCCCCGCTCCTCTCTCCTATTGGCCCGGCGGCCGGGGGAGGAGGAGGGAGCCCTGTGGTGACATCACAGCTCCACGTTAGGGACTCCCGGAAGTGGAAAAGGATACCTGATACCTTGTCCCCCGTCCCCCCTCCCCCCAAATGGTGCCAATTGTGGCACCAGAGGGGGGGGGGAATAAAATGAGCAGAAGTTCCACTTTTGGGTGGAACTCCGCTTTAATAACCATTATTATTCTAAACTTTTTACACTATCATAAAGCAGCAGAGGTCTTATTTTAGAACTTTTTTGACAACAACTAATTAGCAGGGATGAGCTCAGGCATGTTCGGACTGTAGTCTGGACCCACCTTAGCTTTACCACCAGGAAGCTTTACAGCACCCCACCAACCATAACTGGATCTGAATGGGAGAGATGTCAGTGTTTTGACATTTGTGCCCATTCAGTTTGTGTCCTCATACACCACAGTCCATTTACATCAGGCTACCTCTGATCTGTCACATTTAGGTCTGGAAAAAGAGAAAAGGATGTTCTTTTCCTTTTCTTTTCTTTTTTTTGACCTGAATGGACACAAGTCAATTCGTATCTGGATTCCTGTAGACCTACATGGAGCTTTCAATCAGATCCACATCAGTGGCAGCCGGTGCTCAAAATTTATGAAAAATTCAGAAAAAAAAAAACATCAATTGCTGCCACTGTGCCATCATACGCAGCTACTGTACCCATCAATTGCCGCCACTGTGCCATCATAAGCAGCCACTGTGCCATCAATTGCCACCACTGTGCCCATCAAACATAGCTACTGTGCCATCAAACGCAGCCATCGTGCCCATCAAATGCCACCACTGTCCCATCATACGCAGCTACTGTGCCCATCAATTGCTGCCACTGTACCATCATACACAGCTACTGTACCCACTGGTCCACAGGAAAACCTGACAGACAGACCTAATTTCAAAGCTTGGGTGAAAAATTCTTAAAGGGGAGTGATTTGGGGGTGGTAAAAATGCAGCTTGGCTGTGTTTTTACTGTCCCTTCCCCCCATCACATGTGTAAAGTAGCATCTCACTCTATGATCATGGTCATTATGATGATCAGAGCACAGCATGTTCTCTATGGCTCTGTCAGTGTAACATGCTGTGTGGTGCTGACATTCTTATGGCTGTGCTCTGTTATAGTCTGTAACACACAGTACAACCATATATTAAGAATGTCAGCACCACACAGCATGTTACACTGACAGAGCCATAGAGAACATGCTGTGCTCTGATCACGATAATGACCATAAGCACACAATGGGGAGTGTGGAGACTGAGCCTCAGCCTGTGTGATGTGTCAGTGTGTGTGTGTAGGGGAATTGCTTGCCTGTGGACCAGCGTAGGGATTACTCTTTCAGTCCCTCTCTCTCTCTCAGGCTGCAGCACAGCAGGAGCCGCATTACAATTGAATCCATCCGCCGAGGAAGGCATACACTGAGCAGAGCAGGTACACTGATCCAGAGCAGGAAATGTATGCCTCCGCCCGAAAATGGAGAAAAAGTCCCTCTTCTGCTCTCACCTCCTGGGCCCCTCTATTAATCTGATGGGGCCCAGGAAGGTACTATATACCTTGCCAATAAAGTAGGTGCAATCAAGTAGGTTAATAAAGTTATTTAGCTATTTTGTTTTTTAGCTGGAAATCTGCTCGGGCCCCCCCTGCTGGCTGGGCCCGGTACAACAGGGCTGGCTGTACTGCCCTATCAGCGGCCCTGCCTGCATCCAATTCGCAATAGCAGGAGATTGTGACCGGCTCTCTATGGAGAGTGTTCACATATCTCCGATGCGGCTCCGGTGCGAATTTGCACAGAAGCCCTGTGTGTCTTTTGGTCCATTTCAGGTCTGAATTCAGCCCAAAATTCAGGCTGAAATCAGACCGGAAACGAAGAACCATGATGCACAGGACCTCTGCTGAGAGCATTAGGTGTGAACCGAGCCTTATGCCCCATACACACGAGCGGATTTTTGATGGAATTTCCACTCAAGCTTGGCTTGCATACACACGGTCACACAAAGTTCTCTGAACTTTCGACCGCCAAGAACGCGGTGACGTACAACAATACGACGAGCCAAGAAAATGAAGTTCAATGCTTCAGAGCATGCGTCAAATTGTTTCCGAGCATGCGTAGGAATTTTGCGCGTCGGAATTGGTACAGACAATCGAAATGTCGAACTTTTTCCGAACAAAAAATTGTGAACCTGCGCTCAATCTTTTGCTGGCGGGAATTCCGCCAGCAAAAGTCCGATGGAGCATACACACGGTCGGAATTTCCCACCAAAAGCTTACATCTGACTTTTGCTGGCAAAATTTCTGATCGTGTGTACGGGGCATTAGATCTCATTCCTTGTGCTTAACTAACCAGGTCACACTTGGTGAATGCCGCTGGGGCTAGGGCCTATATTCCAGCCCTCTGAAAGCGGGAGGCTCCTCCCTCGTCTGTGCTGTGGCTCTCCATGGTATCCAAAATTCACTGCAGGGAAAGCCTCATGGAGGTACTCAAGAGCACTGAGGAAAAAAATCAGGAACACCTGGTTCCTTTGGAATCTCCCTATGTGTTCTTGGGACTAGGATTCTTTTATAGGGGCAGATCTGTGAACCTGACCAATATTCTAGGGTCCTCTGTTTGGCTGTCTTGGCGCTGTGGACATGGTGGCTCTGGCTCTCCCTATCCCATATTCCTCTCCCCCTTCTCTTTCCCATTCCTTTCCCTTCAATCCCCTAACCCACCCCTCTTTTGATTTTTTCCCCTAGCTTTTGTTCTCTATCTGCTTGTCTCTTTCTATGTGTATGCTATTGTTCTGGATGTTTAGAGTTGGGGCAAGCAGGATGATACAGTTATTGTTGACTTGCACTGCCATGTTGACACATGTCTATAGGGCTGATTCCTTAAGCGGTATTGTCATTGCAGCTCTTGCATGTATCTGTGCCTCTTTCAAAGCTGGTTTATGTCATGTTATGTGTCCCGACCCTTGTGGTTTACCTATTGTAAAAAGAAAGAATTAAAAAAAGAAAAAAAAATAGAAAAGAGAGAAGTGGGCCAATTATAGGAATTAAGGACTGTGGGAAATCTTGGCTATATACTGTAGACATTTCTACTGTGCAATTAAGACAAAGTAAAAAAGTAACTGATAGAACAAAAAATGATAAACGACTGCATACAGAAACATAATGTTTGAGAAAAAAAATAGAAAAACTTGGAGCGCAATTCACCAACATGGCACCACATCCATAGGCATATGAGAAAAGCAAAGATAAAGAAAAAAGGATTTTGAAGGTGCCATTCTTCACCCCAAAGAAGTGAGCACTCGGTTGATTTAAAATACAAAAATAATGTAATTTTTTACAAAAATTCCTTAAAAATATCTATATCCATAAAAACATTTCAATGCAGTTACATATTCCATGTAGGAGGCTCCCTAAGAAAGGCGCTCACTCTGCTAAGCCATAGCCCATAGTTATACATATAGAAAATTATATTTGTAGCGGTCACACTTCACCAAGTGTGCGTTATCAGTGAAAATTTCGTTTTTGCTCAGAACTGTAATGGAGTTCTGAGGGTTAATTGTACAGTATTTACTTTAGCATCAGTCTAGCTGGGCTGTACTAAGGTTCCGCCTGGTCATAGGTGCAGTGAGGCACTCATGACAGGCCGAGAACCAGGCATGGTTGGATGTCTTAGGTACCAATCTTTCCCGGAGCCAATCAGTGGGCGCCTCTGGCCCTGCTGCGTAGTCTGGGAAGGGGTATTTAAGGTGCTGAAGTCACGTGTTCAGGGTTCGGCATGCAGTATTGATTCCTGGTTCTGGTCCGGGGTAGCCCCGCGAGGGGTCCCGGGCCTAGAAGCGCTTGCCGTCCCGCAAGCATGGTCATTCTGACCAGCCCCGGAGGACCTCATGGCCTGGGGCAGGGATCCGTCTGTTCCCGAGTCTCGGAACTGGTTAGTCCGAGGCCCAGTAACTGAAGGAGGATTCAAAGGCATCCCGGTGTGCTCTCGGTATTGGAGGGACACGGCAACTCATACAAGTGACCGGGGGAGGACTCTTCGGAGGAGGGCCAACAAGCTGGCTGCTCAGTTAGAGCCTGGGAGCTGAGTTGCATGGACACTAAAGTATCCACACTTCCACCGTATCGCCAAGGAGAGTTTGAGTTACTGTGAGAAAGGTTCCCACTTATCTTCAGTTACAATCTAGTCTGTGGCAGAGACTTGGCAAAGTTTCCGGATCACATGTTGGCTGCTAGGCCTCTGGCGAGAGGTTTATCCGGCAGTGAAGCACCCAGCTGCGAGTGGCTACTCTCTGGGTTGATTAGAGACATTTGATGGATGTCAGTAGTTCAAAGTGCCTGAGTTTATCACCCGTGCCCTCAAGAGACTGTGTTATGTTGGATGTTACCACTACAAAATAAAAACCTTTTTAAAGGACTTTCAAGTGTCAGCATTTGAAGTCGTTGGGTACTAACCCTGGGAACCCCTAGACAATCACCGACAAGCCACGAGGAGGTAACTGGTAAGCCCAAAAAGTTAAGGCCGCTACATATTCAATGTACATTTTGTATAATGCCTGTATATGGCAAGAATGCAGAAGACAATTACTGGGGCCCAATCGTCTTCTGAGTCTTATACAAAATTTAAGCTGTTGAATTCAGCTATGAATGTGTCCTAAACAACAAATTCAATTTATGCCTGTTCACAGCATAGTAGTTACATTCAGCAGAGGGGGTGGCTAACTGACTCAACTGCACCAACTGCTGGCTGCATGTGGTAAACATTAAATATTCATATGCAATACTTTATGTAACTTTAAAAAAAATAATCATTTTTAATTCCTGGAAAGAGTATGTAAAGCAGAATACATAAATGCTGTTAATTTCCTTTAAATAGCTATTAGAACTGGTGTACAAAGGCTGCTGGAATGTTTACCACTTCCACATAAGTGAAACAATCAGTCATGGACAATTGCCTTTCTCACATAGTTTAATCAAAACAAGCTTACATATCCTTGTAATATAGTGTTGGAATATCATGTGCATATCCCACCAGTCACTGGTTTTAGATTTACAGTTCACATGTGGGCCCCTAGGCAACACTTTTACGGCCTTACTTTGTAAAATACTTCTTTCAGTTATGTGAAATATGATTGAATAATACAGGTTATCACACTTAACACAATCCTTTCAGGTTTATCAGTGTACTTAAACTGGTGCTGGTCCATAGATATTAAAGGAGGGTTGAAGGTACATGCCGCTGCTTATAGCAGTAGAGGAGGGAAGGGAAGCTGCGTATAGACACCCCCAGTGTTGGAGAAAATACTGTAGTGATCGTATAGGGTTTAAGCTTTGGCTCGATTGAAACAAATCTCCTTCTCCTAAACAGGGGCTACTAATAGGGTTGCCATCTGTCCGGGATTCACCCGGACAGTTCAGGGTTTTGAATTATGTGTTCGGGTTTCAGTCCACCTGACACAATATTCAGAAAGGAATGTGGCTCAGAACAGGGCCCCATAGGAGCGTGAGGGGCACTATGCACGCCACATTACTATTCTCTTTGGAGCGCCCAAAGGTGTCCCAGGTCTGTTACAATCCTATAGTGTATGTTAAAAAAAATATCTTTACTGTGCGCCGCTAAAGTGTTTCGGGTTTGACTTGAATAAAAAGTGGCAACCCTAACTACTATGTCAATTTAGTTTTTGGATGGACTGTAGTTAGCTCAGACTGATTATATCGTTTTTAACTTTTTCCCTAAGCTTACGTTGACGTGATTTCTCACTGTCATCGGTAGATGTCACTGATATTACTGGTCATAGTATGAAATTTCACAAACAAAACTAAGTTATGAATATTTATATTATTTTCACCCAATCCAGTAGGATCTTGACGTCACTGATGCATGCTGGGGGTGATAGAAATATTTAGGACAGGCCATGTGCTCGCTCTCCCTGGGCAGAGGTCTAAGGAGGTGCTGCTGGATGGAGCTCTGATGTAAGGCCCAATAGCCTCCTTGATGGAGAGAGCAAAGAAGAGGGCTGGTCTCACAGAAGGGCCCAGTGACTCACTTGGAGAACACACTAAAATGTGCTTTCAGTGTTGCTGGGTCAGCTTAGAGCAGTGATGGTGAACTACATTGCAAAGTGCATGAGCATCATGGGAAATGTAGTTCCAAAACATCTGGGGTGCCAAGGTTCACCATCACTGGCTTAGAGGTTCAGACACTGTGAAGCTGGACATTGATCTGGAGAGTCTGTAAGTGTTCTGCCATGGTATCTGGGACTCCTAAACCTCACCTTCTTAACGTTTCTGCAATAAAACTGTAAAAAGACTGAAGTGGCTGGCGCCCAACATCCTTTTTGGGTCCTGCCATTTTAGCCATGTACTCAGCCCTGAGGTGAAATGCTAGCCTGTCCCTGCTTTTGGAATAACTGTCTTGCCTTTGGGGAGTCAGAAGGGTCCTTCAGTAGTTTCAGTGGTGTTCAGTTTTTACTGTTAAATGTCAGGGTGGGTATTATCTCTAGAAGCAGAGGTTGGCACTCTCTATATCGTCTTGGCAACTCATTTTTATTTTCAAGATAGCAGCATTAAAAAAATTATAGACAGTTCCAAAGAGTTTACAGACTCGCTACCATAACTGCATAAGATCTCAGACACGTGTATGTCCGTACAGCATCTAGAAGCATATAATTCTTCATGCACTCCATTTTATTCAATAGAATGCATGCACTCAAGTGTGCATGTACACGCACTTATACATGTTTACAGACGCATAGGCATAAAATGCTCCAAAGTACTCATCCTAGATGTAGGATTTGGGCATTTTCTTTTATGTTGCTGAACACTGGTCTAAATGAAGGCACTAAACACAGCTATGTACATGGACATGTTAGCTAATAATATAGTCTATAAGAAAAAACAACAAAACGCTGTATGGATCTTTTAGTTGTGTTTTTTGCACCTTTTCGCATGAGCACAAAAACATCAGTAACAGTTATGCTATACTTTTACCGTATTTATCGGCGTATAACACGCACCTTCAATTTAAGAGGGAAGTTTCAGGAAAAAAACGTTTTTTTTAAATAAACTACTTTGAAGCAAAATAATGGTCAGTGCCCTTTAATGCAGCTGGATTAGTGCCCATCTGCAGCCTCAATGCAGCCTGATTAGTGCTCATCTGCAGCTTCAATGCAGCCTTATCTGTGGTCATCTGCAGCTTCAATGCAGCCTGATCTGTGCCCATCTGCAGCTTCAGTGCAGCCTGATCTGTGCCCATCTGCAGCTTCAATGCAGCCTGATCTGTGCCCATCTGCAGCTTCAATGCAGCCTGATCTGTGCCCATCTGCAGCTTCAATACAGCCTGATCTGTGCCCATCTGCAGCTTCAGTTCAGCCTGATCTGTGCAAATCTACAGCTCCAATGCAGCCTGATCTGTGCCCATCTGCAGCTTCAATGCAGCCTGATCTGTGCCCATCTGCAGCTTCAATGCAGCCTGATCTGTGCCCATCTGCAGCTTCAATGCAGCCTGATCTGTGCCCATCTGCAGCTTCAGTGCAGCCTGATCTGTGCAAATCTACAGCTTCAATGCAGGGTGATCTGTGCCCATTTGCAGCTTCAATGCAGCCTGATCTGTGCCTATCTGCAGCTTCAATGCAGCATGATCTGTGCCCATCTGCAGCTTCAATACAGCCTGATCTGTGCCCATCTGCAGCTTCAATACAGCCTGATCTGTGCCCATCTGCAGCTTCAATGCAGCCTGATCTGTGCCCATCTGCAGCTTCAATGCAGCCTGATCTGTGCCCATCTGCAGCTTCAATGCAGCCTGATCTGTGTCCATCTGCAGCTTCAGTGCAGCCTGATCTGTGCAAATCTACAGCTTCAATGCAGCCTGATCTGTGCCCATTTGCAGCTTCAATGCAGCCTGATCTGTGCCCATCTGCAGCTTCAATGCAGCCTGATCTGTGCCCATCTGCAGCTTCAATACAGCCTGATCTGTGCCCATCTGCAGCTTCAATGCAGCCTGATTTGTGCCCATCTGCAGCCTGATCTTTACCCATCTGCAGCCTGGTCTGCACCTATCTGCAGCCTGATCTGCGCCCATCTGCAGCCCATCTCTCATCAATGCAGTTGCCTGATTAATGCCCATCTGCAGCCTCACCATCTCTCATCAATCACCGAGCCGCCATCTCCCGTTTCCTCGGCTCTCAGTCGGTAGTCACATACACAGTCCCGCCTCCGTCATCGGCATTGGACCAGCTCCTGTAATAGACAGAACACTGGTCCAATGCCGGTGACAGAGGCGGGACTGTGTGTGTGACGTGAAGGCCGTGTTAGAGCTGAGTAAACAGGAGAGGATGGCTCTGTGAATTCCAGCGGCGCTCATCCCCCTCCAAGCTAAACTATCAGCGTATAACACGCACCCGTGATTTGCCCACTATTTTCAGGTGGAAAAGGTGCGTGTTATAGGCCGATAAATACTGTAGTTAATAAATATGGTCTGTATTGAAACTTTGACCCCCCCTCTCATTTACCCCTCTTTTGGCCAATTGCCTAATTATATTTAAGAAAACTACTTTAAAAGCCTCAAATATTCCCCAGAATCTATAGGCACATGATGCATTGGCTGCTGAGTGTTCGATCTTCTGGACTGTAGCGTAGGAGGGTCTTTCTTCTGGTGTCATTGTCACAGTCTGGGTGCCTTCTTTGGCATAATGATGTCACAGCAAAGGACAGCAGCAGGACTGGTTGCCCATGGGCCTAGGTTGCAGAATTGGATCACTTTCAGAAGAGGTGTTGGTAAGGAACACATGAGGGTGGACTCGGTGAGTGAAAAACTGCTTTTGAAGGAAGTCTCCAATAACATTGCTGAACGGTGATAGTGAGAGGGTGGGGGATGATGGGAAGGCTGAGAAGGTTAATTTTTCCCAGACATGGGCTTAACACTTTATGTTATTCACCTTGTGTGATGCTAGCAATGTCTAGGTTGAGTGTCATCACACTGTAGAATGATAATCAACATACAGAGACGGCTTCAATTGATATAACTAGAACACTGAGATAAGCTCATACTTAGCTCCTATTTGCTGAAGCAGAAAAACAATCAATCAATACTTTTACTGACATTTACTGGTAATTCACTGACTTTACAAGCAGCCTCAGTCAACCACTATTTTTAAAGCCTAACTCCAGCCATAATTTTTGGAATTTAGTATTGGGTACAGTAAGGAGGGGTTATAGCTCATAGCTATGACTAAGCACTACATTGAAGTGTGAAACGCGTTGGCTCTCGTCTGTTCCTGCTGTGGCTTGTATTTTTGTTCACAATAATTTTTGAATAAAAGGCAAAAATCTTTTTTGTAGTGTGGCTGTCCAGATCTTCTTCCTGTTTTGATTGCTATATGCATTTCCGGCACCTGGGCTTCCAAGCTGGATGAGAGGTTTTCCACTGTCGTTTGACCTACCTGGAGCGGCGATATCTCTCTCTCTTGTTGTAGAGCCGTTTACCTACACAGGGCAGCCGCAGCTTAGCGATCACATGATCACATTATAGCAGATACAAAAAGGTATTTACATAGATCTATGTTCCAAATAGTATGCAGCATGGATATGAGGAGAGGGGAAGTAATGTTTTAAACCTAAATTATAATAACCTTTACTTCCACTTTTAAATATTTGGTAGATGCTATTAAGATGAATCACCTATAAGGTGGTTAAAGTGGAACTTTAGTCAGAAAATTAAGTCCTGCTAGATTAAGTCAAGGTGGTCTCTTTTGCAAGTAAAGCTATGTAAAACAACCTCTTCTAGCCAATGCTACGCATATATGCGGCCTCTTAGGGGGTGGGCTTTAACGCCAAAAGGTTGCATAAATGTGGTAAAAACATGCACCCAGCAGTTACAGCTCCTGATGCACACTTGTGATCAGGAGCTTTTCAATCATGTGACTGCCGTGGACAGCCAATCACAGAGGTCAAATGCCCTGAATACCTGCCTCTGCCTCCCGGCATTTAGAAGCTCTTAAACGGTCAGGAGGCAGCGGCGTGAAGGGGTTAAAAATGAGGGCCTATACTGTTTAAAATGTACTAATGCACTGGCTCATCCTGCTCTGCACATGCTCAGTTGTTCCACGTTTTTTGGCATTGTGATGAAAATCAGAGCCACTAGAGGCTGATCTACTGACAGCCTAAAGATTTACTGCTACTCAGGGGTTCTCGGCTATCTTCTTGTGGTCGCTTACTCATCTTGAACAGATTGATTGATGCATATGTGGGTGGTATCCCTCTTATGGCTCACTGATTTCCATGTGGCGATCCTATTAGTGCAATTATTTCTCTCCTTTTTTGTCCATTAAATTATCCTGGGCATCCCTGTTGCACTTTATGCAGTCTAAAATATGAGGTAGCGATGCTGCTCCAAGCCTGTTGGTGTCTATAATAACTGCCCTCCCCCACTCACAACTTCAGGTGCAGGCTCTGCAATGGTGTAGAAAATTTAAGAAAACAGTGTAGAAGATCCAAAATCTCTTACATCATGGTGATGAAAGGTACAGACAGGCTAACGTGTTTCACATCAATATAGATGCTTAATCATAGCACATGATTAAGCACCTATATTGACGTGAAACGCGTTAGCCTGCATGACCATGATGTAAGAGATTTTGGATCTTCTACACTGTTTTGCCACAAATAAAAGGTGTTATTTGGAGTGCGGCCGTTCAGCTGTT
Source organism: Lithobates sylvaticus (assembly GCA_028564925.1). Lineage (NCBI taxonomy): Eukaryota > Metazoa > Chordata > Amphibia > Anura > Ranidae > Lithobates > Lithobates sylvaticus. Next base: position 135,043,144 of record CM053035.1, read on the forward strand.
TTCTTCAATTTTCTGCACTTTATACAGTGCTTTAGGATCTCCTGAGGAAGCCAGTGATAGGCGAAACATGTTGAGTTGAAGTACTGTACATATTTTCCAAGGCACATGGATTTTTCTATGATGTTTTTATATTTAATATTGTGGATTTGTGGTTTTTAACAATGACTATTATGTAATAAAATGTGCATATTTTTAAATGTTTCGGTTTATGACTCTGTTTGATTATGTTCCATTTCTAAATTGTTAATTATTGATGGGACTGGTACCTTTGATCTCTACTTGGCATAGTCTACTTGGTACTTGGCATATCTCTATTTTACCTCTTTAAATCTCTTCACTTGAAATCACAGGTCCTCCCACCTGTTGTGACCATTAAAAGAGTATTCTTCTTGCCTTGTTGGATCATTTCTTTGTTTTACATTATTGAGAATGTTGCAGAAGGAATGAGAATTTTTTGGCACGAGGCTGCCTCCATTATACAATGCTGGCTATGCACTGATAGAAACATAACAGATTCCTGCATTCATGCTGATAGCGCAGAGAGACATTACAACCCAACCCCCCCCCCCCCCCCCCCCCCCACACACACACACACACACACACACCGGGTTTTTGTATTGTAATAGTCGCCAGCGATGGCTGTCCGAATACTCAAACAGCACTCCAATTTTCCACCTGACTCTTTTGATGTTTTAATTGAAGAATGATGGTCTGGAGGAGGCCAACAGGCCACCCACAATGCCAATTTCGGATGGTTCATCAGGAACCAGCCAAAATGCACACAGGGTATAACCAGCCTTGGGCTGAGAGAATTTGCTGAGTAGTCTGAAGTGCTCTGGCCCCATCACAAGAGCAGTGGGGACATAGAGGATTGTCATGTTATACCTGTCAACATTCCTGATGTTCATGTTGTCTTTCCTGATGTTTGTCATTTATGAAGTGCAGACTGTCAAGGTCAAGGTGGATATATCAAGGTTGATTTAAAAAAAAGCAAATAGGCTGTTCCCTTTGCAAGGGAATATTTCCCCGGAGCTTTGTGAATGAGTTGAAGCTATGCTGACTTCCATCATCCAGTCCCGTGCAAGCAAAAAATTCATTTTTTTTCCTTGCACTTGATTGTGTGTTCTTTGCAAAGTAATAGTTCACCTAATTTACTAATCTCCGGTGAAAAAATTTCCTTGCAAGGTACAACTTGCATAGTAAACCTAGTTGTTTTTAGTTAATCAACCCTAATGTGTACAAATATAGTAAACCTGTGGGTGGATCAGTGGGCAGATCAGTGGCAGGACACATCGTTTCTTCTGTGGGTAGATCAGTGGCAGGACACATCGTTTCTTCTGTGGGTGGATCAGTGGGCAGATCAGTGGCAGGACACATCGTTTCTTCTGTGGGTGGATCAGTGGGCAGATCAGTGGCAGGACATATTGTTTCCCCTGTGGGTGGATCAGTGGGCAGATCAGTGGCAGGACACATCGTTTCTTCTGTGGGTGGATCAGTGGGCAGATCCGTGGCAGGACATATCGTTTCTACTGCAAACTTGAATTGCTCTAGGTGACTTTGGTCAGACAGTTTTAACATTTCATCATCCTCAATCTAGCACTTCCAGGCAATGACAAGGCAAATGGTTTAAACAAAAGAAACCTGCTGGGATATTCTTACACACATGGTTTACGTTAATGATGTATTATACTAAACATGAAAAAGAAGTGAGCCAGCGCTATAACAAAGCATAATTATATCAAGATCCTAGCTTCCTGCTGGTCCATGCTTTCTCCAGGCATACACACCCTGCAAGAGCTCAGAAACATGAGTGATTAGTTAACCTGTTTTCTGCCAACTCAAGCTTTATAAAGCTTACATAAAAAATAAAATATAAAAAAAAGCTACAGCTTTTGTCCCTATGGATGAATTTATTTTTTATTATTAATTTGTATTTCTATAGCGCTTTTCTCCCTGGGGACTCATTTATGAGGTGAGGCAGCCATCTTGGGTGCACCCAATTGAGCATACTAGCATAGCTCCCAGTTGTCCCTGATTTGGAGCAATGTCCCTCTGTCCCTCTTTCCCCCTCATTTTGGTCTGATCCATATAGTTGTATATAAAATGCACTTTTTATCTTTCAAAAAGTGTTTCCCAGTGCTAAACCTTTCATCCAAATTCTAAATGGCTGCATTTGTACATTTTGCCAATCTAAAGGAATAATAGTGGTACAAAAAAGCCCTTGTGGATATAATTAACCTTTTTTTTTTGGTTAATTCTCCTTTAAGGGGGTGTGGCAGGGGGGCGTGTCCTATGCCTACATACATTTGTTAGTAGGTGTCCCTCATTCCCATCTCAGAATGTTGGGAGGTATGTACTAGCATATCTTTGGAGTGTGGGGAAAAAAACATGTGAGTCAAGGAATAAGATGAAAACTCTGTACAGATAGTCTCCTGGTTAGAATTCAACCCTAGGACCTCAGTGCTGCAAGGCAGATGTGCTAACCACTAAGCCACACTGCAAATAAGTTCCAAAAAAAATGTTCATTTGTTATCGCTGTCTGTATCTTTGTTTTTTGTGATCATAGCACACAAATAGGGGAGATTCTTCCCAAATGGGACACAGGCAACAGGAAAAAAAACTGACAGATGTTCTAACCCTTTATGGCAGCCTTCCAAAATACAGGACTTATTTAGGTGTATTCCCGGTTGGGCAGGGTTAAGTAGTACATGTATAAATCTAAATATGGGTTGTCGTGGTGCTGATGATGCTGTGCATGTCTTTTATATAGATACTATATATACTATGTTTATAGATACTATGAGTGAATGCTTGGTTTATTTTCCATTAAAGTGGGGTTGCAACCAAAAAACAAAAAGGGGCTTAAAAATCATAAAAAAAATTAAAAAAAAATAATTGGAAAAAAAAAAATTTTTTACTCACCTCTAAATGCCTGTTGCTAGGGGGTCCCTCGAAGTCTGCCACCTTCATTGCCCGGGCTAAAAGTCACTTCCTGTAGGCAACGCACAGTCATCTGGGACATGTCATGTGTCCCAGATGAGTGAGCGTCGAATCACGGCGCACGGCGCCGCTCGCGCATGCGCAGTGGGTGCCCGGCTGTGAAGCCCAGCCGGGTTCCCACATTAAGAATGCCGGCGTCGTGAGCGGAGCGGGGAACGAGGGGGGGGTCTCGTTCCCCCGCATCGCTGGACCCCGGGACAGGTAAGTGTCCGATTATTAAAAGTCAGCAGCTGCAGTATTTGTAGCTGCTGACTTTTAATTTTTTTTTTTTGCCCGGCCCTCCTCTTTAAGGCACTTTACTAAAAGCTGATTCGCTATTATGAGTAAAATGTACACAGGATATTATTTACCATTGTGGCTTAAAGCAACCAGATCCTGAGTTCTTAGGGAACCAGTCAGTAGGCAATTTATTGTATAATGAATGACCCTAAATACTAGTTGTTAGTCCTGTGGGTATACTTTAAACAGAAGTGTCAAACTCTATTTTATTGTGGGCCACATCAGCATTATGGTTGCCCTCAAAGGTTGTATCTGTAAGACTATATAAATTTGTCCAGGGCGTTTTTTCTCAGAGAATAGGTGCAGGAACTAAACCATTCCCATGCCCCTTTCAAAACCGCATAGAACAGTGGGTGTGGCCAAACTACAGTAACAGTGAGAGGTTCTTAAAAGGGCAATCAATACCAGAAGTGCATTATGTACAGAGTTCAGCGATGCTCTATGTATAGACTGCAGAGTTCAGGCGTGCCTTATGCACTAAGTGAAGTTTCAGGGGTGCCCTATGCACTGAGTGCAGTTTCAGGGGTGCACTACATACAGAGTGAAGTGTCAGGGGTGCACTACGTACAGAGTGCAGAGTTCAGAGGTGCACTGTGTACAAAGTGCAGGGTTAAGGAGTGCGCTACATACAGAGTGCAGGCATTAAAGGAGAAGTCCAGCCTGAGCTTTTTAGTCTGGGCTTCTCCTCTGGGTCACATGAGTGCAATTCGTTTTGCACTCTTGTGACCCGTTTTCAAGGAAGAACGATCTAAAGTCCGCTCTCCACTGATGTCACTCCCATCAGTCGAGGCAGCGTGTCATTTATTTTATTTTATTACAGGATTTATATAGCGCCAACAGTTTACGCAGCGCTTTACAATATAAAAGGGAGACAATACAGTTATAATACAATAAAATACAAGAGGATTAAGGGGGCCCTGCTCAGAAGAGCTTACAATCTAATATCCAAGTCTGGATCCGCCAGCTGCCTTGATTGATGGCAGTCTCAGCGAGCCGCTGAGACGGCCACTTCCCACCCCTCAACAGCTCAGCGCTCCGGTGAACGTGGAGAAGCAGAGAGGAGAGACGCTGACAGACAGTCAGCGGGTCTCCTCTTGGGGATCTGTAAAAACCGAGCCATCGGCGATGTTCGGTGGCTCGGGTCTCAGTGCAGAGACGGAGGAGGACAGATACAGCATCCACCTAGGTAAGTATGAATCTTTAATTAAAAAACCCATACTTCTCTTTTAAGTGTGTGCAATGCTCAGTGTGCAGGGTTCAGCTCTCTTTCACAAGCTGTCTAAGCTCTGACCTCTGCACCACTCTTCGCATTCCCCACCTCTGCACATATGTCCTTCCACAGCCCTCATCCTCCCTGGAATAAAGCCCTGGGTGAGAGAGCCACATGAAATGGCCTGCTGGGACAGATTTGGCCCGTGGGCCTTGTGTTTGACACATGTGTCTTAAAGTGGTTCTAAAGGCAGAAGGTTTTCTATCTCTATACATTCTATTCATTAAGATAAAAAAAAAAAACATTCTTTGTGCAGCAGCCCCCCTCAGCCCACCTTATACTTACCGGAGCCCATCTCTATCCAGCGATGTTGCATGGGAGGCTTGGTTGTCCGTGACTCTCCTTCTATTTTTGGCTGAGACAGCAGCGGGAGCCAATCAATGTCAAAGTCAGTGAGACAATGAGGAGAGAGAGGGGGGCAGAGCTGAGTTGTGTCTGAATAGATAGACAGAGCAGCGACTCGGCTCGGGTGCCCCCATAGCAAGCTGCTTGTTTTGGGGGCACTCGGCAGGAGGGAGGGGCTAGGAGAACCGGTGGGGGAACCCCAGAAGAGGAGGACCTGGGCTGCTATGTGCAAAACCATTGTTAACATGTTTGTTATTTTTAAACAAAAAATACAATACTTTGATATCACTTTAAAGAATACGCTTATTATAGGTCTGCTTATCCTTAAACAGGAAACTTTGGTTGCTTTTGTACATTTTTTTTTTTTTTAAAGGACCACTGCAAAATGCAGAAACCCCCAGCAACCAATCATATTTTAATTTACTGTGGTATGGTCAGCTAGATATTTTTTTTTCATCCTAATTCATTCCTAGGGGTTATTCACTCTGTACATTATTGTTGCTCTTGGCACTACTTTGTTATATACTGGTAATCAAATGATGTTGACATCCTCAAGAGCATGCACAGTGACAGAATGTGAGGTCCTTGCATGCTAGAACATAAAATAAACTTAGAGTAAGCAAATAGTTAACATTCACAGCAAGAGCCGAGCAAATGACAGACAGACCTGCCTGACTTAGAAGGACTGAGCCATGATGGGTACGACAGCTCGCACTCAGCTCACTGTGCCAGTAAAAACAGCTGGAGGCCCAGCTACAAGAGGAGCCTGTCCCCGGAGGGAGCCGCTCCATGTCAGCGAAGCAGCAGCTGGGTGGCATGGCCCTTATCAGCCATATAAGCATTAGAATAGAGATGGGCGGGTTCCGATGTGCTCTTCTGTCCCCGTGTGAGGATTAACCTGAGCCGGAGGTGAAATTACAGAAGTCTATTTGATCTGTGCCGGAGGAACGTGCTCAGTTTCTTGGCTGGAGCCCAAGCTGGTGTGGATGAAAGCAATGTGATCTCTTCCGAGTCTGTGAGCAAGCGTGTATCGGTTTCTTAATATCACAGGAGGGAGGATAATGTGAAACATACATGCTGTTTTCACCAAGTCTGATGGACTCCAGAGACCTTCGGAAACCACATCCGAAACATTTGTACGTACAGCCACGTGCCTCTTTTCCACACAGTGTAAATATTTCTTTGTAGAACTCCACCGTTAAAGAACTTTTAAGTCTAACTTAAGTCAGACTATGGTTTTAGAATGTTGATTAATAATTATAGCCAACACTTTTGCCTCCTTGAAGGCCAAGATTCAGCACAGACTTTATCAGTGCCACCCTTTGCCTTTACGTCATGTTGCTTAGCAACATATACAGGTGTACAGATAGATATAGCTTTACGTCCTTTTGTATTATGGGTGAGGAATTTTGTTTTAGAGTTTAGACCCTTTCAGCTGTAATATCCAGCATCCGTTGTTGTAGGAAGAAGCGGAGTGATTTTGTTCAAAAACAGAAACTCTCGATTTCACTTATTAAGGTGCTTAGGCAAAAATTGCTTTAAAAAAAGGCTTAGTTTGGGAAGGGATGTATTAAGATAATTTAGTTTATTTCACTTCTTTGAATTTGTGTTTTTCCTTAGTATGTTTGTTATTTTGTGGAGTTGCTTTACAAGGCCTCAACTCAACAAAACATATTATATATTATATATACATATTTTATTATACAGTATACACCTTTTTTAGATTTTTTATTTAAAGTTATACTTGTTTTTCCTTGTAAGGCCCTTTCCCGAATCAAGGCCTTCCAAGAAAAGTCTAAAAGGAGAGATAGCGGTGCTGCCACACTTCCCCTCCTCCTTCTCTTCTGCCTGTACCTCTTCCTCTCCATCGTTCACCTCCTTTATGCTCTAGTCTTCCCCTTCCTCATCTTCCTCTTTGTGATTATAGCATGAGGAGATCTAGGGTTATTATATGGGGAGAAAAGTGCTTACTGAATCACACTGAATCACAGTGAAAACAGCCCCCTTCCTCACAGTTTATGGCCTGGGTGGTCCCACATTCATTTTAACTTACTTCCCCATGTTAGGCTGCCCCTTCCCTGGTGAAACAAACACAGGCAATGCAAACTGGGTAAAAAAAGATGGCAGCTGAGGTGACTAAAATGAAATTTGTGGGGATGCCACATTTTGTGAGAGACTCATTTTAATCCCCCTTGGCTCTCATTGACCTTCTCCAGGGACAAGAGGAGAAGAACAGATTGCAGTAAAACTTAAGCATACCGCCCTATGGCCATAGGCTGCTCTCCCTCCCTCGCAGTGAAGCCTTGAAACTCAAAGCAGCATTTGCTTTATGTGACAACCTTTCCATGTCAGGTTTTTGCTAGAGCAAAAGAAAAAAATGTCCTCATGCACTGCGCCTGTATGCCAGCTTAACATTTCAACTGCTTTTCATACCATCTGGCAAAACCAGCCACCTTCCTCTGGCCCAGGCATGTCCCACAATAACATTTTCCCACTTGCTATAATTATTATTTTATGTATTTAAAAAAAAAAAAAAAAAACATTATTTACAAATTATTTTTTTTTTTTTCATTTTCACTTTTTTTTATTTTTTCCTTGGAAGACCATACCTGCTCTGGTCAAGCAAACATGGGCAGGGGTGACAAGGCTGGGACTAAAATGATCATATCCATGGACTACTGTGTGTTGAGGATATATCACTGCTGCATATATAATGTTAGATGGTCTTTAGTGCAGTGTGGAGAATTTGTGAGCGAGAAGCTGACACCCACTGCAGATGTTACTGCTAAAATGAATACATTTATTTTATATACTGCACGTTTAACTGAAAAAAGACCAAACACTTTTTGGGGTTAAAAGGCAAGGGATTGTAGTGCACATGGGGTGAGGGTGTGCATTTGGGCGCACAGTGTGTTTTTTAAAGGACACAGTGAGGTGCTGTGAAAAAAAGCAGCTTTTAAAGGCAGCTGTTAGACCCCAGTTAATAGAATAAAAGTAGCTAAGGTTTTGACAACTGAAAAGCTAACTATTAAACATTCGTTGTGGACAGATATTGGTCCTTAAAGGGTAAGTTCACCTTCTTTTTTTTTTTTTTAAATGCACATTTTTTTGTAGGTATAAAATGTGCATTTACTATTTTTCTGTCTTTGGAGCCTGTAAAGCATTGCACCCACGATCAGCAGATCACGTCAGGCTGTCAGACAACTGTCAGTATAGCTGTCTGCCCAGACCTCAGGCACAGGCGGGCAGTTACTTCAGTCCAGGAAGCTCAGTGGACTATGAGAGCGCTCACCGGCGCTTTTGCAGTTCATTGAGAACTACAAGCCATCAGCAGCAAAGGCTGATGGGACTTGAAGGCATTCGATTGCAGAATTCTTATCAAATTGTGACAACGGGTGCAGGGAGAAGACCCCCATCTTACTGTCACGGGGAGGGATGGGGAGAGCTTCAGGAACATGTTACATGTTCCACCCTAAAAACGGGTGGAACATGTAACATGTTCCCAAAGGTGAACTTATCCTTTAAAAATATTTTTCTGGTGTACAGATCTGTGCCTACGGGTTGGGCACATGCACCCCAGCAACATACCCACTGCAATTCAAAGAATTTAAAGCGGAGTTCCAGGCTTTTTATGTTTCTTAAAAGTCAGCAGCTACAAAAAGTGTAGTTGCTGACTTTTAATAAATAGACACTTACCTGTTCCACGGTCCAGCAATGCTGCCGAACGGAGCGTTGCTTCTCTTCCCCCTCCTCTCCGCCGGTGCCTCTATTGCCACTCTGGGCACCCGGCCGTGACAGCTTTCTGCTTCGTGGCCAGGCACGCACAGCGCATGCGCGAGTGGACAGGTGATCTCCTGGGACCTGTCATGTGTCCCAGGAGATGGCCTAGAGGGAGGGGCCGCCTAAGGCGAAAGGAGGAGTCGCCTTGGCGGTCCCTGGGCGGAAGGAGAAAGCCCCCACTCCCCCCCCCCCAAAAAAAAATTACATGCCAAATGTGGCACGTAAGGGGGTGAGGAGTGCTTAAAACGGAAGTTCCATTTTTGGGTGGAACTCCGCTTTAAGCATAATTTGTTCAAGTAGATGTAAACCTAAGCACTAAATCCTGTAAAAGCTTTAACTTGATCATATCACTTGGAAAGCCTATTTTTATTTTAACAACTTTTAATACAGATATAAAGGTCCTTGTTTGGACACTTTGGTATTGATTTACTAAAAATGGAGAGTACAATTCAGCTAGGGATTTGCAGTCTTCAGTAAGGATTGAACCCAAAAATGTGACATTATTGTCTTCAACACTGTCACTCCTGTGACCCATAGGAGAAGTCTGGCCAAAGTAGCTTTGGCGATACTTCTCCTTAAAGTGTCACTAAACCCACATCATAAAAATCAATCAATAAATGGTGTATTACATGCTGTTCATACTCACTCAGTCACTATGAGATCCGCTTTCTGTATTCTGCAAAAAAAACTGCTAGATCCTGCTGTTTTTTACCTTCTGTCCATGTCCCCGATTCTGCTATGGATTTTTTCAGCTGTGGTGGCGACTCTGCACAAGCTCAGTTTTCAGTGAGTTTCTATGCAGAGCATTTACTCCCTGTCACATCTGAGCAGCCCATGTGGCTATATAGTCACACATCTGGGCATAAACACAGTGGTAAATGACAGCCCACTCCCTGCCTCCTCCATGCCAACCAGCTAAACACAATAGGAGCAGATATTACGGTATTATGTATTAATGGAGGCTTCACCTCCCTGGTATTTTAAGACACAGGTTGAAGGGTCGTGACACACCCTTTGACTGGCACAAATCTGCCCAAACTGTGTTATTGCCAAAAATAATAAAGATTTGATTTCAAATACTGTATATATTTGTACGACAATTTATAACAGTTTATTGATATTAATTATTTATTTATTTTACTGTGTGTTCCAAAGGCTGTTTTTTTTTTTTTAAATGTGACCAGCAGCAGAGGACTAGAAGCTCCTCCTGCATAAGTTTCACTGCAGACTGGGAAAGATCCGGGTCATGTGACAACTGTATATCGATTAGGAAAAAGGTACTTTTTTAATAAATACAGTGCCATCATCCATATACAGAAATACAAGGGACAATTTCAATTAAACAGTGTGTGTTTAGTATCGCTTTAAGACCCCTTTCACATTGGAGCGTTTTGCAGGCACTATAGCGTTAAAAATAGCGCCTGCAAACCGCCCTAAAACAGCTGCTCCATTCACTCCCGAGGGCTTTCACACTGGAGCGGTGCGCTGGCAGGGCGTCAGAAAAAGTCCTGCCAGCAGCTTCTTTGGAGCGGTGAACTCACCGCTCCTCCACCGCTGCTCCCCATTGAAATCAACGGGGCAGCGCTACGATACCGCCGGCAAAATGCCGCTCAGGCGGCGTTTTTGAAGGCGGATTCAACCCCTTTTCGGCCACTAGCGGGGTGGTTTTAACCGAACAGCTGAATAGCGCCGCTAAAACGACAATAAATCTGCGCTAAAAATAGCGGCACAGTGTGAAAGGGGTCTAAGTTTCAAGACCAGCGCAGTACATTATGGCTTCTGTGGCAAATTCTTGCAATAATTTGCTGAGTCTGCGAACACACAAGAATCTACAGGAAACTATGGTTATGTTGAACCTGAACCTCATCCCTACTCAGCATGAACCTCATCCCTACTCAGCATTACATGTTGGCATTGCCAAGGGTGGTCTATTTGCAAATACAGTCTAATGCCGCGTACACACATCGGAAATGCCGCCAGAAAAACTCAGATGAGAGCTTTTTGTTGGAAAATGCAACCGTGTGTATTCTCCATCGGTCTTTTGCTGGCAGAATTCCAGCCAGCAAAAAATTGAGAGCAGGTTCTCAAGCATTGAACTTCATTTTCTCGGCTCGTGTACGTCACTGCGTTCTTGACAGTCGAAAGTTCAGAGAACTTTTGTGTGACCGTGTGTATGCAAGACAAGCTTGAGCGGAAATCCGTTGAAAAAACATCCAAGATTTTTCGAACAGAAATTCCGCTCGTGTGTACACTACAATACTCTCACTTCTGCAGACTGACATGCGATTGTCAAGGCATTTTAATATTTGCATAACTGCTGCCAACACCCTGTCCAATTCTTGCAGTAGGGCTGAGGTCTCTTGAAAAGAATACTGAGTCAGGGTGCTTGGATGTTTTCAGAAATCCAGGTATAGCACCCTACTGGCCTCTCCCACCAGTTATGACTTGCCTTCATTGCATAAAAAGTAGTAGCAGTAATAACATCACTGGGTCTAAAATAAGATATGCAATAAAATTGGAAGGTTTTATTATAAAATGTCATTACCATGTTGATGATGGAGAAGAAGGGGAGCAGGGGAAGGGAAAATATAAGCAGATTAAACTTCAGCTTTAAACAGCCGCACATAAGCAAAGGGTGTGCTGCAGGGCGGGGAATAGCTTAGCTTGGCTTTTGATCGTTTCCCGACAGCTCACAATTTTCCTGTGCAGGTCTGCCAGTTGCGGGTTAGCAAGGCATGGACGAGATCGTGATCTACAAGTCACCTGCCCACGGTTGACCGGTAGATCGCAATTGATGGGTTGCCAAACCCTGCTTTATAGTATGGATGGGGGAATCCGTTTTTTTTTTTGTTTCATTAATTTAAGTGTCCCTGGATGACGCGAGATTTCGCGAAATGCATTGGGCGAGCGACGCACTGTCACCACCTCAATATTAGTGTTTTATGCCAAATTTAGTTTCTGAGTGTATCCGGCCGGTGCACCGGACGTTCCCTGGCTGATCATCATTTACTGTATGCATTAGATTAGACGCAGGACGACCACCGTCCACAATTCTGTATGGAAGCACAAGCATTTTTGCTCTTCTGATATTACTTGATAATTTTCACTTTGGGAAATTTTTTGTGACCATAATGGTCCATATATGAACTTTTTATGATTTGTTTTCACAGGTTTATATATATATTTTTACAATATTTTTATTATTCACGTTTATTTGTTACTTAATTTATTCATATCACTGGGTGTTGATTTATGCATTTATATTATGTTGAGAGGACATTTAATGTCATACACATTTGATTTGAGTTGATTCACTGTGACCCATAATTCAGGGTCAGATTTACCTATTGGTTGTTTTTGTTTATTGGTATGCGCAGCTTTTTCTCTTTTCCAATTTGTTTTCACTGTTTATATATATATATACAGTATAGTTGCTGCAGCCCCATCAGGTAGAACTTAACCTGCTTAGGATTTTTGCGGTATATCCGCATCTATTTAACCCTTAGCGCAGTTTCTTACCCCAATTTTTCATTCAGTCAAAACCTACAAGCGTATGGCCAAATTAACTTTTTTTTTTATTTGTATTTTGTGGAGTCAGAGGTCAGGATCTCTGTTTTGATATCAAAGGTCATGATTGTGATATACAACTGGTAAAGAGTGGGAGGCATTGGTCTTGAGATCAGGTACTTAAGTATCTACAGAGGAACAAAGCTTTCTGAAGGTCTGGCACAGGAAGCGAAGGACAGCCTGCAAACAGTGAGAAATCTCTCTTGGCAGTCTAGATATTAAGCTATTTTTACACAGGGTATCTGTTTTTTATTATGTGGTTTTTCTGTGTTTATCTTGCAGTTGTCTTCAGTAAGGATTGAACCCAAAATTTGACATCATTGTCTTTAACACACATATGAGTACTTCCTTTTGAACTGCTGTACTGTAGCCTTAGGGATATTGTTCAAATGAAAAAAAAAAAAAAACGTAAAGATCTTTTAAAGCATTCTAAGAACTTTGAGCTCTTGGATTTACCCGAAGGTGGTTGGTAAATGCCTGATGGTAAAACGAATTGACATACTTTAACACCTCTAACAGATAGTATTTGTGTATATTACAGACGCAGGATTTGCTTCCTGCTTTAAAGTGCTATACAATGGTTGTAGCTTACTGCTCCTCATCACGAGGTGTTGGTCGACTCACTGAAAGTTTGTGAATTGGTGCGGGTACACACGGGATACCTTCAGCTGCCATTGTTCTCTTGCTTGGTGTCCTGTGCTTCCCTATACCTTTAAGGAGGGGGTGGGCTCCCTCCAGGCACACCTGCCCCTAATCTATCCAACTGCTATATTTGTGCTCCAATTTTGGAGACTCTCAAAATTATAGAGTTTTCACAAAACTGCAGTCACCAAAAAGCTCAAGAGATCCATATGAAGAGGTATTGGAGACGGTTCACACCTGGGCGACTCAGAATCCGACTTCAGGTCGCCCCGAGACGCCCCAAGTTGCCTCAAGTTGCCCCCAAGTCACGCTGTAATGTTAGCCTATGGAGCCATCTTTATGCACACTACAGAAGTCGCTCCGACTTCCAAAAAGGTTCCTGTACTACTTGAAAACGACTTCTAGGTGACTTGTATCCATTGAGTTCAATGGAAGTCGCCTGCAAGTCGGATCCCTGTTTATTTTGACCATCTCCTTCAGGCAAATTCACAGGAAGTACAAAGGAATTTAACCCGGTTAGCCTTGATGTTGCCTCAAAGTTGCCTTGAAATTGCCTCGAAGTTGCCTTGAAGTTGCCTCGAAGTTGCCTCGAAGTTGCCTGGCAAAGTCGTGCCGACTTTGTGGTCGCTGTAGTGTGAACCGGCACTTAGTGTTTGATGGTTAGACTTCCTCTTTGAAGGCTGTGTGGGCCCTTTGATCATGTGGGCATTTTGCCATATTGTATCTTAATACAGAAGTGCAGTATATTTCCCTTTTGGATCATATTAGATTTGGATGGTGCTATTCCCCATGGTGTGTTTACTGTCTATTTCTATAGACACTAAATTTTACTGGTCCTTCTTGAGCATGGTTTTCTTGAAATATTATAGTATATATAGAGAGTGGAGGTTTGGGCAGTGTTGGGGGGGGGGGGGGTGTAACAGATATACATACCTCCCAACTTTTTGAGATGGGAATGAGGGACACCTATCAGCAAAAGTATGCAGGCATAGGACACACCCCTTGCCACACCCCCTTAAAGGAGAATTGTACAAAAAAACATGATTGGTTAAACCAACTGCTTTTTTTACCACTACTATTCCTTTATATTGGCTTTTGGAATTTACAAATGCAGCAATTTAGAAATTGGATGAAAGGTTTAGCGCTGAAAAACACTTTTTGATAGATAAAAAGTGCATTTTATATACATCTATATGGATCAGACCAAAATGAGGGACAAATGAGGAGGAATGAGGGACAGAGGGACATTGCTCCAAATCAGGGACAGTTGGGAGCTATGGATATAGAATATGCTTATAACGTTTAATGTCAGCTTCTTGCTAGTGCAATCAGCTTAGTAATTTTTCCAGCTACTTGTTATCATCATGCAGCATCCCAGGAAGAGAGTATTGCACTCTTGAAAGATAATGTTGTTTATGAGTTTAGCAGGCATATGTATTTCCAGAGATGTGTCATTTCTAATTGCAATATCTACATTGATGTTCTCCCCATTGCTCTTCTTTTTAGTCACACCTCAGCGTCGCGTTATTGAATGTTTTTTTTTTGTTACTGCGTTTTTTTCGCGCATTTGTGTATGGAGTTTTTCAAGCGTTTTTGAACTTTGGTGTTTTAATTAGCCAAAAGAGAAAAATATCATCTGTTTCATCATTTGTTGCTATGTTTTTCAGCTTTTTCATCTGCTTGTAGTTATTATTTATTTATTCAATTTTTTCTTTTTTTTTTTCTTTCAATCATTTTTATTAAAGTAAAGAGTGACAAATACAAATAAACATAGGAACAACACCATAAAAAGCACAGAGAACGGCGCTTCAGGTTAAAGAAAAAAGAACGCTTTTCCATTATCATACATTTGGACATTAGACAGTGCAAAAGTTTGTGTAGTTTGAAAGGCATATTACAGTCTATTGTTATGGCATATCATCACAGCATCAACCGTGCTCTTTATAAGGTTTTAACAGAGCAAAGGAATGTGATTTGAGGTTAAATCTATTTTTTTTACTTTTTTGTAAGGCATTAATGGTTAGGGTTTAAATCTTAGGATAAGGGGTTTATTTATTTACTTATTTATTTATTATATTTTGTTAAGTTAGGGGTTAAGGTTCGGCATAATGTGCTAGTATGAATCGCATACTAGCAGATTGTGTGACACTTAGCTGCAAACGAAGCACGGTTCGTCCCCGCTGGAGGCCGCATCTATCCTCACCCATCTTCTTTCCAGGAGTGTGGGCTCTGGCTGTGTGACTGGCCGGAGCTGTGTGACGTCACTCCCGTGCATGTGCGCGGGAGCCGCTGGTTACGGCACACGCTTCTGAAGAAACGGCATGGACGCCCGTTCCTTCAGAGCGCATGCGCCGATGTCATCATCGGCGCAGTATACAGTAGATAACGGCACACGCTTAGAAGATATTTACAGTACCTATAGGTAAGCCTTATCATCTTTACCTATAGGTACAAAGTATACAGGAAGGTTTACTTCCTCTTTAATATTAGTGTTAGGGTTTAGGATTGGGGGTTAATATTAGGGTTAGGGATTAGGGTTAGGGGTTAATATTAATGTTAGGGTAAGGGGTGAATATTAGGGTTAAGGGTTTTTTATTTTATTATGTATTTATTTATTATTTATTTTCATGTAATTATTGCATTTGAACAGAAAAACACTCAAAGACATGTGACAAAACGCACTACAATGCTAAAAAAATACGCTTGAATCAATCGTTTCCATGCATTTCTATGAAAAAAAAAACTCAATCTGAAAAAGATCAATCTGCCCGATTTGAGCTACACAAAAAACTCCAGAACTTTTTTGAGCTTCAGGCATTTGATTTTAGGCGACTAATAGGGGAGAGGTGAACCAACTCCATAGAGAATATTTATTTTTTTCTCATTCTCCTCACAATACAAATACAGTATATGAGCCTGGCAACTCCTTGAAAACAATGCACTCCCTATGAAGCTGATATCTCAGCAGTTGTTAGGTAGGGAGGTTTAATGAGACTGAGTCAGATACAGTGCTCTCTTTAGTGGCTAATTTACAAAAGTGATGTAAGTTACAAGTCAAATAAAAGA
The DNA here is from genome assembly GCA_028564925.1 of Lithobates sylvaticus. Classification (NCBI taxonomy): domain Eukaryota; kingdom Metazoa; phylum Chordata; class Amphibia; order Anura; family Ranidae; genus Lithobates; species Lithobates sylvaticus. Next base: position 135,059,093 of record CM053035.1, read on the forward strand.
TTCTTTAAAGCAGAGTTCCGCCCACATTTTTCACTCCTCACCATGCAGCACTAATGTGCATCCTTAAAATGAGTTGGCAATTTATTTATTTTCTGTTCACTCACCTGATTTATGCCTATATCTAATTTCACTTCCTCCTCTAGGGGGCCGCGGCCGCAGACGCCATTTCTGGTTTTGCATTGGCTCCTGGGAGATCTTGGTCAGCTTGGCATGGCGTCTATGTAAATTCTTGGCCAGCTTGGCATTGCACGGCTCCAGTAACATTTAACATTGGCGTCTATAGAAAATCTCTAACAGCTTGGCATGGCTGGGCCATGCCAAACTGACCAAAATTGCATCGCACTGCATGAAATCAGCAGGTACATGCTGGTTAGCCAGCATGCACGGAATCCAGGAAGAAGGACACTGTGGCTTCAAATGCCCACACTGGAGATGGCAGCGCTGTGCAGAATTAATTCAATTAAAACAAATAATTAAAACAATTCTGTACAGATAGAAACCTGGGCATAGTTTACAGCATACCTTTGTTATATTGGATGAGGCATGAGTATTCTAGGGGTACTTCTATCTCAAAAGTCATATTTCGGCTGCAAATCCACTTTAAGCGCCTCACTCCCGCCCGCCGTCATATGACGCGACGGACTTTGAGCAGGTATTTCTGAACGATGCCTGTAGCTACAGACATCATTCAGATATTTCCATTTTCAGCCGGCGATTCCCTACACCATAAGAACAATCATAGCGGCTGTTCCACCGCTTGATCGTTCTTACGGGAGGCGAGGGGGATGTCCCCCCCTCCCGCCGCCCTCCGGTGCTTCTACCAACTCACCTCTACGAACGGTGAGTCGGACAGAGGATCCGCCTGCCCCGTATGTTGATCATAGAGATATCCGGCAGGCCAGATGGTCACCGGAGGCTCTATGATCATCGGAGGCCGGGCGCGATGTTATGACGTCACGTCCGGCCTCTGCATTAAAAAAACCGTCGCTGCTTCGGCTGGGATGCGGTGATCGGTTTATTTTTTATTTTTTGGTTTCTGGCTTCCCAGCCTAGTGGTGAAATGTGGGGTCTTATTGACCCCATATCTCACTATAAAGAGGACCTGTCATGTCATATTCCTATTACAAGGGATGTTTACATTCCTTGTAATAGGAATAAAAGTGATCAAAAATATATTTTTTTCCAAAAAAAAAAAGTATAATTAACAATAAAAAAAAACATTTTTTAATGCGCCCCTGTCCCCGTGTGCTCGCACACAGAAGCAAATGCATACGTAAGTCCCGCCCACATATGAAAACAGTGTTCAAACCATACATCTGAGGTATCGATGCGAACATTGGAGCGAGAGCAATAATAAATAATTTTGTCCCTAGACCTCCTCTGTAACTCAAAATATGTAACCAGTAAAAAAATTTAAAGTTTTGACTATGGGGATTTTTAAGTACTGAAATTTAGCGCCATTCCACGAGCGTGTGCAATTTTGAAGCGTGACATGTTAGGTATCTATTTACTTGGCGTAACTTCATCTTTCACAATATGCAAAAACATTGGGCTAACTTTACTGTTTTTTTTTTTTTTAAAGTGCAAAACTGTTTCTTTCCCCAAAAAAACGCGTTAGAAAAATTGTTGCACAGATAAAAAGTTGCATCAACCGCCATTGTATTCTCTGGGGTCTTTGCTAAAAAAAACATATATAATGTTTGGGGTTCTATGTAATTTTCTAGAAAAAAAATTATGATTTTTACATGTAGGAGAGAAATGTCAGAATTGGCCTGGGTGGCAAGTGGGTGATCACTCGTATAATACCATAAAATACAGTGCCTTGAAAACATATTCATACCCCTTGAAATTTTCCACATTTTGTCATGTTACAACCAAAAATGTAAATGTATTTTATTGGAATGTTATGCGATAGACCAACACAAAGTGGCACATAATTGTGAATTGGAAGGAAAATGATAAATGGTTTTGTAAAATGTGAAAGATGATGTATAGATACCAAAGATGTCACGCTTTATAATTGTACGCACTCGTGGAATGAAGACAAACTACTGTACCTAAAAATCTCCATAGGCGACGCTTTACATTTTTTTTACTGTTACCAAGTTAGAGTTACAGAGAAGGTCTAGTGCTACAATTATTGCTCTCGCTCTGGCGATCACGGCGATACCTCATATGTGTGATTTGAACACCGTTTACATATGCGGGCGCGACTTCCGTATGCGTTTTCTTTGCTGCGGGAGTTCGCGGGGACGGGGGCACTTCATTATTTCCTATTTATTTTTATATTATTAAATTGTGTTTAAAAAAAATAAAAATGTGATCACTTTTATTGCTGACACAGGGAATGTAAACATCCCTTGTGACAGTAAGGCCCCTTTCACACTGGGGCGGGAGCCGCGGCGACTGTAAAGCAGCGCTATATTTAGCGCTGCTTTACCGTCGTTTTAGCCGCAGGATTCGGCCGCTCGCGGTGCGGTTTTACCCCCCGCGAGCGGCCGAAAAAGAGTTAAAATCCCCCGCAAAGCTCCGCTTTGCGGTGGTATTGCCGCGGTGTTACCGCGGTGTCCCATTGAAATCAATGGGCAGGAGCGGTATAGGAGCGGTGAATACACCGCTCCTATACCGCTCCAAAGATGCTGCTAGCAGGACTTTTTTTACCGTCCTGCTAGTACACCACTCCAGTGTGAAAGCCCGCCGGCTTTCACACTGGAGTGAATGGGGCCGGTTTTTTCAGGCGGTGTACAGGCGCTATTTTTAGCGCTGTACCGCCTGAAAACCGCCCCAGTGTGAAAGGGGCCTAATAGGTGGTGACAGGTACTCTTTATGGAGGGATCGGGGGTCTAAAAGACCTCAAATCCCTCCTTTGCACTTCAAAGTATTCAGATTGCCAAAAACTGCGATTCTGAATACTGTATAATTTTTTTAATCCGGCACCATTGGCAGCCGAGTAAACAGGAAGTGACGTTGTGATGTCGCTTCCGTGTTTACATTCAGGAGACTTGAACGAAGCTGTTTCTGGCTTCGTGCCAGTCTGTCTCTAGCCGCCGAAAGTGGTGGATCAAGGATCGGGTCTCCCGGTGGGACGGGAGGCAGGTGTTGCCAACCTACCACATTGAAATTTACTGACACAACACCCAAAATTTCCTGGCACAGCCAAGTTTTTACTGGCATTGCCAAAAGTTACAAAATTACAGTTTTAAGTGCACATTTTAGTATTTAGGCTACAAACAAGTACAATATTCAATTATCAATGTGATTCAAGGTAGATATTAGGGCAAAAAACATATTTCTTATTTTATTTTCGATATAGTAAATAAGTAGCTCAGGGACAGGACTCAGGAGGGCAAGAAATTAGAATAGGAAGGCACACACACACGAAGTTAGTCCCTTCAGTCCACTCCATCTAAACAGCATTGACAGTCCCACTCCTGACCTGCCCTGCTCCTGTCCTGCAGACCCACACACGAGTCTCTAGCCGCTCTGCTTGGCTCCCTTGCACCATGTAGCAGGGAATCTGATGGTCTCGGCTGGCTCTGGACCGAGCCGGACATCACAACTGTATTTTTTACTGGCAACTTTTTCCTTTTACTGGCATTTACTGGCACGAGAAAATTGCCTGTTTTTTACTGGCTGCCAGTAAGAATACTGAAGGTTGGCAATACTGCGGGAGGCCCGGTCAGAGCAGCGGAAGGCGGCAGGAGGGGGGTTGCTTTTAGCCGCATCGGTTGTTATCCCTGGATAGCCGATCACCTGCTCTAAAAAACGGTACTGGGATGATGCCTGCAGCTGTGGGCATCATCCCGGTATAACCCCGAGGCCGCATATCTGCGTACGCTCAGCGGGAAGGGGTTATGGACTATTTATTGTCCAATGTGTTGAACATCTGGGCCAGAGGACTGTTCTGCAAATAAGGTGGTTGTGCAAGTGATTAAAAATGTCTAGTGTAGCCTAGACCCCTTGTGTAGGAACCAGATGATTATAGTTTTTTATTTGATTATGACACCAGTGCAGCTCCTGTTTCATTAAATCAGCTTAGAAGAAACCTAGAAGAACAATAATATTTCTAAAGCCTCGTACACGCGATCGGATTTTCCGATGGGAATTGTGTGTTGGCAGACTGTTGGCCTAAAATCCGACCGTTTGTACGCTCCATCGGACAATTGTTGTGGGATTTTCCGCAGACAAATGTTGGATGGCAGGCTTATAAATTTTCCGCGGACAACGGTCTGTTGTCAGATTTTTCGATCGTGTGTACACAAGTCCGTCAGACAAAAGTCCAAAGTACAAACACGCATGCTCAGAATCAATGCTCACCAAACACAACATTAGCAAAAGGTGGCGCTAAAAAGCTGAAAAGCCACGTAGTACGTTACTACGTTCCTGTTTGTTGGCCGACAGTTGTGTGCCATTTGTATGCAACACAAGTTCCTGGCCAACTCTCAGACAAAAGTTTGATGTTTTGTCTGCGGAAAATCTGATCTGATCGTGTACGAGGCTTTAGGAATGCAGTAATGACTGTTATGTAATTTCTTGGCATCTTCGCTATTGAACTGGACACCCCTGTAGCTAACCAATGGGACATTTCTTTACTTACCTGTAGTAGACTGAGCAGTCTTTGCAGTCCTAAGCCATCTGTAGCACATTGTTACATCTGTGGTATTTTTTTTAATCAAAGGAACCTAGTAATGTTTTTTATGAAATTTCCATGATTTGTATTCTATATTTACAGTTATATTCCCATCTTAGAATTATTTCCATATTCTTGGGCTTATTTAACCCTTAGCATTGACATGTTTAATCAAATGTGGACCTTAAGCGTCCAAGATGCATCCTAACTTGCTTAATCTAAATACCTTGAGTACATCTGTTCTTCCTTCTTTGCCAGCGTTGACATTGTACTGAGTGAGATCATTGGGTTCATTCATTAGACAACCTGGTCCTGGTTCTGCTGAGAAATCACAGACAGTGGTCCCTGTGTAAAAATAAACTGAAATGCATCAAAGTGCATGTCAGTGTGTGTTATATTGTGTGTTATAAGCCATAATCAGCCTGTGTCATGATGTACAAGTACAACAGCTAGTCATCATAATGTGCTGATGTGCAAAACTCATTGTATTATATATGCATGGTTCTGTGCATCAAATCACGTTGCCAAGCTGTGATGTGTTTTCATTGATTAGTAGTAAATGCACCAAAATGCACAAAAATTTGAAGATTTGAAAGGGCGCCTTTAACAGCAAGAAAGCTCAGACAATAAATTATTCTTGATGGTATAGAGATTAACTTAGTGGCGTTCCCAGCCTCAGAAGTCAGAACCTGAGACAAAATTTGCTAATTTATTTGGAGATCTACACACCTCTACCATTAGTATGTTTTTTTTTGGTCTGACTTCTTCTTTAACCACTTCAGCCCCTGGAATATTTGGCTGCTTAATGACCAGACCATTTTTTGCAAAACGGCACTACGTCGCTTTAACTGACAATTGCGTGGTCGTGCGACGCTGTACCCAAACAAAATTGACGTCCTTTTTTTCCACAAATAGAGCTTTCTTTTGGTGGTATTTGATCATCTCGGCGGTTTTTATTTTTTGCGCTATAAACAAAAAAAGAGCGTCAATTTTGAAATAAAACAATATTTTGCTATAATAAATATCCCCATTTTTTTTTTAACAACTTCGCATCCAGGCCAATTCTGACATTTCTCTCCTACATGTAAAATTCATAATTCTTTTGCTCGAAAATTACATAGAACCCCCAAACATTATATATGTTTTTTTAGCAAAGACCCTAGAGAATACAATGACGGTCGTTGCTTCTTATCTCGCACGGTATTTGTGCAGCAATTTTTCGAACACGTTTGTTTCAGAAAAAAAACAATTTCATGCTTAAAAAAAAAAAAAACAGTAAAGTTAGCCCAATTTTTTTTTGCATAATGTGAAAGATGAAGATACGCCGAGTAAATAGATACCCAACATGTCACGCTTCAAAATTGCACGCGCTCGTGGAATGGCGCCAAACTTTGATATTTAAAAATCCCCATAGTCGACGCTTTAAATTTTTTTACTGGTTACATGTTTTGAGTTACAGAGGAGGTCTAGGGCTAGAATTATTGCTCTCGCTCTAACGTTCGCGGCGATACCTCACATGTGTGGTTTGAACACCGTTTTCATATGTGGGCGGGGCTTACGTATGCGTTCGCTTCTGTGTACGAGCTCACGGGGACAGGGGCGCTTTAAAAAAAAATTTTTTTTTTATTATTGTTAATTTGACTTTTATTTTTTGAGTTTGACACTTTAAAAAAATAAAAATAATTGATTACTTTTATTCCTTTTACAAGGAATGTAACATCCCTTGTAATAGGAATATTACATGATCGGACCTATTAACAGTAAGATATGGGGTCAATAAGACCCCACATCTCACCTCTAGGCTGGGAAGCCTAAAATCAAAAAAAAAAAAACGATCACCGCTTCCCAGCCGAGGCGCCGCCGTTATTTGAATGCAGAGGCCGGGCGTGACGTCATAACATTGCGCCCGGCCTCCAAACGATCATAGAGACTCCAGCGACCATCTGGTCCGCCGGAAATCTCTATGGTCATCATCCGGGGGCCGGCGGATCCTGTGTCCGACTCACCGATGGAAGCGGTGAGTCGGTAGAAGCACCGGAGGGCGGCGGGAGGGGGGGGGCATCCCCTCCCGCCGCCCGTAAGAACGATCAAGCAGCGGAACAGCCGCTATGATTGTTCTTATGGTGCAGGGAATCGCCGGCTGAAAACACCAATATCTGAATGATGTCTGTAGCTACAGGCATCATTCAGATATACCCCCGGAAAGTAGAGGCCGTCATATGACGGCCTACGGATGTCAAGTGGCTAATTTTTTCCTCAGTTTAGGTCCATATGTATTCTTCTACATATTTTTGGTAATGAAAATCACAATAAGTGTATATTGATGGGTTTGCGCAAAAGTTATAGCGTCAAAATAGGGGATAGATTTATGTAATTTTTATTATTATTTTATTTTTTACTAGTGATGGCGGCGATCTGCGATTTTTATCGGGACTGCGACATTATGGCGGACACATCGGACACATTTGACACATTTTTGAAACCATTGACAATTATACAGCGATCAGTGCTATAAAAATGCGCTAATTACTGTGTAAATATCACTGACAGGGAAGGGGTTAACACTAGGGGGCACTAAAGGGCTTAACTGTGTTCCCTGACTCTTGTTTCTAACTGTGGGGGGAGGGGACTGACTATAGGAGATGACAGATCATGGTTCTAGCTATTAGGAACTCACAATCTGCCTCTCCTCTCCTCACAGAACAGGGATTTCCACCGCCGGGCATGAGCATCGGCACCCCCGCGCACCTGCTATGAATAAAGAGAAGGGTAGTGATGCGCTGTATAAATAATAAGGTACAAAACTGCTATAAATAAAGCACATAAGGTAAAAAGAGGCAAGTATTACAATATTTAGACGTAAAATTAAGGTGCAATTGTCACAAGGTATCCAGTATAACTGTCCAATAGCGTGCAAATATCAGAGGGGAAAATAATCCAGTGGAGACAATAATAGTGACAGATAAACAATCGAGATATATGACGATAATAAATATTCAAAAAGAAAATAACTGTACATAAATAATAAAGTGCAAATGTGCTCCGTTTTAAATAATAGAACCAGAAGAGACGGTGTATAAAATGAAAACATATGATCATAAAATAAATTCTCATGGGATATCACATAAAATCCGTAAGAAATCCATAAAAAAGATACGGTGATAATAGATAATTTAAAAGTAATAGATAGTCCTTCTAATAAAAATAGAATAAATATTATTATACAGGATTTATATAAACATATAATAAACATCCAAAAAAATTGTACTTTCAGTGAAATAAAATAATAATGGAGTGTCCGTGGAGGGTTCCTTTTTCATAGGTGTATATATGGTGCAGCATATAAAGTGACTATATGCATAAAGAAATTCAATAAAGTGCGGGTGCTGGTGATCGCTTCCTGCGATGTGATGCTAGTGATGGGTGACTGCTATTCCATTTAAAGTAGCCGACGTACAGCTACAACGGTTTGCGGGATCGTGCCAACCTGCCGCAGTATAATGATGGCGGCTGGTCGGCAGGTGGTTAAGAGACTGAGAAGCACACCCATGTACATAGGCAAACGTGAAAAGAAAATATTACAATTAGGCCTCATGTATACTGCTGTTGGTAAACAGATGTTTAGGAGCAGCTGCCCCTGAACCCCCCTCTATGTTATGTTATCAGTACATGTACACAGGGTTGTTTATAGTCGTTTCTAGGCAGTTGAGTTTAGAAGCTTTTTTTGGAACGCAAAAAAGTGGGTTCAGAAGGATGTTCAGAGGCATTTGAATTGGCAAATACCTGTAACAGTCTGTAAACGCTGCTAAACATGGTAACTCGCGTTTAGCAGCGTTTTGTTTACAGACGTTTTTAATTTTAACAAAAAAACACGGCTAAATGTGACTAAATGCGGCATGTAAATGCAGCTAAATTACCATTTTTAGACGCCGGTTTCTAGCTGTCAAGTTAAATCGTTCAGGAGAGGTTGAACAACGTCCCGTGTACATGAAGCCTTATTGTTTGGCCTGTTGCCAGAAAAAGAGTTTCTAGACAAGCCTCAATTCCCACTTGTTAGGCTTTCCCTATCTGCGTTTTGGGATTAACAGGCTTTACAGAGTCCTACTAGTAAGCAGAACAGCAGGTCGAGACCCAGCAGCTCCAGTCAAGTATGGATTTGACTTAATTGTTGTGTAAGAAAGCAAACTATTTCAGGAAGAGGAGAGCTGCAAGGGAAGATGCTTGACGAAAGGATTCGTCAACTCAGGTCCTTACAAATTTAGAATAAAGACATGGACTGAGTGACATGGATTTTATATGGCCACAACAGCCAACTGTATTACCAAAGAATAAAATACCATAACAATAAAACATACCAATAAGTGCAAATTCAACAATGTAATGCCCAACAACAAGAGGTCTTTGGGTGTCCTTAAGGCACAATTTTAACTGGAATCGTCAATGTCCTCAGCCGCACCCCAACTGACTCAAAGACGGTCCGACATCACACATAATTCCATATTCCCCTTGCTCCTGGGAGAACCACGGCTAACCAAGTGGAAGCGTCTAACCTTAGATGGGCCCCACACTTTTGTAACCATGTAATTACTGACCCCCCAAAGACGCCTTGACCCATCACATGAGCTTGAGTGACACCTCATTCAAGCAAATCCCTCCACACCTGCAGCGCCCTCATCACCCCCTCCTGCAGGCACAAAGACCAAATATATGTCCCTGCTATATTCAGGTGAACCCCATCGTTCCCTCCAATAGCCGACAGACTAATCCTCCAGCTCCTGGTCACGAACCACTAAGCCCCCAAGCTTAGCCACAAACCTGCCTACCTCCCCGTTCAACCTATTTCTTGTCTTGTTCAGACGATGAATGGAGTGAGCAAAATGCCAACCTTTCTAGCCACGACATCTGACCATACAATGATGCATCCGGGAAAATCTTGCATCAAGCGCAAATGTCAAATTTGACCTCCCTTACCAGGTGCCTAGCACCCCGGACCCCCAACTCATTACCCCCAACCTGCAGCACTAAAACATCTGGAGGCTGTTGACAATAGAATAGAAATGAAAAACCTGGCCCCACATCATGCCCCGAATCCCCAGCCATGTCAGAATGGCTTCACTCCGTAGACTGCCATATTGCCTCCCCTCAGGATGAGCGTCAACCCTCACAGCCCCCCAAAAACATAGGAATTCCCCAAGATCCAGACAAAACCAGGAGGAAGATCTGAAGGAAAACAAAAGAAAACCGAGATCCATATGTAAACCTACAATGCAAAGAACAGCTGACAACTTCAGAGAAATGAGCGCAAACATAAATCTTAAAACGACTCCTACCTCCCTATGCGTCTCACAACCTGAGGGTCCCAACCCCATCTGGCTGCCATAGATGCCCCCCCCCACCCCCACATGAAAGAAATGAGTATTGAACTGGGAAAAACCCAGCGGCCCCCCCCCCCCCAGCAAAACAATGGCGAAAAACAGCCAAAAACTGAAATTCGCGGCAAGGACAATCCATCCTTGTGCAGCAAAAGGCACCAAGTGCTGACCCCCTCGCCTCGACAAACCGCTGAACCGATGAACAGGAGAAACTGGGCAAACCGAGTCTGGCAGCACCCGAAACAAGGACACAATAACCCCCTTACCCAACTTATCAGTTTTAGATTTTCCCAGCCACTGTCATATCTGAGGCTTGCAGCCCACCCACACCACACCTGTTCCTGATAACCAGTTCCACAATCCAGAATGCCCCAAAAAAAGGCCAGTGCAACTCCTCCACTAATTCCTGATGCAAATCAAACAAGACCAGGCGCCTGGTATCTAGCTTTATCCTCCCATGCTGAAAACCCTTCATGGCCATGGTCTCACCATAAAGTCTTTGGTAACATCACTCAAGCCGTGCATCCGGAAGAGGAAAGCTAAAGCAGCCAAGCCCCTGTTCAGTTTCAAATTTCGTCCCAATAAAATACAATAGCAAAGACAGTAGCTCTGGAGTGGAAAAACAACCACCGACCGAACTTACCAAAGCGGACCACTCACCCCAAACCATTGAATATGCAGCCCACATGCTCTCCCCCACTGATCGACGCAACAGCTCCCCTGCTACTCCAACGCCAGTCTCGACAGCTGTTCATGACAAGGAACCCCCCGCTGTTCCACAGCTGGTGCCAGCCTTCGGAACCTCTCCCACTGGAAACAAAACAATGAATCTGCAATGGAATGCAGAACACCTGGGACATGAACACCTTGCACAAAAACAATTCAAACTTAAACACCGCAAGACAACGTGACACAGTAAGCGCACCACCGGCGGCGACAAAGGCACCATCGCGGGAAGGCTTAACGGTGCCCTCCCTTTTTGAAGCAGACTCACCGGGATAGGATTTCCCTCTCTTAAAACATTTGGCATAACTGTGTGACCCCCCGCAACCAGAGCACTCACTGCGAAAACTACAGGCCACACCAAGATGGCATGACCCCTCACTGAACTGCCAACAAGCTCCTTTTGTAAGGTTGGCTGACTGTCCAGCCTCACCCGCACCGCTGCCCCCCCCCCCCAAAGAAAGGGCTGCCCTGAAGCCCTCGCCTGAGCCATGGGCTTCATCCAAAGCCCAATGTCCTTATGATCCCAGCACAAGCCAGGCCGCAAGGCCTTCCGCTGGCGGAACTACTCATCATAACATTTTATAGAGTACACAAAGGCACAACCTGTCATGCAGGACAGGAAGGTAGAAGAGAAGACAACGTACAGCTCAGAATATGCATTTTTCACCCCTAGCTCTCTAAGCCATTTATGCAGATTTTAAAAAAAGAAAAAAGGTATTTATAATGGTTATACAATGTTTTAACAAGTAGGGGTTCACACCTCTATAAAAATTTACCCAACAGTTGAGCATATGCCTCACAAATTATACCCTTAGTACTGACGGCTTGGATCACGGTATTAAACAATGGAGTAGGGAAAATAGATAAAGTAATTGAATTTTGTAATTTAACTGCAAATATAGGTAGAATCATTTTGCATGTGGTTCAAATTGTGCGCTGAGCGGAACTAAACATTCCTATAGTTTTCAGCCAAGGAAGTTGCCATCCTGGCCTCTGTTTGATCTTCAACTGTCATAATGCTGCACAGTGATCAGTTATCTGTTATGGTTTGACAGTTTGGTTGAGACCACAACCAATGTGACTTTTTTGAAACTTTTTTGAAACTGTTTAAGACAGCTATTGGCTTGACATACACTTTAAACTATAAACTTGTACCTTGTCAGTGATTCCAAAAGTACTGAAGCCAATTAATTTACTTTTTTCCAACAGTGGTGACCTTTTTTATGTCCTCAGTACAAACAAGTTTTTTCTAAAGACAAGAGTTCCTATTTAATGATAGGATGACTGTGGCTGTTCTTCTTGAACCTTCTCCCCTCCTATAGTTTGAAGCATTATTGGTTAATTGAATTGTGTACCGAACTGTGCCAGCTTCTGATTGGATAATGCTGCTTTAACAATATTGGATTAAAAATCCTTTTGGGGCTAATTAAATTCATGGCTTTTTTTTTTATATTGCCCATGCACCTCTTGCTGGGGTGTCCTAAATAAACATACTTGCCCAAAAGGGTTGCCCTGCTTTTATCTGTGGCCCCACACTGGGTTTCGGGCTGCCCTTTTTCTTTCCTGCATTACTGGAAGCTAACAGGTTCTTCCAGTTTTTTGCAGCTGACCTCGGGTGAAATGCAGCAAGGTTCACCCTTCATATGTGACCAGAATATCCCAGGAGGCTTCAGGAACAGGGGGACATCATTCTCACCTAGGCGTGAATGGAGGCATGGGGCAAGCTGGACTAGAATATTAGTGAAGGATGGAAAAAAAAAAATTCTAAATTACAGAGGGATAAAAAATACAGTACTTTCTCACAGTGAAGGTCCACTTTAAGATGTTTTCTATGTACATTGTTATTATGGTACCAAACTAATTTGAAGTATTTTGCAGACGTGACGGTGAAACTACTCAATATCTACTTGGTTGCACTGAAGACATCTGCTGGAGACTTACTGGAATTACATGTGGCATAATCAGCTAGTCACTGATTAGGGCATCCAACCAGTAATTGCCTGTTATTTCTCCTCTAGCATTCCAGGAGGTCTCCAGCAAATTTCAGCAGAAATAAGAATTTCAGCTAATTTCCTTATATAATTCTTTTTTTTTATTACAAAGTTACTGAAACTGATATCCATTAAGAAGTGTTAAATAATAATTAAATTCCATTTGTGTTCCCCCTTAAATGAAGCCTTTAATCCTTACTATTTATAATTGTATTTTCTGCTCTGCAAACCATCTGCAAGCAGATGAACAGATGTGAGCTGAGGGTATGTGGTCAATATGTGTTTCTAAAGCTGGTTAATTAGTACAGTTCACAATGTACTATTACCCTAAAGCAGCGCATTTGCAGATGCAAGATTTTCCCACACGTCTGTTGGCATTTAGGAAGATGTAACACAGATCACTTAATTTAAAATGCACATATATTATACGTCTACTTGTTCTATAACCAATGTTCTACAGATGATAAAACTTTTTTTGTAAGGACTGATAACAGGCTAATGCTGGGTAAGTTTTGCTACTGTTCTGACCAACTGACCAACTCAGAAAGCTGTTTAGGCTGGATGAATTGGACACCAAAATTAGATTTTAGCAATGTTTCCTGCATCAATACACTGAGTGTAGGAAGCCGTGCTCAAGGGGCGGTAGCCGTGGGACTATGATGGCCTGCACTCAGTCTTTCCAGTGATGCCATGGGGGTTATTTACTAAAGGAAAATCCACTTTGCACTGCAAGTGCACTTGAAAGTGCAGTCACTGTAGATCCGAGGGGGACATGCAAGGAAAATAAAAAACAGCATTTTAGCTTGCACATGATTGGATGATAAAATCAGCAGAGCTTCCACTCATTTCAGATCTTCCCCTTAGATTTAGAGCGACTGCACGTCCAAGTGCACTTTCAGTGCAGTTTCAAGTGCACTTGCAGTGCAAAGTGGATTTACCTTTCGTAAATAACCCCCCAAGAGTCATTTCACTTTGAAGACTGAGAACATCTTGTAGCAAAGAAGAGATACTGCAGTGGACAGCTTTTGTTTGCAAGTAAGTATTGCTGCCAGAGCTGCTTAAAAGGAAAAACCTTCAGGCTGCATTTCCAAAGATTTAACCTGAAGTTGAAAATGGGCTTTAAAGAAGTTAGAATGGCAGGCAGTGGGGGTTATTTACGAAAGGCAAATCCACTTTGCACTACAAGTGCAAAGTGCACTTAGAAGTGCAGTCGATGTAAATCTGAGGGGTAGATCTGAAATGAGGGGAAGCTCTGCTGATTTTATTATCCAATCATGTGCAAGCTAAAATGCGTTTTTTTATTTTCCTTACATGTCCCCCTTGGATCTACAGCGACTGCACTTCCAAGTGAACTTTCAATGCAAATTCAAGTGCACTTTGCACTTGTAGTTTGCACTTGTAGTGCAAAGTAGAATTGCCTTTCGTAAATAACCCCCAATATTTCTCTTTTTACAGGCCAACTTTAACCCATATATATGGTTCCTTGCCCTTAAAGGACTTTTTTTTTTTTTAGCCCATCAGCCCTAGCAACAGGGGTGTTTTTACCTTACATTGTACTCCCCTGCTACCATATTGAAACTAACATAAGGCTGGCTATACATTATACAATTGTCCCATTCAATTTCCTTTAGATTTACCTTCAACTATGTAGTGTGAGGGCTTGCCTGATTGAATATAAATTGAAAGGTTTGACCTCATATTATAAGGTTTTGGTAAATCTAAAGAAAAATTGAATAAGAAAATTGTATAAGGTGTGGCCAGCTCAGGACTTCCCTGCACCCACATTGTAGCTCTTGGGCCTGGTCATTGGCACGGAGTGCTGCATTGTAGAAGGCCACCATACACATATGTTCAAGGGTTATCTGTAGGCTGTATTGGGTGGCCAGGTGCCAGTACAGCACTTTAAGGTAAGTACAGGCACTTTATTGCCTTCCATTCAGTAATAGTCTACGTTAACTGAACCTTATGCTTCTTTGATAAAGGAATAATTATGTATTCTAAGATGTAACTGCAAGAAGTATAGACAATGCCACTTCTCTTGGTCTGTGTATTCATAATTACATTGTGTAATTACAAATTGTTTTCATCATATTCTCATTCCTTTTTTCAATTTCAAAATGTTGGCTGATAAGGATATATATGGATTTTGGACAATGGACAATATGGATTTCTACTTCTACCTAGTTATGGTAAAATTGTGTGACATGAGAACTGAAATAGATAGTAGGATGTTTTATTTGAGGTTTCGGGTGCTTTAATTTTTTTTTGTATGCCTGAATGTAGTTCTTTTAAGATTAGAAGGGTATCTTCATCCAAATTTAATATATTACTTTGGAATGAAAGCTGCTACACCCACTAGTTTCCTATGCTTGTTAAAGACTAAAGTAAAAAATATATGCAAGCAGTGAGTGATTTAGTCCACTAATAACTGAAATGTCCATTTTCAATATGTTGACTGTATGAAAAAGGAGCTTGTCTTTAGACATGCATTTTGACTGTCTTTTTTCTGTCTCTTCACAGTTGTTTGAGGTGGATTAAGTAATGCTCCTCCGCCTTTATGTCATGGTGATCTCATACCTTTGTGCCATCAACGCTGCCCCTTTCCAAAACCAGAACACTGATCGGGATTATGGCCCCAACAATTCCTCCTTCACATCAGACCAATTGCAGGAACCCTATAACTTCACTGACGGACTCCATGAAGGGATCTACCCAGACTTGGAACCTACATATCCTGAAATGAAGGGTAAAGAATGGAACCTTTATTCCTCAAGAGTGGCTCTGTCCACTCAGGAGCCCTCTGGACCTCCCCTTTTGTTCTTGGCGGAAGAGAACATTGCACAGTCAGAGCCAGCAAATAGGACTTCTCGGGTGAAACGGGCACAGGGCTCCGATTCCATTAGCCTTTCAAGAAGGGGAGAACAGTCAGTGTGCGATAGCATAAATGTCTGGGTTACTGATAAACGACAGGCAATAGATATTCGGGGGAAGAGTGTTACCATCTTGTCTGAAATTCAGACGCTCACAGGACCCTTAAAGCAATACTTTTTTGAGACCAAATGCAACCCTCAAGGTAGCACAACCAATGGTTGCCGAGGGGTGGACAAAAGACAATGGATATCAGAGTGTAAACCAAAACAGTCATATGTACGGGCACTAACTGTGTTGGACAAGTTGGTGGGCTGGCGCTGGATCCGGATTGATACAGCTTGTGTCTGCACCCTGTTGAGCAGGAGTGGAAGGACGTAGAATTAGAGAGGGCAGAGGATATTCTGCCCCTTGGTTTACTGTGGTAAGGAGAAGCTGATGGAGTTAATGTTGTTTTTCTTTAAGCTGTTTACAGTAGGGCCTTACAGCCTACATCACACATTCCTGGAGTCACGCCACAAACCCAACGCCTTAGAGGATGGAAAAGTCACCAACAGCTGCCATCAGGAGTCATTTAACTTTACCATGTTGGGAAGGAGCACAAAACCGGAGACAGGCATACTGCATTACCCGGGCCATGCAGGACAAACGTGTCACCTCTCAGTGCTGTCTAAATTTAGTGCCTTTTCATTTTGAATTTGCACAGTAGACTGTTAGTATGAATTTCATGGCAAGTTCCAGAGGCCGGGCAGGCTTAGCATCTGTCTAACCAACAGCCTATGTGTTCCTTTTACCTATTCAATCTCAGCATCCAATTTACTTGTCTGCTAAGGACAATACGTCACTAGGTATTGACGCTTGATATAAAAGACTTGTTTGCCTTTGGTTATTAAATGTGCAGAGTGGGGCTGCTGGAAAATGTGTTTATTTTTCCTGCCGCCCAAGCAGTCCACGTTGTAAGCTATTATAAAATGGTTATTCTATTTGTAAATTTTATATATCTATAAATATATAAATATATGTGTATATATATTGAGAAATATAACTTATTGTCATTTTGTTTTTATGGACTGCATGTTACATTCTTTTCTCTCTCTTCTTTCTGCCTAAAGAGCAGCTCCATCCAAAATGTTCTATTTCTGAAAAGGGTTTATTTGCATGGACAGGGCACAAAAATAATGTATCATGGACCTAGTGAATTCTATAGAGATATAAATGAAGAGAAATCAAACCAGTAACTGAGGTAGCACAAGTGAAAAGGCCATGTCCAGATAGGGGAAGCGGAGGGTATGCTTTCACAAAAAGACCCAATATGGGATATAATCCTGCCCTAAGAAAACTGAAAGATTTGGGTGGAGTTGCTCTTTTTAAATATTTTCCACTTTGAGATGACATGGTAATTGCTTTTTAAAGTCCCTTTTTTAATGTTTATTAAATATTTTGTTTTTCTTTCTTATATTCCTGAATACTTTGCCACAATTGGATATGTTAAGGTTAAATAATCCATTTCCTTTGTGAGCTATGGCTATTATATTCTCAGTACAAGCAGTTTTGCGCTGTATCCTGTGTTAACAAGAATGAATGTGCCTTTTAAAGTGTTACTAAACCCAAACAGTAAAATCAAAAAATGCAGTAAAGCATGCTTGTTATACTCACTGTGGAGCCTAATGCCCAGTACACACGAGCGGAAATTCCGCCAGCCAAAGTCCGATGAGTGCTTTTGGACCGAAAATACGACTGTGTGTATGCTCCATCGGACTTTTGCTGGCGGAATTCCAGCCAGAATTTTTCGGTCGGAAAAGTTCTGATCGGAAAGTCTGATCGGAAATTCTGATCGTCTGTACCAATTCCAACGTGCAAAATTCCTACACATGCTCAGAAACAATTTGACGAATGCTCGGAAGCATTAAACTTAATTTTCTCGGCTCGTCGTAGTGTTGTACGTCCCCGCGTTCTTGACGGTCGAAAGTTCAGCGAACTTTTGTGTGACCGTGTGTATGCAAGCCAAGCTTGAGCAGAATTCCGTTGGAAAAACCATCCAAGATTTTTCCGAGTGAAATTCCGCTCGCGTGTACATAAGAGGTTAATCCTCTGCATTGTGGAAAAAGCATGTTTGATCCTGTATTTGCTGATCCCTCCCTTCTCTTACTGTCCCCAATACATCTGCTGAAAGAACTTAGCCTTGGGGGGACTCTGCACATGCTGTTTGGTGTGTATTGCTAGAGATTGGCACAGGGCACAGGGCCAATCAGCACTGTTCAGACAGAGCGTAAGAGGTCCTGCAGCCTCATAGGACAGTCAAAGTAGAATGAAAACTCTCCCTACAAGCTTTAATCAGACACTGATAGAAGTCACAAGACTGCTATTTACTGCTGATGAGAAAATGTATTTAACAGTTTATATTTATTAAAAGAATTGCATTTCCACATTTTGTGTACTGTGGGAAACCAGATATCTTGAATGAAGGGTCCTGGGTTTATTAACAATTTAAGTAAACGGGTAATATAGCAAAAGATGGCTACAAACGAAAGAACATTATATTTTAAAACATTAAAAAAAACAGCTTATACAAGGCAAAGAATTACAACCTTATTCATCCTGAACTTCTTTTATTTTTTTAGATAAGAGTGCGGAAAGGTTAGAACTTCTGTCAAGTTTTTATTTCAGTCTGTGTCTCTATAGGGTAGATCCTCACTCATTTCTGTGTGTCAGGGTGTAACTAGGATAGGAAATGAGAGGAAGTATTCTCCATGGGAACATAGACAACAGTAAAACGCCTGCTTTATGTTCTTACACTTCCCCGCTTTACTTACATTTTTAAAGTCTTAAATTTTATTTAAAAAAATTACAAACATGACATACTTACCTGCTCTGTGCAATTGAATTGCACAGAGTAGCCCGATCATCCTCCTCTCTGGTCCCATGTTGGTGCTCCTCCTCTTCCGAGTGTGCCCCCATAGCAAGCCGCTTACTGTGAAGGCACCCCTGCGGGTTTGATTCTGAGCCAGGCTGATGGGTCCATGGACATGTACACAGCGCGGATTGGCCTCGCCCCCCCTCTACCGTATCACAGGATTTGACTGACGACGGTAGGAGCCAATGGCTCCCACTGCCTCAGTGAAGCCTTTGAGACCAAGAGAGGGGGGGAAGCCACTACAGGCACAGAGCTGGATCGAGTGAAGACTATATATATATATATATATATATATATATATATATATATATATATATATATATATATATATATATATATATATATATATATATATATGTGTATAAGGGGGTGATACTGCTACCTAAACTTTTTTTACCTTAATGCAGGGAACTAACGTATGGCCATACAGTCCTGAAGCGCTACAAAAACTGAGGGTCATATAGAAACGTGTATGGTAATCCATAGTTAGTGGTGGATCAAGCCCAGTGCAGCTGGCAAACACTGGAACAATATTGAATGAACAAAGAAAGACTATTGTGCAGTGCTCTGTAGGCTGGATCCAAAGTATAGGGATATTGTAAGAGTAGGCAGTTCAGAACATATTGGATGAATAGTCAAGGAAAATGTATTTCATCATAGGCAAATGAGGTTGAAGCAAGGTTAAAATAGCAGATGCATAAAATGATGGTATAAATAGTGTGTAAAATATGTGATAAACCAACGTTACCACTGGTGACCTCAGACCTCACGGCAACAGAACAAGACTTCCCCTTCCTCCTCTGTCTCCAGCTCGGTGCTGACATCACCTAGGCATGCCAAACCTCCTCGGCTCTGCTTGGCTCCTCCGACTCCCTGGGTTAACTTTTGGTTCATCCCACCGGCTTAGCCTGGCCAAGAGCTCTATCACACCCTCTCCAGCTCTGGTATGATCGGCTTTTTTTCCTCCCGCCACCCGCGGCACCACCTACTGTGGACGTAGCCACACTTCCACCACCACCTGCCAGCAGCCTTTGGGACCCCTCCCCCTGGACCGGATTTCCATCTCCCCCAGCATGGTTACTGGCACCCCCCATGATACACCAGGGAGCCCTCTGGTTCATGTTAAGCCTTCCAAGCTCTGAGGTCACCAGTGATAATGTTAGTTTATCACATATTTTACACACTATACCATCGTTTTATGCATCTGCTATTTTAACCTTGTTTCAAGCTGATTTGCCTTTGATGAAATACATTTTCCTTGACTATTCATCCAATATGGTCTGAACTGCCTACTCCTATGCCGCGTACAGACATTCCGACAACAAAATCCTGGATTTATTTCCGACGGATGTTGGCTCAAACTTGTCTTGTATACACACGGTCGCACAAATGTTGTCGGAAATGCCGAACGTCAAGAACGGGGTGACGTACAACACATACGACAAGCCAAGAAAAATTAAGTTCAATAGCCATTGCGGCTCATCTGCTTGATTCCGAGCATGCGTGGAATTCTGTGCGTCAGAAATGTGTACACACGTTAGGAATTTATGACAACTGATTTTGTTGAACCAGCTCTCAAATTTTGTTTGTCGGAAATTCTGACAAAAAATGGCTGATGGAGCCTACACACGGTCGGAATTTCCGACAACAAGCTCACATTGAACATTTGTTGTCGGAAATTCCAACCGTGTATACGTGGCATTACACTAGCATTACACTATCACTATACTTTGGATCCAGCCTACAGAGCACTGCACAATAATCTTTCTTTATATTGTATGGCCAGCCTAAGTTTAGTCTAAATTACAAAGATAGAAATCAGTACAAGGGACCTAACTTACATTTAATATGATGTGTCCCTGGTGCTGATTCTCCTTGTCTTTCATACATTTTTGTCTTTTCTAAAAAAAGTTTAGCCCACATTCATATTTCTGCCAAGGCTTTTTTGCAATGCACATTTTGACACGCAGAGAACACACAACAAAACGCGTGAATCCTACCTGCATTTGGGGTGCCATTAAGAATTAATTGTACCGCAAGCTTGAAGCGTTTTGATGCATTTTCACAGATGTGCGTTGCCCTGAACGCCACAGTGTGAAAGGGTCCTTAGAGGTGCCTACATATTGACTGTTGGGTGAATAGAGGAGGGGGAGGGCAGTAATTGTATAATAGAGGGTCTTGGGGACCTTGAAGATACTAAAAGTACAAACGGGCACCTCCAGGTGAATGTAGTTCTGTGCTGGTATTGGTTTACCTCATTCACCTTTATTAAGTACAGGTTTACTTTTTATCATATTTATTGTTCCATATTAAGTGTCAGATCATTCCTTCCATTCATATTGTTCTTCAATACTTCCTTACTTTTACTTATACATTTCACTGGTTACTATTCCCTATTAATATTGGTCAGTAATGGAAATCACCAAATGGAGGTTGCTTATAGGGCAGAGCTGAGTGTCCCGTGGCCACCAGTCAGAAAGCATCTTTGATCACTGTATGTTGATGTCTGGTTTCTAAGGGTTGTTGCACCTCGCATACCACCAATGCTGTGTGAATTGCTACACTAAAGAAGTAAAACATTCTTAAATATAAGTACTTGGAAAAAGATACTTGGATTTATTGTTACACATTATCATATGCCCCTATAATGTCACCTATGTCCAGCGTCACTGTTGTCTCTAACAAAAAGTTCCTGCTGTTTTTAAAGGACCACAGCCAGAAGCAGTTACAATATGGAAAAGGGCAGCTATGTATGTAAAATACCAACACCTGTACAGGAAATAAAATATTTGGCATTTATGTTACTGTGCAGCCCATTGCTTTTTTCTAGCTGCCATATTAGGCACAACGAGGAACCAAAATACCAACTGTAAGCGGGAAAATATCACCTCCTGATTTATTTTCATGTTAAATATTATCTGTTCTCATAACCTACCGGAACAATTCCATGTTTATACATGAATAAAAATTCTTTTACCTAAACCTGTTTGTGGAAATGATGTAATATATGTTTAGCGGGCTAAATCTGGTTATCGGGCAGCAGACAACACTATGGGGTCATCAAATGGATCTCCATGAACATGAATGGTTCACATACTACTTGATTCCTCTCAAAGCAGTACTGACCCCTACAAAAAATGTAATATATTGCAGCTTACAATCCTAAAATGTGGTGGCTGCATTTGTTTTCTTTTAAAAAAAAAAATCTTCCTTTATTCTCACGGGTTATCTGGCCAATAAAGCCCCTTTCAGACAGAGCGGAATCCGTCAAGCAGATCCGCCTGCTGTTCTCTATGGGGCTGTTGGATAAAAACAGACTGCCTGTCCATTTCCATCCAACTGTCATTCCGATCCGATCCACCAGACGGATGGCGAACGTATCCCTATACGTCTGTTTTTAGCAGACTGGATCAGATCGGATGCCAGTGGATATCAGCGGGACACATGTCTGTTGACAACCGCTGCTCCATAGAGACATCCGCTGCTCCATAGAGAGAAAAAGGGACAATATCGGTCCTCTAGTGTGAAAGGGGACTAACAGAATTTTTGTATTAGGGTGTCCCCACTCTGGGTGGAGGAGTAACAGAGACACTTTGGCCAGCCACATTGCAAATCTTGGAAGAAGGTAGTGTAAGTGTTAGATGAACTAGCAGATTTAGTTGGACTTGACTAACAAATTAAAGCAGAACTCACAAAATGGGAGCAGGCAGGCTCTTTATTGCAGAAGAAACATGCAATGTATCTCCTGCAATAAAATACACCTACCTGCCTGCTCACTGTCTCCTCCAGTATGCAAACTGAGCTGCATATGTGCAGCTCAGCGACTGGATGTCTGACTCCTGTGCATGCACAGGAGTGACTTCATCCTGTGCAAGCCAATGAAGACAGCCGAAGACTGGCACCCAGCAAAAGATATAAAGAATAAAAAGTAGCCCTCAAACCATCTGAATAAAAGACAATAAATTATAAGTGAAAAATAGGCGTGCTATCCCCTTAAAAACATAAAAAGTGACCAATGAATGTAGAACCAAATATAATGCAGCGTACACGCGATCAGAATTTCGGCCCGCAAAAGGCCGATGAGAGCTTTTCATCGTAAAATGCGACCGTGTGTAGGCTCCATCGGAATTTTGCTGGCCGAATTCCCACCAGCAAAAATTTGATAACATGTTCTCAATTTTTTCAGACGGAAAAGGTTTCGATCGGAAATTCCGATTGTCTGTAGCAATTCCGACGCGCAAAATTCCTACACGTGTTCGGGAACAATTTGACGCTTGCTTGGAAGCATTGAACTTAATTTTTTCTCGGCTCGTCGTAGCGTTGTACGTCACCACGTTCTTGACGGTCGGTATTTGGTGCGACCGTGTGTAGGCAAGACCGTTTGAGCGTAATTCCGTCGGAATTCCAACAGGAAAACCATCAGAGCTTTTTCCGACGAGAATTCTTATCGTGTGTACGCGGCATTAGATTAATTCTTTCAAAATAATTGTTATAAATAATACATAAACATAAAATCAGAATGATTCTTTAAATACAAATGACCCATGCTTATATAACAGGTCAGTGTATTATTTAATAGTCCACGCCAACAATGTGAGGTGAACAAATTCCACTTCAATGATGTGACACCTCAGTGCTCCCACACCACAAAGTGCAGAGGCTTCTTACCAAAAATTATAGGAGGTCCTCAGTGTATGGGATAGTACTGTATGTATCACAGCTTTTCAGTACCGTTCAAAGAAAAGCCCTCAATGGCCTGCAAATCTGCCTTAAATCAACCCACATGTAGAGGGAACAAGATACACATCATGTGATACTGCCAAATACAGTGCCTTGAAAAAGTATTCATACCCCTTGAAAATTTCCACATTTTGTCATGTTACAACCAAAAACGTAAATGTATTTTATTGGGATTTTATGTGATAGACCAACACAAAGCGGCACATAATTGTGAAGTGGAAATAAAATGATAAATGGTTTTCAAATTCTTTTACAAATAAATATCTGAAAAGTGTGACATGCATTTGTATTCAGCCCCCTTTATTCTGATACCCTTAACTAAAATCTAATGGGAAACAATTGCCTTCAGAAGTCACCTAATTAGTAAATAGAGTCCACCTGTGTGTAATTTAATCTCAGTATAAATACAGCTGTTCTGTGAAGCCCGAAGAAGATTGTTAGAGACCCTTACTGAACAAACAGCATCATCAAACCAGACAGGTCAGGGATTAAGTTGTGGAGAAGTTAAAAGCAGGGTTAGGTTATAAAAAAATATACGAAGCTTTGAACATCTCATGGAGCACTGTTCAATCCATCATGGAAAGAGTATGGCACAACTGCAAACCTACCAAGACATGGCCGTCCACCTAAACTGACAGGCTGGGCAAGGAGAGCATTAATCAGAGAAGCAGCCAAGAGGCCCATGAAAACTCTGGAGGAGCTGCAGAGATCCACAGCTCAGGTAGGAGTATCTGTCCACAGGACAACTATTAGTCGTGCACTCCACACATCTGGCCTTTATGGAAGAGTGGCAAGACGAAAGCCATTGTTGAAAGAAAGTCATAAGAAGTCCCATTTGCAGTTTGCGAGAAACCATGTGGGGGACACAACAAATGTGGAAGGGGCTCTGGCCAGATGAGACCAAAATTGTACTTTTTAGCCTAACAGAAAACTAACACTGCACATCACCCTGAACACTCCATTCCCAACATGAAACATGGTGGTGGCAGCATCATGTTGTGGGGATGCTTTTCTTCAGCAGGGTCAGGAGAGCTGGTCAGAGCTAATGGGAAGATAGATGGAGCCAAATACAGGGCAATCTTAGAAGAAAACCTGTTAGAGTCTGCAAAAAACTTGAGACTGGGGCGGAGGTTCACCTTCCAGCATGATAAGCACCCTAAACATACAGCCAGAGCTACAATGGAATGGTTTAGATCAAAGCATGTGTTAGAATAGCCCAATCAAAGTCCAGACCTAAATCCAATTGAGAATCTGTGGCAAGACTTGAAAATTGCTGTTCATAGACGCTCTCCATCCAATCTGACAGAGCTTGAGCTATTTAGCAAAGATAAATGGGCAAAAATCAGATTTTTTTTTAATTCTGCACTGACTGTCTTTGAAATTGCCCCAGCCCCTGTTCAAATCCAATCCGGGGACAAAACCGGGGGACAGACTTGGTTCGGGGACAGTGTCCTCAATCCGGGGACTGTCCCCTGAAACCGGGGATGTCTGGTCACCCTATGTTATGGACCAAGGATTGCCATTCTGGGCTCATTCATATCACCTCTGTTGGTTGCTAGTTTCTGCATTTTACAATGAAGGCAAAATGCATGAGCGGTGAAAACTTTTTTTTTTTTTTTTCAGTTGTCCCCATTCTCCACAAGCAAATTCTACATTCTAAAAGCATTTTCACACACGTGCGTACATGTGCTTAAAAAATCCACACTATAATGCATGACAAATTATTGTCACAAAATAAAAAACGCAACAAGAAGCAAATGTGCCTCTACCATCCATCATGCTTCCTTGCAACCAGCATTAAAATAAAGTAATACTAAATGTTAATCATTTGCTTACTTCATTTAAATGAAACAATTCCTTACTAGATAATAGAAAAAGACTTACTAATTAATTATTGCCCCCCTCCCCCATCTTCTTTGTACCACTTCTCATAATTTCTAAATCATGGAGTGTGCACCCTTAAATGTCACAATATTAGATTCATTGGGAATACATGTTGCATCGTGCCCAGTGCACATGCGTGCCCCCTAGAGTTGCCACCTCATCCCTTTAAACTCGAACACCTTTGAATTACACAGGTTCTGAGGCTAATTAAATGCAGATAAGGCACCAAGTGAGTTTAATTACCACTTTTGATCCCTTTCACGCTGGAGCATTTTGCAGGCGCTATTACGTTAAAAATAGCGCCTGCAAACTGCCCTAAAACAGCTGCTCCATTCGCTCCAGTGGGAAAGAACGAGGGCTTTCCCACTGGAGCGGTGCGCTGACAGGGCATCAGAAAAAGTCCTGCCAGCAGCTTCTTTGGAGCGATGAAGAAGCGGTGAACTCACTGCTCCTCTACCGCTGCTCCCCATTGAAATTAATAGGGCAGCGCTGCGATACCGTCGGCAAAACGCTGCTCAGGCGGGGTTTTGCAGGCAGATTTAACCCCTTTTCGGCCGCTAGCGGGGGACCGAATAGCGCCGCTAAAACAACGGTAAAGTGGCGCTAAAAATAGCGCTGCTTTACCGCTGACACCGGTGGTGGCAGAGTGTGAAAGGGGTCTTAATCAGCCACAGAACCAGTGTAATTAATATGGGTTTGGGTTTAAAGGGATGAGGTGGCAACCATAGTGCCCCCCACTGCTAAAATTTTAAGGACATTCCTCAGGAGTTGCTGTCAATCACTTTCCATTGAAGGAGAGGCCAGAGGCACGTCTTTTGTGCTTTCCATTCTCTTTGGCTACCTGTTTGTTGACGCAAGCAGCGTGCACACATCTACCTGTAGTCTGATGCCGGGAGCACACCAGATATCAGGGCCAGCGATCGGAGACAAGTTCATGTTGCATGGAAATAAAAAAGGAATACAGTAAGGAGCAGCAAAGACTGTAAGCGCCACACAACTTTTACTTTATAATATTTTTAATCTTTGTGCATTTAATTATATATATATATTTTTTATTATATACAGTGTTGGTCATCTTACTTAAAAAAAGTAATTAGTAAAGTTACAAATTACTTCTCCCAAAAAGTAATTGTGTTAGTAGCTGAGTTACTACATTGGAAAAGTAATTAGTTACGCAGCAAAGTAACTGACTTTTTTTAAAATATTCTATACGTGTAACTAAGGGGCGGGTCTAGTATTACTGTAAGCAAGGGGCGCATTTATTATTATTGTTATATATCGTGTAACCAAGGGGCTGCTCTATTATTACTCTAACCAAGGGGCAGATCTGTTATAGCGTGTAAGCAAGGGGCAGATCTATTATTATATCGTGTAAAGGGCGGATGGCTACAGAAGAGGGCAAATGTTAAATTAATGGGCAGAGCTCGATATATAACAATAATAATAAATGCGCCCCTTGGTTACAGTAATACTAGACCCGCCCCTAGTTGCACGATAGACGCCCCTTGCAGAGTAGCACGAGCATTGGGAGCGTGTGGCATCGCCTCGTACAATTACATGTCAACTGCGCCTGCGCAGTATAGAGTTTAGGTTCGGCAATTTTCATAAGCTCCGTAGTCCTTCTTACTGCGCAAGCACTGCGCCTGCGCAGTACAGGGGGTCCTTATCTGGCAGGGGAACTTTTTGGGCAGGACACCGGAATTACACTACTACCATCTAGTGGCAGTAGAAGTAATTGTGGTAACGCTGCCCAAGTAATGGGAACTGCGTTACCATGAGGGGAAAAGTAATCAGTTAGATTACTCGTTACCCTCTAAAGTAACTGCGTTATGTAACTCCGTTTATTTTAACTCAGTTACTTACATCACTGATTATATATATATTTATCTTTAAGCGCCACATTTCTTATTGGCATCCTACCAGCAAGCGCCATATATTTTACTTTTACCAGCAAGCACCACCTATTTTTAATTAATATTTTTTTAATTAATATTTATTACCGTATTTATCGGCGTATAACACGCACTTTTTCCCCCTTAAAATCGGGGGAAAGTCGTGGGTGCGTGTTATACGCCGATACCCCCAAAAAAAATGACAAAAATCGGTTGCGGCGCTGAAAAATGGCGACCGCGGCCGAAAAAGGCCGGAAAAAGCCGAAGCGCGGCCGAAAAAGACCGAAGCCGGCTGTTCAGCTCCGCTCGTAGTCCCGCCTCCCTGAGCTCGCTCCCGAAACAGCAGGGAGGCGGGACTCCGAGCGGAGCCGAACAGTCGGCTCGGTCTTTTTCGGCCTTTTTCGGCCGCGGTTCGGTTTTTTTCGGCCGCGCATGCGCGGTTTGTCTCGCGGCGGGAAATTTAAACACTGGGAAACTGCAAATGACACTAGCAAGCTGCAAATGACACTGGGCAAGCTACAAATGACGCTGGGCAGGTTGCAAATGACGCTGGGCAGGTTGCAAATGACGCTGGGCAGGTTGCAAATGACGCTGGGCAGGTTGCAAATGACGCTGGGCAAGCTGCAAATGACGCTGGGCAAGCTGCAAATGACGCTGGGCAAGCTGCAAATGACGCTGGGCAAGCTGCAAATGGCGCTGGGCAAGCTGCAAATGGCGCTGGACAGGCTGCAAATGACGCTGGGCAAGCTGCAAATGACGCTGGGCAAGCTGCAAATGACGCTTAAATGTAATTTTTTTTTCCCCTAAACTTCTCTCCTAAAACGTTTTTTCCTTAAAATTCCCTCCTAAACTTGGGGTGCGTGTTATACGCCGGTGCGTGTTACACGCCGATAAATACGGTATTTAGTATTTATTGCTAGCGCCCCATTTGTATATATACTTATATATATCCATTTTTTAAAGACTGTAAGTTATTTCTACTTTTTAATTTAAGCTTTAATATCACTTTAATGTTTCCTTCTGGAGCAAATTAACAGAAAACTTTAGGCAAGTAGTAGGTAAGAATTTAGGAGCCATTCATTTCAATATATGAGACAAGTGGGCTTCTTTAGGAGCCAGGGTAGAAGTGCACCTGTTGACAAAAAAAAGAACCGGTTTATAAAGCTTCACCCCAGTTTTTTTTGTTGCATCGGGTGCCTGGCTGGACAACCATCATAGGCATGCATTCCAGTTACAAGGTTCTTTTTTCGGGAACTACAGATGTAAAGCTTTTTTTACCAGATCATGATGGATCTTTGTGCCTTGCAAGATGCTGAGAACTGAAAAGATCCCCTTTCAGGAAAGGAAAGGTACATGCTGCTGTCTGCAAGTGACTTCCATTCTTTACTGATATTGGTTCACTCACTTATTGGTCTCATGGATATGGGCTTATGGAAATGAGCAGCATTTTTTCTGCCAGAATTTAATGTTTCTATATGCATGCACGTTTATGTGTATATTTACACGCTTTTGAGCGTAAATGCATTCTACTGGCCAGAATATAAATTTATTCTGGCCACTGGAATACATTTATAGACATACATGCGTGGGAGTGACGACATTGCGGCTCCAGCCACTCACAGCTCCGGAGCCGCAAAACCCAGAAGACACGCCGAAGCAAAATGTCAGCTTTCTCAGCGTGGACCGGGTGAGATACCGACGTCTCGTTCTAAGGTAAGTATTTCATAATGAGGTGCATACTAGCTCATTATGCATTTTGCCTTACAGGTATAGAAGAAAAAAAAAATCAGCGGGTTTACTACCGCTTTAAGGTAAATTTTTTCATATTTATTATTGTCTATTTATTGTCATATCATTCATTTTTTTCAATACTTCCTTGCATATAATAATACATTTCATTGATTACTTTTACTAATTAATATTGGTCAGATAGGAAATCACAATACAATAGCTAGTGCTTTACCAAAGCAGACCTTGCACTAACAAGCAAGGTCTGTTTAATACATCAGGGCTCCCTCTGCAATAATATTTTCCTGCATTAAAGCAGTAGTAACTTTACTAAAAAAAACTACTATCACATTATGTTTCAAGGTAAACGGGGTGGCTACCACGGACACAAATAGGTAAACTGTGCCACATCCCTAACAGACATGTAGAAAAAATAAAGGACCAAAAATGTGAGACTTTAAAGGCACCATACTAAAAACTCAGATATATTAAAATACAGAAAGTTTATTTGTGGTTACATTAAAAGTATTATATAAAACCAGGACATACCAAAGCTTCAAAAGACATTGATTTGCTGGTGGTATCACAAGTCTACTTGTTTAACTGGAGGACATCCCCCCCCCCCCCCCCCCCCCCCCCCCCCCCATTAGCTATCATCTTTTGTTACTATTTGGTCTCGGAAGTGTGTGTGGTTCCATAGTATTATTGAAAAATTCTATGTAGTATTTTGGGGGATCCCTACCTTAATACTGAGGGGTGGTGATACCACCAGCAAATCAATGTCTTTTGGGGCTTTGGTCTATCATGGTTTTATATAATGCTTTTAATGTTAAGAGCTTTTACTTTTCAATCAGTTTTTATTGAATTTCATAACATACAGTAAAGATGCAAATTACACATTGTATGCCGTTAAAATAAATTAACTCAGAATAGCACTTAAATAATGTCAACTCAATTATCAATGAAGTGTTACAGAACAAGAATTACTGTTATTAAAATGCTACAAAACGCAATACATTCAATATAGAAATATAAGATCAATATAGTAACATAAGATCAAATAGAAGTATATGTCCTCTAGACACCCCCATGGGGACTACACTGTGTCTAAGAGGAGAACGTTGCCACAATAATAGAACTTATCCAGGAACCTGTGTCCATACTCTAGAACCCAGAGGCAAAAGTGTATATCAATCTGTTAGATATGAGTGTTACAAAAAGTTAGTAATAGTCGACCATTGTTCCCATGATGCCCACTTGGTTTTTTCCTTGGGTAATTTACCCTCACTGGATGCCATCATTAATTCATAACTATAATGTAGGTTTACGGTATCTAAGAGGTGAGTGATAGAGGGAGTTGTATCTGACTTCCATAATCTGGTTATAGTTAACCTAGCTGCCAATAGGATATGTGTCGTCACATGACGAAATGAAAAGGGTATGTCTTCAATGGATAAATTCAGGATAGCTAGACCCGGAGACATTGGTATATCTATCTGGGATATATCTTTTAAGAGAAGAAAAACGGTTTTCCAGTATTCCTGTATGAGGGTACATTCCCAAAATATGTGGAATATGCTTCCTATGTTGGAATTACATCTCCAGCACTTATTAGATAATGTGGGATAGAATGTTGCCAAGCGAGAAGGCGTCAAATACCATCTAAGGGACAATTTTTGTGTGAGTTCCCACAACGCAGAGCTTTTCGTGGATTTGTATACACTTCGTGAAGCTTGTTCCCATTGTGATTCTGTATAAGTCGTTGCTAGATCATTTTCCCAGTGTGTATGTGGTGTGGATTTAGTAAATACACGCTTTTGGTTCAGGGTGTTGTATACAAGTGAAATACCCTTCTGTTTAGGAAATTCAAAGTGCAGGTATTTCCATATTACTGAAGAAACTGTATATAAGAGAGGTTTGATTTTGTTAAAGCGGTTTGTTACTCAAAAATAAATCTATACCTTATTAAAAAGACCTTTATATGTAGATGCACAAACGAGCATTAAAAAATAAAATAAAGCATTCCTTACCTTTTCTTAGTCATTCTTAGAATGACTTCCGGTCTTTCCTCCCGTGGGAGTAGGCGTGGTTTTCGCTCCGCAATGACCCCTGGGAGCTGTGTGACAGTATCCCATGAAGCAGTGGGGGACGCCGTCATCCTGAAATCTCGAGAGATTTCGGACGGAGGAAATGGGACAGCGCTGCTCGTTCAGTTAACTGAGCATGCGCTGGATGGAGCGCATTCACCGCATCCCGGAAGTAAGTGCTTGTGGGTTTCAAATGCCCACAAGCAAAATGGAAAAGCCCTGCACGAGTTTTTATACATTACCGAAACGGATGAAATCAGCGATCGGCGCAGAAAAAAACTGCAACACGTGAGTGCAACATTAAGAGTGTCTTGAGAAAACAATGACAGAAAAAAAAAAATATATATATGTCAGCGGAATCCCGCTTTAAGGCATTTCAGAAGTTTGGAATATGCAATAAAGTCTGATTCAGGCAAGTGAAATTCATTTTGGAGGGTTGAAAAGGATTTTGGGTTTGAGTCATGAAATAGTTGATTTATGAATGAGATTTTTCGGTTAGACCTATGGGATGTAGATAATTCAGGTGAGATGTGGTTTAAGACTTCTATAGGTATCGGTATCTGTGTAGTAGTGGGTTCTTGATGGATAGTTTGGGTTAGAATTTTCCATGCTCTGACCGTGGCTATCATGGTAGGGGGAATCGCTTTTGGTATTTTAGCGTCTAATGGAGTGCTCAACAACCAATTTTTTAAACTAGGACGAAATAGTAAGGAAAGTTCTATATTGCACCAGTTTTTATTCGGATCTTGCTGAAACCACTCAGTTGCTTGAGCTATGATCGCTGCAGTGTGATAATCTGTAAAATCTATTGAACCTGATCCTCCCGCTAATTTGTGTATCCTAAGTATAGAGTGAGCGCATCTAGGTTTTGTACCGTGCCAAATACATCGGTTGAGTATCGTTTGAAGTGACTTAAAGTAATATTTAGGAATAGGAATAGGAATGGTCCTAAACAGGTATAAAATTTGAGGTAAATGCATCATCTTGAACGCCGCTAATCTGCCAGACCATGACAGTTCCATTTTAGCTAATTTCTGAGATTCAGTACGTAATTTATCTAAGAGAGGCTTGAAGTTTGATGAAAAGAGGAGTTTAGTGGTTCTAGTGAGTTGAATACCTAGGTAAGAAATGCTGTGTTCAGACCATGTGAAGGGGTATTGGGCTTGTAATAGTAATTTAGTGGTGGAATTCAATTTGAGATCTAGTATTTGTGATTTGGTGACATTTAGTTTGTAAAATGATATTCGTCCAAACCAATCTAAAACGTCTTGGGCTGCTGCTAAGGAGGAGGTAGGATTTGATAATATTAAAATCACATCATCAGCAAAAAGACTAATCTTATGAGTAGTGTTGCCAACAGTTATGCCTGAGATGTTCGAGTTCGTGCGTATGTGCTCAGCTAAAGGTTCTATAGTTAGATCAAAAATTAAGGGCGACAATGGGCAACCCTGACGGGTACCGTTCGAAATTTGGAATGGATGAGATATCATATTAGCCGAAAAAACTTGAGCAGCTGGGCAAGTATATAGTGCCATGATAGCATTATAAATATTGTCTTTAAACCCAAATTTCATGAGAACTTTCTGTAGATAGGTCCAGTGCACCCGATCAAATGCCTTCTCTGCATCTAAAGAAAGAAGCAGAGAAGGTGTTCCACTGGAATTTACGCAATGGATTAAGTCAATCATGCGACGCGTCGCGTCGGATGCTTGCCTCCCTTTAATAAATCCTGTTTGGTCTTTGTGAATCAGGTCTGGCATAATCTTCATTAAGCGTCTAGCAATAGTTTTGGCGTATATTTTTAAATCAAGGTTAAGTAAGGAGATTGGCCGGAAGTTTTGTGGGGCAGTCGGATCTTTTTCAGGTTTTGGGAGAGTGATAATTAATGCGTTTAGCGATTCTACAGGGAATTTGGAAGAATATGCAGCTTGGTTAAGAAATTTCAGCAAGTGTGGAATCAAATAGGTAGAGAATTGTTTGAAGTATTCCCCTGTAAGGCCATCCGGGCCTGGTGTTTTGTTACAAGGCAGTGATGAGATGGTAGCTAGAAGTTCTGGTGCTGAAAAAGGAGCATTTAAATAAGACAATTGTGTTTCTGTCAGAGTCGGTAAATTTATCTTATGGAGAAAGTCATCAATTTCCTCTGGGGATGGTTGGTGGGTTGTAGGGTCATTCTTGAGATTATATAGGTCACTATAGTAATCGCTAAAAGCATTCGCAATGTCTTGTGGATTAGATAGCTTCACTTTCGAGTGTGGGTGGAATAAGAAGGGAATTTTAGATTTAACTCTAGCCCCTTTGATACGTTGTGCTAATCTTTTTCCTGCCTTATTGGATGTGGAATAAGAGATGGCTTTGAATTTGCGTTGCATATGTTCGTATGTATGGAGAAGAAGCAGCCTGAGTTCCTGTCTAAGCGACATTAATTGTGCTAGTGTAGTGGGACATGCAGATGACTTATGGTCTGCCTCCAAATGAGCAATTTGGGAAGTAAGGGAGTCTATTTGTTGTGTTCTTTTTTTTTTGTGAATGGAGCCCAGTTTTATAAGAACACCTCTCATTACCGCTTTATGCGCGTTCCACACCACGGCAGGATCCCCCACTGAATCAGTGTTTAATTCAAAATATTCTTTCAAATGAGTAGCAATTTCTTTGGAGTATGTAGCATGTTGTAATATGAAATTATTGGCTCTCCAGAGAAAAGAGTTCCGTTGAGGAGACGTATCATCAATAATTATCGAAATTGGGTTGTGGTCTGACCATGTCATGGTGTGGATAACAGAGGTAGTCACCTTTTGTAATAACAATTTATCAACAACAAACATGTCAATTCTGGAATACGACTTGTGTTGCGGGGAGAAATAAGTATAATCCCTCTCTGATCCATGGTGGCATCTCCAGACATCGTAAAGATCAGACGATGTCAGGATTTGCCCCAGGGGAGAGGGTCTTCTCTTATCCGCTGAAGTAGTGTCCATATAAATATCTGCAACCATATTAAAGTCTCCGCATACAAGGAGATATCCTTGTTGTAACTCTTTAATTTTGGTCAAAGTCTTTTTGACAAAATTTGCCTGTCTAGAATTGGGAGCATACAAGTTGAGTAAGGTATATTTAGTTCCATTAATCATACAGATTAAAATAAGAAAACGACCATTGGGGTCACCTATTTCTTTTATGAGGTGGAAGTCAGTGTCTTTCTTGATCGCTACAAGCACTCCTCTCTTCTTGGAAGAGAAATTAGAATAGAAAATATGGGGAAATTTGTTACTGCGACATAAAGTGGCTGAAAGTGGGGTCAAGTGTGTCTCTTGGACACATAAGATATCACTATCAAGCTTTTCAGCAGTATGCCACAAAGATTGTCTCTTTGCTGGGTGGTTGAGACCCTTGGCGTTCAAGGATACTATCGTGAATGGCATATTTCCTGTTGTGGCTAAGTGATGGATCGTGGGAGACTATAACACTTACAGTTTGCAGATATTTCTTGGTGTATACAGTAAATTCAGTTCCTTTCGGCTTATCAGGATACCTGGGTTCCGTAACTAGATGTATTTCTATAAAACCTGGAATGAAATTACAATTATATATAACAGCTATTTAAAAATATAGCAAAAGATATGAAAACAGGATGCGGCAGATTTGTGTCAAGCACAAAAAAAAAAGCAAAGAGTCAGCTTTTACTGCTGCAGTGTGGAACAGTTAATACCAAAGGCAAGTGAGATCAAACAAAATTCCTGGAGGGGACGCTATAAACGTAGTTAGCGGACCGCTCAGGAGCCAGATACTTCCATAGGTTGATGATTCCGGGATCTTTGATTGTAGTGATATGTTGAAGGACGTTTTGGAAGAAGCGAAGTTTCATCTTTGTGGTATTCCGGGATTATTCCCCATTCTTTCAAAAGTTTCAAACCCTTGTGTAGGTCATTTATTATATGAGTGGATCCGTTTTTGGAGACAATTAGTGTGGCCGGGTAGCGCCATTTGTATAGAATCTTATGGTTTTGCATTCCTTTAGTTATGGGGTTCAAATCTCTACGTAGTTGAAGCGTATATCTTGATAAATCAGGAAATATTTGAACACCCTCAAACGGACGTGGTAGAGGGCCTTTCAATCTGGCTTCTGACATCATTTTTTCTTTAATATGGAAAAAATGGATCCTCATAAGTATATCTCTAGGCACTGATGCAGCCAGGTGTGAAGGTTTTGCAATTCTGTGTATTCTGTCAATTATAATGTCACGTGGCGTAACTTCAGGTAGAATAGTGCGTATAAGTTCTTTGGCGTATTTGGGTAATTCTGGAGTTGTTATATTTTCGGGGACCCCCCTTAACTTGACATTGTTTCGTCTAGAGCGGTCTTCCAAATTTGCTAATTTGCCCCTTATCCACTCTTGTTCATCTTTTACCTCATCAATAGAATCAATGATGTCATTGACTGTGGAGGAGCATTCCATCATACCTTTCTCAATAGTGGATACTCTGTTATCTATTAGACTGACATCTGTAGTGAGTTTAGTAAATAGAGTGGATAAATCAGTCACAAGAGAGGAATGCAGTGATATTAACATCTCTTTCAGTGTAGTGTCAATAACAGGCTGACCGCAGGTTGGGAAGGATGCCATTGAAGAATGTAAGGCCTGGTTAGATTGTAGTGGAATAAAAGCCTGGGGCTCAATTTCTGAGTGAGGTGGCCGCTGTGCTAGAGCATCCATTCTCATTTTTGCCTTAGCTGGGCTGTTCATTAAGGGATCCCCCTCTGTATCATTGTCATGGGAGCTAGACATCTCTCTGTTTGGTGAGTCACCAGAAATGTTATTAGGGGTTTCTGTATGTTTAGTCTGAGGCGCTGCTATGCCTTCAGCTCCATTTTGATTCTGACTGACCAGCGCTTCAGGAGGGTACAGGAGTGTGGTGAGCTTTTGGGGCTTGTGGTCCCCAGTTCTCTTACGGGACATTGTTGTGGGTCACTACCGGACTAATGTGGTGAAGTTTTTGTACAAAAATACCGGCTCCAGCGGTCCCTAATCGTTCCGGTTCGTCTCCCTCACAGCAGAGCTCAGCACTAAGCGTCCATCTCTCTTGCCGGCTGGCCACGCCTCGTTTGGTGATGTTAAGAGCTTTTAATGTCAATTAAACTTTAATTGACAAATAAACTTCATATATTTTATTTTATATAGTAAATATAATTATTTAATATATAAAAATATTTTTATATTTTATTATATCTGTTAGCACGGTGGCTTTAAAGTCCCAAATTTTTGATCCTTTATTTTTTCTACAAGTTTCAAGGTAAGTCATTCATAATGTGCTATTTTGCACAGCATACTAGCACATTATGAAAGACTTACCTTGAAACGAAGCCTCCATCCTCCACCCTCACCCAGTCTTCCTTCCGGGTTTGCGGGCTCTAGCCGTTTCAATTGCTGAGCCGCAAAGACGTCACTCCCGTGCATAGTCACAGAAATCCTGGCCATGGCACAGAGCTCTGAAGAAATGGCACGAGTATGCCGTTCCTTTACAGTGCATGCACCAGTGACGTCACCGGCTGCAGAGACACTAAATATCTCTTAACAGGTGCACAGTGCCCAAGCAGAGTTTACTATCGCTTTAAAGTTTGGGGGGAAAAAACTAATATTTGCTGTGCAAAAACCTCAGGAAATCTCATGAAAGACGCTGCAGCACAGTGCAGGAGTGCCTTCTTCCAAGGTCCAGGATGCTCAGCATTCCCTGGGATCTCATTGGAAGGATGGAGATGTCACCCTTACCTAAACAGCAGGGGTAAGGTAATTATATTTTCTAACTTTTTCCCCTGCATTTTTTTTAACTTTAATGTAATAATCTATTATCAGGATGGGAGGCCTAGCTTTTTAGTGCAGAATGTAGTATCTCAAAGCAGCCTTTTAGAATTAATTTTGGATCACTATGTACCAAAGTCTATTTTTGATGGGTTTTTGAACCTTGCAAACTATCATTTGTCTGTGAATTGCCTTATTATAAAATAATGCCTTTTTAATATAAATCTTCCTAAAATGTTTTGCTGTGTCTTAAAGGACCACGCAATCTGAAACAGTTATGCCCCATACACACGGTCGGAAATTCCGACCACAAAATCCGTCAAATTTTTTCCGACGGATTTTGTCCGACACTGGTGTTGCATACACACGGTCGGACAAAGCTGTCGGAAAATCCGATCATTCTGAACGTGGTGACGTTTGTTGCCTACAACGGAACTACGTAGAGGCTAGTAGCCAATAGCTTTGGTCTTGTAATGTGATCTGAGCATGCGTGGCACTTTGTCCGTCGGAATTCGCTACACACAATCGGAAAAAGTCCGATCGGACTTTGTTGTCGGAAAATTTGAGAGCAGGATCCGACGGAAAAAGTCCGATGGAGCCCACACACGGTCATATTTTCCGACAACATGGTCCGATAGGACATTTTCCGTCAGAAATTCCGACCGTGTGTACGGGGCATTTCTCTCTCTTCAGGAATACCTGTGGGAAATGATAATCTGGTGGACGAATTATTCTGCCAATATTCACTCAAAACTGAAACTTCAAGCTAGGCTAGGTTCATATTTATGTAGGTGCGGGACTGCGTGTAAATTGCACACTTTCCTGCACCAAAAATCTGCTGCTGTTAGCAGATGCCCAACAATGGTACCCCTACGCATTGGAAACCTCAGCACATCTTACCATGCTGGGAAATCCATAGCACTAGGAGGTTTTCCTATGGCTGTAATTTTAGAAAAGGCGCAGGAACCTTTTTCTGTGTTTCCTGCAGATACAGCAACCCATTCAAATGTCCGCGCAAATGCAGCCACATGGAAATGAGCATAGTGTGAACCTAGCCTTAGGGTGATCTTAATAAAATGATTCAGTCATTATATAGAGTTAGTCATGAAATAGTTGCACTGCCCTTTACTTTCATCTGTACATTTATTTTGTGTCTAAAAATAAAATTACTCACCAGCCCATAAGAAGACAAAATAATACATAAACAAATAAAAGAAAATACCAATATGAGATAAATGTACTGTGCTATCTAAAACTTCCAAAGTTTTCTGAATTGTTAGCACAGCAGCATTTTTCTCATATTATTTACATTTTTTTTAACCATTGCTGTACCTTTTACAGTAACCGATATGGCTGTTTATATATAAGGGCTTTTTTTTCTTATCTATTTTCTGATATAACTGTGAAAAAGTAAAAGATAACTCATATGGGCTTCACTTTATTTACTGTAAAGTGACATTATTCACAAATGTTTGTACTTTATTGGACTTTGAAAACATTTCTAGCACAATTTGTGTTCTTTTTGTGTACTTCCGTGTTTTCTTGTTTTTTTTTATAAATAAAATACCAAATAAAACATGTTTCCTATTGGTATACTCTGATACATGTGTTAACCACTCCAGTCTCTGAGCTCCCACCATATTTTTTTTATTACAGGCAAGGCTTCAATTTGGTAGGGGATTTG
This sequence comes from Lithobates sylvaticus, assembly GCA_028564925.1. NCBI lineage: Eukaryota > Metazoa > Chordata > Amphibia > Anura > Ranidae > Lithobates > Lithobates sylvaticus. The sequence goes on from CM053035.1 coordinate 135,097,407, forward strand.
GACAAATATATTTTATTTCATAGGTTTCAATTATGAAGAAGGTGGTAAAAGATAGGAAAAAAACATGTAATCAACAAAATCTTCTGAGCTTGATGTTGGATTGTGGTGAACACATGAAGGAATTTTTTTCACAAATTGTTAGTGAAACATAAAGGTACTTTGAAATTATTTTGGGTCAAATTAATCTGTTTTATGATTTTTTAAACAAATTTCTGTTTTTACTATAGGTTTACAATTATTGGTTTACAAACAAACATTTAAAGTGGTAATAAAATCTAATTATAAGTACAGTATGCCTACAATGCTGACCCCCACCTATTCTGCATAGTCTGTAACCAAAAGGAGGCACAGAGATGGAGGGCAGTCATTGCTCTGACCTTTTCATGTGTATGTGTGTGTAAAGCTCAGCTTGAACTATTGAGCTCTGTAAGAAACAGGATGTAAGGAAAACTAGAAACCTTCATGAAAGGTGCCGAGAGATCCAATTGCCAGCTGAATATAAATAAATAAAAAAAAATAACTGACCAAATAAATATATATTTTAAAATTGTTTTAGTCGTGATCAATATTTCACTATACAATCCCTTTAAGATCCAGCCAGGTTTGTGCAACCAGGAGTTGGAAAGATGGCTGGAGATTGCAGCATCAACACTATCCACCTATAGTTGGGTTGCAGATTGCTACGGTTAGAATTTGTAAGAAATGTTAGCTGGAATTGCTCTATATCACCATCTAGCATTATGTTCTGGCACTACAACATGCCACTCAGCCTGCACACTTTACGTTTATTAAAATGATTCTAAGAGCTTAAGTTTTTTTTTTAGCTTAATGCATTATATGTATTAAGGTAAAAAATATTCTAGTATCAGCTCCCACCTAGCCCCACCTCAAATACTTACCTGGCTCCTCTTTCGATCCAGTGCTGTGCTCTCCTCACAGGCACAGTGGCAGCAGGGGGAACCATCGACTCCTGCTGCTGTCAATCAAATCCTGTGAGGAGGGGGTGGGGGCAGGGCCAAGCCTCGCTGTGTGTATCTATGTATGCACAGAGCCTGGTTCTGGAGTGAGCCCAAACGTCTTCTTCCCCCATAGCAAGCGCTTGCTACGGGTGTAGACAGAGAAGAAGAGTGCCAGCGGGGGAACCCAGAAGAGGAGGTGTGGGGCAGCTCTGCGCAATACTATTAGTAGTATGTGTGGTAGGTGAGTATTTTAGTGAGTTTATTATTTTTAGATTTCAATAATTTTTATTGAAGTAATACGATACCATAGTATAAAGTACATTAATAGTACATTAATAGAACAATGGTGCAAATGGGTGCTCAAGTGGCTGTCATTACAGAGATATATTTCCTTCAAAAGACCAACAGAGACAATGCACATTGTCGTCAGGTAGTAAGACCTTAGCATTAAATGCTCTCAGACAAAGACTCCAACAAAAAATAACAATAAAAATAAGAAGATGACAATCATTAACAGAAGCACTAAAGAGCACACACTTGATCCGTCAGTTTATTATTTAAAAAATCCTGATCACGTTATAAGACGTACGATCAGGATAACTAAACCACTTTTCTTCCATCATATTGCTATATGCCGGGCGGCAAGTGGTTAATAAATCTTTAACTACAATAAGTGTAACCCAGTACTCCCACCAAGTGTCAGATTAGCAGGTCCTGTCCATGGGTATATGGCTGATTATTCAGCATTTGAACCATTTCCTGGATATTCCACCTAGGCATGCATTTAGCAGTGTTAAAGCGGAAGTAAACCCTTTGATTTAAATAGTTTAAAAAAAATGGCATGCCGGAAATGCTACCTGTCACATTGACTATGCTTTCAACCAAACTGTCAAACCATCCAATGGCTGGTGTCATAACTGATCACATGTGCAGCATCATGGCAGTTGAAGATTGAACAGAGGCCAAGATGGCAGCTTCCTTGGCTGAAAACGATAGGAGGGTTTACTTCCACTTTAATTTTGGCAGGAAATTTCTATCTAGTTTTAGTCTTAGTCTTTTGACTAAAATGGCATTTTAGATTTAGTCCCATTTTAGTCTTCTGCAGTTGTTTTAGTCATATTTAGTTGACTAAATCTCCAGTACATTTTCGTCGACTAAAATGTCCTACATTTTAGTTGACTAAGATCTCCAGTACATTTTAGTCGACTAAAATCTAATGTATTTAGTTAAAAAAAATGCATTATTTAAGCATTTCTCTAGAATTTCAAAGCTCGTTTTACACTCCTGGAGTAAAAAAAAAACACCTAATATCATGTTATTATTTATGGTTTGAACAAACTACACAGACACAGATTTAGCCGTTATATAATGTCTTTACTCCTGTCTTTAAAACCAAGTTTCGTTACAAAAATATTGCTTTTTTGAGTCACATCTTCATTCCTTGCTATAAGTGCATGCTACTTTTCTGTTGTTGAGAACAAGTAGCCCAAAGCCCACCCACACACTGCACAGTTAATTAAATTACGGTGTGGACAAATGCTTGCACGAGTGGGACATACCAAAGAGGAAGATCCTAAGCGTTTTAACGTTAGACAATAGGAGTAATATGGTGGCAGAATTTAAACAAACCACAGAAGAACCACTCAGCTCTAGGGAGGAAGACTCCTCCATCACAGAAAGTGACTGTGAGTGCAAAATGAATGATCTGCTGTGAGCCATTTTTGATGACACTACAGTCAATTATCAAATGCATATGAAATGAATAAACTTGGAGCTGTCTGCTCTACTGGTGTATCTTTGTTATTTTTGCACTTTATTTGTATCTCGTGTAAAACTATTCTCATAAGATGTTGGACCGGACACGTGTGTGGTCTTGTCTGGTGTCAAGTGTTCAAAGAATCTTTCATAAAGCAAGATCAATAGTGAACGTCTTCAAGTCTTCCATTCCATTGCAACACTGAAGATATTGAAGCATTGTGGCCTTAATTTTTTAAATGACTGCCCCACAAGCTGGTTAAGTAATACTACTTACTACTAGTACATTGAACATGATCGAAAGACTCCTCAAACTCTTCAAACTGAAAGAGTCTGTCCGCCATATCGCAAACAACATGGGATGGGACACAGCTTGCTCCCTAAGTAAATGGAAAAAGCTCACATCATCGCATGACATACTGCTGCCTTTTGCGGAGCAGAACATACTTAAACCCTCCAGAGTAACACCATGTCCATGCCCTCTTTGATCTACTCTCTACTACTCAGCTACCTTGAGGACTTTAAACAGAACATTAGCTACCAAGACCATGCCACAAGAAGTATGCCCGTACCGTAAGAAAATCCACATTGCCCACTTACAAGATGAGGATCTGTCTGACTCTGAAGATGATGTGTAAGAAGAGGAGAATATTGAAAAATTGGAAAAAGCACTAACCACATCAAAGCAGCCAGTCTTTTGGTTTCGTTAAAAATGCAGCATAAGACCCAGGCAGAGCATCTCCCAAACAGGCAGCATAGAGCTGCAGATCCGTCTGACTGGTAATCCGGTACACACAATCCATTTTGCTATGGCCTTCTCACTTAAAAGAGCAATGCAAATAGTTTTCTGTGGTGGTTCACTGGCTTGACTTGGCCAGTCATTGGAGGTTTTATGTATCTGTGGGGTTGAATTAGGGGGAAAAAAAATCAAGTTATTCTGATTTTACTTTCTCTCTCACCCCACACAGTCAGCTCTAAGTTGTCTCTCTATAATATACTACATCTATGGCCCTTCCTTAGGCCTTTAGGCACCCTGTGCCATGCGAAATCACTCCCTTAAAGATTTAGTGACTAAGTGCACAACATGACAGACAAACAGCTATTACTACAAAAGGTATGCAATCTGACTGCAAGAAAGTTTGTTAACCACTTCCCGCCCAGTCAATAGCAGATTGACGTCCGGGAAGTGGTTTCGTTATCCTGACTGGGCGTCATATGACGTCCTTCAGGATAACAGCCGCCGTGCAACGATCGGTGGAGCGGTGTGTCAGTCTGACACACCGCTACACCGATCTTGGTAAAGAGCCTCCGGCGGAGGCTCTTTACCACGTGATCAGCCGCGTCAAATCACGGCTGATCACGATGTACACAGAAAGAGCCGTTGATCGGCTTTTCCTCACTCGCGTCTGACAGACGCGAGGAGAGCCGATCGGCGGCTCTCCTGACAGGGGGTGTTTATCAGCGCAGCCCCCCCTCAGATGCCCACACTAGACCACCAGGGAAGCCCCCAGGACCACCAGGGAATCCCCCAGCATGTGGATGGCTAGGTACATCTCCCATGGCCATCCACATGCTAAAAAAAATGCCCAAAACATGCCAATCAGTGCCCAAAAATGGGCACTGATTGGCACATCATATGTATGTTATAAAACAGGGATGCCCAGCGATGCCACCCATCAGCGTCCATCAGTGCCCATCCGTGCCCATCCAGGCCCACCTATCAGTGCCCATCCATGCCACCTATCAGTGCCACCTATATGTATGCATCAGTGCCACCCATAAGTACCCGTCAGTGCCGCCTATGAGTGCCCATCAGTGCCACCTGAGTGCCCATCAGTGCTGCATACCAGTGCCACCTATCAGTGCCCATCAGTGCCACCTATCAGTGCCCATCAGTGCTGCCTATCAGTGCCCATCATCAGTGCCCATCAGTGCCACCTCATCAGTGCCACCTCATTGGTGCCACCTCATCGGTGCCCATCAGTGCCGCCTTATCAGTGCCCATCAGTGCAGCCATATCAGTGCCCGTCATTGAAGAAGAAAACGCACTTATTTACAAAAAAAATTAACAGTGGCAAAGAAAAACTTGTTTTTTTGCAAAATTTTCGGTCTTTTTTTGTTTGTTGCGCAAAAAATTTAAATCTCAGAGGTGATCAAATACCACCAAAAGAAAGCTCTATTTGTTGGAACAAAATGATAAAAAATTTGTTTGGGTGCAGTGTAGCATGACCGCGCAATTGTCATTCAAATTGCGACAGCGCTGAAAGCTGAAAATTTGCCTGGGCGGGAAGGTGTCTAAGTGTCTGGTATTGAAATGGTTAAAAAAAATCCCTGCAATGTACATAGATAAGACTGTTCTAAATAAAATGGAGATAAGTGTACTGTGCTTACCTTTGTATGAATTTTGGGATGTGTTGTCGGGAATGTCGGCAAATGACGATTCGTCTTATTTTTACCAGCAAGTGTCACTCCACATGGTTCGCAAAGGGTCTTGTTGTCCTTAACATCACAGCTCTGGATGGTCTGAGGACAGTGAGGAGGACTGTAATGCTGCAGAGTGCTCTGGGCAGTGGTCTGAGGAGGCATGTAATGCTGCAGAGTGCTCTGGGCAGTGGTCTGAGGAGGCATGTAATGCTGCAGAGTGCTCTGGGCAGTGGTCTGAGGAGGCATGTAATGCTGCAGAGTGCTCTGGGCAGTGGTCTGAGGAGGCATGTAATGCTGCAGAGTGTTCTAAACGGTGGTCTCAGGCAGGTCTCAGGTCTGTAATGCACAGTGGCCTGGATGGCGGTGGTCAGAGGAGGCCTGTTTTAATGCTGCACAGTGCTGGATGATGGTCTCAGGTCTGAGGGATAGCCTGTAATGCACAGTGCCCTGGATGCCGGTGGTCAGAGGAGGCCTGTTTTAATGCTGCACAGTGCTGGATGATGGTCTTGGGTCTAAGGGATGGCCTGTAATGGTAATGCACAGTGCCCTGGATGCCACTGCCAGTGATCAGAGGAGGCCTGTAATGCACACACAGTGCTCTGGACCTCTGGACAGACGGTGGTCTGAGGGGAGGCCTCAGGCCTGCTGTAATAATGGAATATTGTGCTTTTACAAATTGTGGCTCATACTAATTGTAAGAAGGTCTCTCATGATTTCCTCTGCAGGTAAGTATAGCTTGATTCAGGACACACCCACAGCCTATTAATTGGACAATGAGGATGCATCAGAACCCTGAAAAGGTAATTTCTGAGTCCCTACTGTAATCATAATCATAGGTTTACATTGACAGCGCTGTACAAAGTAATTGGTTCGGGGTGTTAGCCCTCTCTTTCCCTGTCTGAATGCTACTGTACAAAGGATTACAGGGAACTAAAACAGAGAGAGAATTCAGGCATTTATACTAGTTAGAGGCAAAACCAGTATGGTTTTAATGATAAGGTAACAGGATTATTGGGTGTACAGTATATCTGCCTATACAGGGGTCAAGTCCTGGGGAAAAAAGTGTGGGAACTCCCACCCAAGATCCACTCGCCCACCAAAAAAAAAAAAAAAATGATACGCTCATATGCACGAACGCTTCAAAAGTGGTATTTTTCATCCAACCACCCCAAACCGATGTTCCTCCCTCAGCTCACCTCTCTCCCTGCATGTCCTGTGAGCAGAATAGCTGTGCTCCTCCTCTGGGTTCTCTCATCATATGGCACTGAAGATAGAGTAGGGGAGGATTCAGCGGGACACACAGAGCAAGTATGCAGGAGACTGGGGGGGGGGGGGGGGGAGGATGAGGAGACAGATTATCAGGAAGGCCGGCAGGGAGAAGCGCATCACTAGAGGTCTGACTAAATATAATCTCTTAGCAGCAGGGACCTGATCTACCTGTCAGCTAGCTGTGATTGACAGGTAGATCGAAGCGGAAGCTGTCATGGGCCCCCTACTGGCAATGCCTGAATGGTCAGGTGTGTGGCACTTACTATTGCGAGCTGTGTCGGCAGCTGCTGGTGTAGCACCTGTCACACAGCTCACATACTTCAAAGTATTGCAGGACACGGCTGCTAAGGGGAACTGAGTTCCTGTTGTGGAAAAAGTACAGGAACTCCGTTCCCATGCGTTCCCGCAGGACTTGAGCCCTGTGCCTATACCTGAATTTGAGTTATTTCTTCTGATTATATTCTTGAGGCTGATTTACTGGATGTTCCAACACTTAAGTTTTATATTTGTATTTGTTAAAGTACAATAGCAAATTAACTCTGTTAGGCAAATGGGCACTGCAAGCAGATTTACAAACACCACCTATGCAACTGCTCAATCAATGTGTAACTAAATTGGGATTACACAATGGGATGGGTAACTAACTACCTGTACAGTGAGTAAAGCAGTTCCTTAGCATTCAACCATTAATCTGCAACAAAAACCTAAATTCAAACTTAAGCTAGCCACACCTGGCTAGATTTTTCTAAATCGGTAGGAATCAGCAAAAGTTTGAGCCATGCATGGTCATAAATAATATATAACAATCAAATGAATCACAAACATAAAACGTGCACTCTTATCAATCACTGATAATTTGCCCACCAAGTACCCTTCCTCATTAGTTTATTGTCCAAATATAGTCCACTTGTATGACAACTTGTATTTGAATGATAAAACCATGATGACAAATGAACCTCTTTAACCACCTCAATACAGTGCACTTACACCCCCTTCCTGACCAGACCAATTTTCAGCTTTCAGTGCTCTCTCACTTTGAATGACAATTACTCAGTCATGCAACACTGTACCCATATGAAATTTGCGTCCTTTTTTTCACACAAATAGAGCTTTCTTTTGGTGGTATTTAATCACTAGTGGGTTTTTTATTTTTTGTGCTATAAATAAAAAATACCATAAATTTTGTTTAAAAAATGCATTTTTCTTTATTTCTGTCATAAAATTTTGCAAATTAGTAATTTTTCTTCATAAATTTTGGCCAAAATTTATACTGCTACATATCTTTGGTAAAAATAACCCAAATTAGTGTAAATTATTTGGTCTTTGTGAAAGTTATAGAGTCTACAAACTATGGTGCCAATCACTGAAAATTGATCACATCTGATCAAGCCTTCAGTATATCAGGTGTATCTCATTTCTTGAGACACTAACAAGTCAGGAAAGTACAAATACCCCACAAATGACCCCTTTTTAGAAAGTAGACATCCCAAGGTATTAAGTAAGTAGCATGGTGGATTTTTTTAAGTTGTAATTTTTTCCCACAATTCTTTGCAAAATTAAGATTTTTTTTTTATTTATTATTTTTTTTTTTACAAAATTCTCATATTAACAGGTTATTTCTCTCACAGAGCATATGCATACAACAGATTACACCCCAAAATACATTCTACTACTCCTCCTGAGTATGGCGATACCACATGTGTGGGACTTTTACACAGCCTGGCCACATACAAAGGCCCAGCATTGAAGTAGCACCATCAGGTGTTCTACGAGCATAAATGACACATCTCATTTCTCAACCACCTATTACACTTTTGAAGGCCCTGGAGCACCAGGACAATGGAATTGCCCCCAAAATGACCCCATTTTGGAACGCAAACACCCCAACGTATAATCTATGAGGCATAATGAGTCTTTTGAGCGGTTCATTTTTTTCCAGAAGTTTTTGGAAAATGTGGAAAAAAAATGAAACCGCATTTTTTTTTTACACAAAGTTGTCCATTTATCAGATATTTCCAACATATAGCATGTGCATAGCAAAGATGACACTCCAAAATACATTCTGCTACTCCTCCTGAGTATGGCGATACCACATGTGTGAGACTTTTTCACAGCCTGGCCACATACAGAGGCCCAGCATTGGCTAGTGTCTCTTCGGTGGCGAGCGGAGTCTCCGTGACATGCCGCCACCGAAGGAACGGGGATGCGCACGCTCGATCGCGCGCATTCCCTGTTCAAAGGCGAGGACGTCAAATGACGCCCTCCCGGAACGAGAGAAGCGCCGCCTGGCCGTCATTTGATGGCCGGCGGTCGGCAAGTGGTTAAATAACTTTTCGCTGATGAAGCCCCGAAAGGAGCCACAGCATTTGCTATAGTGGCCTCCATGTGTGGGCCAGATTATTATGTCACAGTCAAGGGTCAGGCCTGACCAGTAGTTATAGCAGTAGAGATGCTCCCACTGACTAGAAGAATAGGTATACAAGTAAGTCACCCTGGTGGATGACACAAGCTCATCCAAAGTGTGGGGGGTTTATGCACTAACTGCTATTCACCAGAGCTCCTGATGCTGGAGATGGGTTTTGCTGCGTGTTAGTACCAGGTTGCAGACTTTAGGATTGCCCTTCCTGGAGGTGAGCAAGCAGGGGTCCAATAGCAGATATAGCAGGTAAGGATCAAGCAGAAGTGTAGTCAGTAAACAAGCCAAAAGTCGGTAACAAGTGGTTGCAGGTTGGGATCAAGCAGAATCGTAGTTAAGGAACAAGTCAAAGGTTGGTAATGAGCAGTAACAAAGATGCAGACAGCAGGAGTGACTAGAGAAAGATATTTACTGGAGTTAGCACAATATTCTGGCCCACAGAAAGTGAAAATGCATGACTTAAGTAGGAATTTCATGGGAGGAGCAAAGGGTTCAAAAGAAACAAGACACAAGGCAAGGTTGTCTAAGGAATCAGCCAAGGAGCTGTCCAGCATCTCAGCAAGAAGAGATACTGCCAGATACAGCAGACGCTGCAGGTTTGGATCCAGGTCCTGACAGAGTGGGAAGGTATGTAGTCCTAACACAGTGTTATGTGGTCATTACACATTCCCTGTCCTATGGTGACTGTAACCCTAGGACAGGAAGTGAGTTAATATAAGGATTTTAAAATAAAGGCAAAAAAGAAAACTAAAGCAGTCATCACAGGGCTGATAAGCTGCAATATCATTTTTTTGGGGGTTTAGATACGCTTTAAAAGATAACTGAGCTTTCAGAAAAAGTACAGTAATCTGTTTTGGCCTATCCCCTTGGCCCAAAGTAACCACTTCCTCAAGATGTATAATTCCCTTCGGCTCTTCCAGCAGAAGTCTAATTCCTCCATAATCCCAGTGGCTTGCTTCCAATTTCAGAAGATGCAGCCTTGGAAGAAGGTTTGCAGCACATGCTCAAACTAGCACTGGGAGGAGATTTGCCCAGTAAGTATGACATAGAAAGTATATATTTAATTAATTTATTTTTCACATATTTTCATATATCTTTTTATTCATTATTTTTCATATTTTGTCTCTTTAAATTTTTAGATCACATGGTAGCCACACGTTCACAGAATGCAATATACACATGGATTGTGTTGTGGCGCCCTGATGTATACCTGGCTGTTCCTCTTGATTTGAACATTCCTGCCTCGGACCAAGCATATTGTATGGGGTCCTCATGCTTCCCCTTTTTTACAGGCTGGGCACGGTTTTGGAGATTATTTGTAAGTACCAGACGCTTTGCTCCCTATTAGTTTCCCTTTTTTAGGGTACGATTTAACAACAGATATTTTTAGCCTATCTTTGCATCTAACGCCTGACGAATGGCCATGAAACGCGTAGAGTTTTTAGGGTGCACAGGCAAGTTTGACCTATTCCCACAATCAACTGGCTCATGTTTGGAATTTGTGTATTTTATACCTATATTATGCCATTTCTGCATATGTGTATCTCTGTCATTTTATTTGCCAGTCTTTTTGCATATGGTTTTGTAACCTATTCAGAATATACATATTGTGAATTTTAGATCATTTATGTGAATATATGATGAAATAATAAATGATCTATACCCTATGCATTGTTTAACGCATTTGACATCCCTCATTTAAAGTCCCACTCTCTTCTACTTTATGCATACATGACATGGGAAGTATTATGCTGTCAATAAACGTTTATAGGAGAGAGGAGAGTGGTGTTGATATTAGACATGTGCAATTCTTTTCACTTTTTTTTGTTTTTCGTTTTTTTTCGTTATTTTCGTTTATTCGTTATCGTACGAATAAACGAACGATTCGCTAAAAATTTTAACGAATAACGAATCGTTCGAATCGAACGAATCCGAAAATAACGAAAATCCGAAAAAAACAAATTAGAAACAACGAATGTACGAAAGAAGAAAATCCGAAAAACTAAAACAGGAACAACGAAAATGAAAATGAACGAAAAAATTCGTACATTCGTAACTTTTTTTTTTTTTGTTGAATTGGTAATTTTCCGTGTCTCTTACAACGGCGCTGCTTAACGTGTTTCGAATAGATTGAACGAAATAATTTGTACATTCGTAACTTTTTTTTTTTTTTTTCGATTCGTAATTTTCAGTGTCTCTTACAATGGCGCTGCTTAACGTGCTTCGAGTGGATTGAAAGAAAAAATTCGTACATTCGTAACTTTTTTTTTCGATTCGTAATTTTCCATGTCTCTTAAAATGTAATAATAGCATACACATTACATAAAATTATGAATTATGCTCCGATTACGAATCTACGAATGTTACGAATGTTACGAATGTACGAATAAATACGAATGCGTCCGAATTTCGAATAAACGAAAATTAAACTAACGGAAAAACGAATCAACGAAAAAATAACTCTTACGAAAATTCGAATCGTTACAAATACGAACGTACGAATGTACGAATCGTTACGAATACGAACACCGACGACTTACAAATGTACAAATCGTTACGAATATGAGCACCGACGACTTACGAATTTACGAATCGTTATGAATCAACGGAAACGAAAAAAACGAAACGAAAATAAACCAATTTTTTTGTTGTGCACATGTCTAGTTGATATTGATAAAGGGTGCCATCTTCAGGACAAACTTTTGAGCTGTAGTGCTGTTGGCAGTGGCACTGCCTGGAAGCTGCATTTTATTGAGTGCTACCACTACAGCCCATAAGAACTGTTACCCAGATCAGGACAGAAATGTAGCATTCCGAAAATGCTGGCTGGGCTGCAGAGATATAATGTATAAAGTGGGGATTTGGGTTATGGATAAGGATCACTACAGGTGGAAAAAAAATTAGCTTAACGTCTTGTTTAAACAAAATGAAGCAAGCGCTCAGCTCTTCTATGGACAGAACAGGAATTAAGTGCCTACCCTATATCCAAACCCAACATTTTTTTCTGGTGAAGGTACTGATTTGACGTTTACTATCTTTTTATATATCTTAATTAAAAATGCAAATTGATATTTTACAAGAAGCATAAAAAAATATAGCAACCACCAATTGTTAAAGACAAAAACCTATTAGAATGCAGTTTACTAGGTGCTGAAAACGATATTTTCAAGTACCAACATATACTCAGGTGGCAATAAAACACAACAGCCCCCGGGCATGTAACACCTTCTTGTTCCCTTAGCAGATTGTTTCGTCATTAGGTGTTTAATAGCTTAGCAAAATGAAGCCAGAGGTAGTAAGTGGAGGGTAAATATGTAAACAAGATTTTATACGGTGTAGAAGGCGTGTTGTTGTTCAGAACTTGCTGCAGACATTCCAAGAAATATTTCCAATGAATTATGGAGCAAAGATTAACAAGAAAGACAGACCTGGAGTGTTTTCTGTCTTGGAACAGTCGAGTGTCTGCATACTTTCTGTTGCTGTAACTAAACCTTTTTCACATTGCATTTACTAAGAGGCTGCTAACTGCTGTTTTAGGGTTTGTTTTATTGTTGCAGTCACCGTGTGTGGCCATACTGTAACTGAAATGGACATCTGGGGTTTTTTAAAAATTGCCGTATTTACACTTAACTCTTTGTAGGTCGATTAGTACATTTCTGATGTTTGGAGAGGACATACTGTATGAATTTAATGAAATAAAGCTCAAGTGATTTCTCAGTTTAAATCAGCTAAATACACTCTGAGAACACTAGAACAAAAGGTTGCAAAGCCTTACATGTCATTTTCTTTAAAATTAACAACAGCCTACAAGTAGAAAAGACTGTTCCCTGCCATTGTGCTGTGTGGAGGCAATGTTCTTTCTATAGAGGTCTGACAGTCCCCCTTCCCTGCAGCAGGGGCGGCCTGTCCATTAAGGGCTCACGGGCGCCGTCCCCCCCATCATCCCCGCTGCCTCCCCTATCCTTGCGTCCGGCCCCTTTCAGGACACTGGACCATGGATTCCAATGTGGAGCGGTAGTTTTTTTGAAGCACCTATTTGAGCCAGAGGCTCTAATAGGCTTCAATATAGGGTGGACTCGGGTTGCAGAGAGTGCGCTCCGATCCCACCCAGGTGTGTTACAACAGCGAATGAATATTCGCTGTTGTAACACTGATCCTCCTCCCAGCCAATCAGGAAGCGGGGCTTTGACACCGATCAACTGATTGGCCAAAAGGACAGGCGATCATATTGGATGCGTACGAGGAGGAGGGAAGGAGCTGAAAGCCGCCATGGAGGACAGGACTCAGAGGCCAGTCGAGCCGCTATACACTGCCTGTCACCCCCACGATGGGGTAAGTACCAGACGTGCCTCTAAAGGGAAGGGTTGTAGTTGTGTGCTGCTCGAGGGGTGGGATAATTGTGTACTGCTTGGGGGGATGGGTAGTTGTTTGCCACCCCCCAGAAAAAGCTACCAGCCACCACTGTCCTGCAGTGTCAAACCTATAGCTCTGCAATCAGTAAAGCTCATGCTCCCTGCTAATTGGAGAGCTGTAGCTCTGACTCAGCAGAGGATGTGTTGGAACTTTGCAGAGATGCCACTTCTTTTTATACAGAGGGCAAGAGTCCTTCTCTGCATCATATTTGCCTTGCTACTCAGGCTTTGGCTTCTTTCTAAAAAAGAAAAAACTGTAAAGGGGCGGTTGGCAACCTGTTGAACTTGGCCAAGTGCCTGGTAGATTGTGCCCTAGACTTGCCGACCTGCCTTCTCTATAACAGTGGCGGGATGCATAGGAGCGGGGCATGCGCTGGTGGCAGCATTTGCCAACACTGCTTCTCTAGTTCCGTCTGCAGACCCTGAGGGATTGATACAAGCTGCACTCCAACACTCTGTCTCGGCCTAGGACTGAGCGGCACCAGCAGCAGCTCAAAAAGACAGAGGCATCCAGTTTGTGTCATAGTGACAGTGGACTCCTTTTATTATCTTCTGTTTCAGGTCAGTGCATTTTACGGAGTGCATTTACAAATAAAGCCCACACACAATCTGAACTGCAGTACACCCATGGCATAACAGAGAAAGCAACTATTATAGAGGGCTAAGCAAAGTAAGGGCTCATTTACGCTCTCTTTAGCTGCAGTGGCCAGGAGTGAACACATGCAGTGGCTGCAGCAGGAATTTTACGTCCTATTGTGCTTGGCTTGTGTAGTGCCCACCAAGTGTAAACCATTCACTGGGGCTGCTCTGCGAGCACCCTGCAACTTTGAGCATCACAGCAACCAAGGGGTTAAAGCAGGTGGTGAGGAGACATTGTATCACATCCTCACCACCTGCATTTGGGTTGCCATTAATAATATATTGACACCCGCAACAGATCGCAGAGACAGTGTGCTTTGAATGCGGAGCAGGAAACACGCACGGCACATGCCTTTCCTGCCTGAATTCTGCTGTGAACCAGCCCTAACAGGCACTGTGTTGGCGGGGTAGGGTTGAAAATGGACCTTTCCTAAATGTTTTCCCAATAAGTTCTTGGGCGCCAAGTTTGGGTCCCATGAGAGGACTACCCCTGGGGTAGGTTCTTCTGGGTTATGCTAGGCACATGGAATAGGGTCACTGCATTACACATGAGGTACCTTTGCTCTGTGCCGTTTCCATCTATACCCTGGGGCTAGGCTAAGGCCTCACCACTACCTCACTCCCAGTAATGGTATGGGGTCCCGCCATGCACCTAGCACAGACTCCATGTGTGCACTTGACTTCCTTTAACTCCTCCATACCTGTTTATAGGCTGGGTCCCCTGCAGAGCAAGTCCGCTCCTGTTGCTATGGGAGACAGACCATTCACGGAGAGAGTGCCAAACAACAACTCCCACCTGCCCCAGGCACACACTTTACGATAGGCAGCTTGGTAAATTGCCATTACTCCTGGTAACCACGTTTATTTGCACACTACATCAACTTTAGTTCTGACATCTTCATACCCCAAAATATCTGAGTGACCCAAACTGTAGAAAGGTGGCGGTGGCTTGCATTACACCACTTGAATAACTTCAGACCGGTCAGAAACAAGTTTTCAAAGCTTTACTTCGAAAAGTGCAAAGACATCTCAGGGGCCAGCATAAGAACAATATTTCTCCTACATCCCTAATCCTTACTCTATTAAGGCTATGTGCTGCCCTGGCATACCTGAAAAAGGTAGAGTCCATGTACAACCAAGGAATCCAAAAGTGGCATTTTCCAGTTTATTCAGGGATGAACCCCAGGTCCTGATGACCTTTTACATCACAGTAGTAGCAAGCGATATCCTTTCAATCCTCCTGGGTGTGGTTCTCCCATCTTCCCCCTCACAGGGTCTCTTACGGGCTCTGGGTCTCTGTGCTCAGGGCTCTCTTACGGGCTATGGGCCTTTGTGCTCAGGGCTTTCTTAAAGTGTTTCTAAACTCAGAAGGTTTTTAGGATAAAAAAACCTTCTGTCTTCTAAAGGCAGGGTACAAGCTTCAGAGGCAGGGAGTCCATGGCTATAATGGGGAGTTTTAAACAAGAATTGGGCTCCAGTCACTTTTGATCTTTTCAAAGCTTTAATGTACAACTTGGAAGAAGGTAGTAGGAGAGAAGATTATGGGTCTCAGATACCAGCAGCAGATCACTCACAGACTCCTTGGATCCAGAAAAATACAGATTAACAGTACCAGAACCTTCAAGTCGACCCGGCAACTCTGTAAGCACGTTTTAGATGTAGGTGCCTCCTCCAAATTGAGTCACCAGGCCCTTCTAGGAGATCAGCCTTAATCCTGGCTCTCCCCAGTAAGGGTCCTCCCCTGGATTTTCTCAATTTGGCTTGGCTTCTTTCAGGCCGGGGAAGACAGCCTAAGGACCACCTCATGATTCGTAGGCCCCAGACAGGCTTCTGGGCCTACTTGCAGAGCTCACTTCAGCAGCACAACCCCAGTCCAAGAGGGCCAGAGGCAAGAGAGCGAGCACATGGCCCCGCCCAAATATATATTCTCTCCCAGAATACACCAGTGGCCAAAAACCTCCTACTGGGCTGACTAGAAGAAAAATAAATATTCATAACTTAACCTAGTTGTACTATCTCATACTGGCCTGTGATATGCACGAAACTGTATCAGTACCTGGTTCTATTAGTTGGCTTACTAAGCAGAGATGGCTTAATGGCATGGTGAGGGGGTCGGCATGAATCCAGTGATAAAATATTTCACAACCATGTTACAGGGATTTCCCATTAATGTGCCCCGGTCTGAAGAATGACAGCATTCTGCACTGAGTGATCTTTGGTCTGACTGTACCTGCATGTCACCTGGTCCCTAAAGCAGTCTTTCCATAGACACCAGCACAGGGGCTTTGATGCTCCGAATGACACGGAGGGGCATTCTTCCTCCCGAGTGCAACAAAGCAAGGACTGTCTCTACAGCACTGCAGGGACACAGCAGTGATGTAATGACCAATAGATGGTAAAAGTGCACAGGCACCGACACACCCTAGGACTCGGGAGCAAAAAAAAACTGCTTATACAGGCATCCAGCATATTTTAAACTCAGTTCAGTGTTGGCCTATGTGGCCATACACACTGAGCACTCAGATCCATGTCTTAGGAGAAGCATTTAAATGCACAAAAAAGATGCCCTAAAGCTGTGTTTGTAGCTTATGAGTGTAATGTATGCATGAACACCCCTAAATGCACATAAACTTACACTTATGCACATACATTTATTCTAGCAACTAGAATACATGAGTATTGTAGCTAATAGAATGAGTTTAGGTTCAAGCTCTTTTAAAAGCCATATGCCTACAAATGTGAGGTTAGATGAATTTTTTTTCTACCAACTCCTGGCAGAATTTTGGAGCATTTAATTCATACATCTGTGTACATGAGGCCTTAGGGTATGAATGAGCCCTAAATGAAGATGAATACACCAATGCAAAAAGGAAGATATAAAAGTGGACAGTGAAGGAGAGACATCTAGTGGCGGCACTGTATAATTACATTGAATAGCTGGTATTAGTGTGTCACATTCACCTAGAATTGTATTGTAATATTGAAGACATGTAAACACTCATCCCTGTTCAAATGACTCCTACATATAATGTTGTTTTAACATCTTTATCTTTCTTTCCCACAAATAATGCCATGTTAACATTTTTTATCCCAGCAATCTGTCTCCTATATAAAATGCTGTTTAACATCTTCATACCAGCAATCTGTTACTTCGTAATGCTGTATTAACATCTTTACTCAGTGATTAGACAATTCATATCTTTAGCTGTGCAACTCATATAACTAACACATGCCCCATGGTAATGTGAGGACTGTTCTTGTTCTTCTGATATGCCATGTACCACTATGCAATACCTTGAATAACTTTAGACCACGCTCAGGAGCTGTTAACAAACTTTTACTTGAAGGCTACAGTCTATGAACATTTAAGTCCCTAACTAACTTATTCCTAGGCTGCCGTTGCAGGTAGAAGTCCATTAGCGGCAAAGTTCTTTAGCAGGTAGTTTTCCTTAGCGCGGTAGTAATCGTTGGTTGGTCCTGGTTATATCTTCCTTGTTGGACCCTCTTTCCTTTACCCATGCAGTTCCACTCACTCCCTGAGCCAAGCCATTCCCCTAATATATATGCTGAACAGGCTGGAGAGCAGAACCCAAAAAGCCCGGGAAACCGACAGACCAAGGATTAACCCTTGCCCACCTCGGCAGCTCAGACTCTCTATCTTCACCTGCCTACAAGTGGATCATAATTCAGGATCTATGCAGCATTTTGTCATGCTTTGTTAATCCAAAAGAGTTTTTTTCTATCAGTATTGAAATGGGCATAAAATAACAATATCATTGCTGACAGAGACATGCACCTATGTTGTATTCAGTACAAAAATAGATAAGACAAAGTCTCTGCAATATAGCATAGACATTTGGCAATTTATCAAATTGCTAAGGACAAAAAATTAATGATAGTAGTAATCAGTGCAAAATAATACAGCAAAGCCCAAATACTTAATTGGTTGAGAAATTATGAAAATCTAAACTAAAAGTGTTGTGTGCCATCTCAAATAAAGGCATTTTTGGAACTTCGTCTTACCTTTAGACATAACAGATTGGACCTATACACATAAGAGCTATGTCTAATGGGTAGCGAGTAGAAGATTCTCCCTGTTAGAATTAGCTAATAAATGGACAACTTTGTGTAAAAAAAAATGTGTTTTAATTTTCTTTCCACATTTTCCAAAAACTTGTGGAAAAAAATGACATGCTCAAAAGAGTCATTATGCCTCATAGATTATACATTGGGGTGTTTGATTTCCAAAATGGGGTAATTTTTTGGGGTGTTTCCATTGTCCTGGTGCTCCAGGGCCTTCAAAAATGTGATAGGTAGTCAAGAAATGAAATGTGTAATTTATGTCCCTAGAAGACCTGATGGTGCTCCTTGCATGTTGGGCCTCTGTGGCCAGGCTGTGTAAAAGCCTCAGACATGTGGTATACGCCATACTCAGGACGAGTAGCAGAATGTGTTTTGGGATGTAGCTGCAAGTATGCATATGCTGTGTGTGAGAAATAACCTGTTATAATGACAATTTTATAAAAGAAAAAAGAAATTAAAAAAATCTTAATTTTGCAAATAATTTTGGGAAAACATGACAACTTCAAAAAACTCACCTCTTACTAAATACTTTGGAATGTCTACTTTCCAAAAAGGAAACAGCAGGTAGCAATTATATCATGGGAAAGAAGCTGCTCTGTCCCTGATACACTATTCGAAAAATATCTCCCATGGGACTTTGTTGCAGCAATAGAAATCACACAATTTCAAATTAGTATGTAAAAAAACATAAACACTTTTATTGAACAACAAGTTTAAAAATTGGCTGTTCTAGACAATTAACGTCCTAATCTTGAAACATTCCTACAATACGCACATATACTGCAGGAATACATACAATTGTTTAAAATAAATTGCATATCCACCAAGTCAACTTATACAAAGTCTTCATCAGGGGTAAGGAAGTGGAAAAAAATGGGTAATTTGGGGGGGTCTTTGTACTTTCCTGGCTTGGAATTCTGTCTGTCTGTATGATGAGTGCAGAGGCTGGGTAGGGAGCTCACAAATGCTGAAGTGCACTGAGGAGGAACTCTCTGGCCTCAGTATTGCCACTTCCTAAAACACCAACAATTTCGATGTGGAGGTGCAGGGCAATTTTACAGCATGTTTTTTTCATTTGCTTCAATTCACTTCCTATGTAGGAAATCTTAACAAATGTAATGCCTGAAACCAGTTTTGCAACTTTGGCATGTGCTAGTAAAACTGCACATATCATTGAATTTACTTAGTATATCCAGGTTAATTATACCTTGTGTTTTTTTCAGGTCAAATTGGGCTTTCGTTTGGTACTAAATAGTAATGGATATCTCCTGATTTTTTTAACTATCAAAAAAAAAACTAGCCCAAAATAGTAATTATTTTTTTAAAGTTAGCGGTATATTGACAGGTAACAGGTAATGGTTTCTTCTTTTCACACTGGCTGTGAGTTCCATGCCACATCTGGGTCAATCTAGAACAAGGAGGAACACTGGTATGCCTTCCATCCCCCCAAACATGCAAGACAAACGAGTGAATGGGCTGCTGTGTGGGTGTTAACTCGTTGTAGCTTTGTACTTGTTCTGGGGGCAAAAGTAGGCAGGTTCCACATGTATATTGCCATGTTGGCACCAGGAAAAATAACTTGGAGATTTAAAGAAAGTTAAAGCGGACCTTCAGTCATTTTTTTCATCTATTAAATCTTCTGCCTTTGTTGTTTTAACTTTGGATGGTAAAACATTTTTTTTCTGCCAGTAAATACCTTATACAGTCCACTTCCCATTTCTTGTTTGGTAAAAAGCCTAGGCTTATGGCATTGTGTACAGCTCTCTCTCACTCTTGTGAGAGTTTGCCAGGAAGAAAGGGGGATGAGTCATAAGAGGGCCAATGAGAGCTGCAGGGCTGCAGGGCTGGAGGTGTGCCTCTGTGTGTCTGTGTAAATACAGGGAGTGAAGATAAATCGGCAGCTATCTCATAAATAATTTACAACATGTATGTGCAATGTCAAATCAATAGCAAAGGAGCATCTACTTAAACCTGTGCAAATATAAACATGAGTATCATACCAGGAAATATGCAAAACATTCATCATAAATAAAATATAGTCCATAATACATCTATACCTCCATGATTAACTCCCTGCGGACCGCCCACTGTACATATACTGTGTCAGGGCGGCCACTCTGCACTGGATCATGTACCTAGTACGTGGTCAGTTTGTCAGGGTAGGAGCCCCAGCCAATCCCTAGAGAGGTGTGTCAACATAGTGGCTAGTGGCATAGTGGCATAGATTGGAGCCCAGAGCCCAGGGTTCTTGCCTAGAATGATAAGTTCCCAGCCACTGAGAGCTGTCTGCCTTCCTGGTTGTATTGCTGAATGCCCACCCTGCTCTTCAGGATCCCAGCCATATGCTCAACTACAAACCCTTTCAGGGACCAAGAGGGTTGCCACAGAAGAATTACCTTAAGAGTACACATGGAAAGCCTACCTGCTAGAATCACAGTTGCATTCTATGCTAGAAGCACACTGAGTACTGACCCAGAAGGGGCAAGAATTTCAGTGATCGTTTTTTATCACCCTTACTGCCCAAAGTGCGAAATTGAAAAAAGACCTCTGGTCCTTGGCTGCCAAATGGTCCGGGGCTGAAGTGGTTAACTCCCTGCGGACCGCCCACTGTACATATACTGTGTCAGGGCGGCCACTCTGCACTGGATCATGTACCTAGTACGTGGTCAGTTTGTCAGGGTAGGAGCCCCAGCCAATCCCTAGAGAGGTGGGGGGGGGGGGGGGGGGGGGGGGGGGGGGGGGGGGGGGGGGGGGGGGGGGGGGGGGGGGGGGGGGGGGGGGGGGGGGGGGGGTGTCTGTTACAAACTTAATGTCTCATGGAAAGCCTGCCTGCTAGAATCACAGTTGCATTCTATGCTAGAAGCACCCTTACTGCCCAAAGTACAAGGCTTGCCTGGAACATCGCTATAGGTGCCCCAGTGCTGTTCACTTAATGTCTCATTGCTAAAGGGACTTTTCCATAGGGGTGTTGAAAATAATCGTTGAATAATCGTGAGCGATTCTGCATCGATGCAGAAAAAGGCTGAATTGCGATTCTACAAATGACATCATCCCAGCCATCCCGCCTCACCTGGGACAGCCCTGCCAGCATACTCTAAAGTTAAAAAGAAAAAATCACTGCCAGCCTCTTTTCATAGATCCTTCCTACACCAGGTCAGCGTCATTGTAAACCAATGCCTGTAAATACCTTATTAGCTAAATTTTTTCTGAGAGGTATGGTGAGTATTTTGCAGACCTCGCTTTTTGTACTTTCCAAAATGGGGTCATTTTTGGGGGGGGTTTATGCCATCGTGGCATTTTATGGCCTTCAAAACTGTGATCGGTAGTGAGGAGTGAAATCAAAAATTTACTTCCTTAGAAATCCTGAAGGCGGTGCTTGGTTTTCGGGGCCCCGTACGTGGTTAGGCTCCCAAAAAGTCCCACACATGTGGTATCCTCATACTCAGGAGAAGCAGCAAAATTTATTTTGGGGTGCAATTCCACATATAACCATGGCATGTGTTAGCAATATATCATTTAGTGACAACTTTGTGCATTATTTTTTTGTCATTATTCAATCACTTGGGACAAAAAAAATGTATATTCAATGGGCTCAAACAGGCCTCTCAGCAATTTCCTTGGGGTGTCTACTTTCCAAAATGGGGTCATTTGGGGGGGGGGGGGTTGTACTGCCCTGCCATTTTAGCACCTCAAGAAATGAGATGGGCAGTCCTAAACTAAAAGCTATGTAAATTCCCAAAAATGTACCCTAGTTTGTAGATGCTATAACTTTTGCGCAAACCAATAAATATACGCTTATTGAAATTTTTTTACCAAAGACATGTGGCTGAATACATTTTGGCCTAAATGTATGACTAAAATTGAGTTCATTGGATTTTTCTTATAAGAAAAGTAGAAAATATAATTATTTTTGAAAATTTTCGGTCTTTTTCCGTTTATATTGCAAAAAATAAAAATCGCAGAGGCAATCAAATAACAAAAGCACGCACATTTTGTTTGGGTACAGCATTGCATGACCGCGCAATTACAAGTTAACCACTTCCCGACCGCCTCATGTAGATATACGTCTACAGAATGGCATGGGCAGGCAAAAGCTCGTGCGGGTACGTCCCCTTTAAATTGCCTGCCCGTGGGTCGCGCGCGCGCCGCCAGCGGCGCGCTCGCGACCCGGTCGGGAGCTCCGTGACCACGGCCGCGGGACCAGCGGACCCGATCGCCGCTGGTATCCCGCGATCGGGTTACGGAGCTGAAGAACGGGGAGAGGTCTGTGTAAACAAACCTCTCCCCGCGCTTCCTACACTGCCTGTCATTGATCGGCTGTTCCCTGTCATCGGGAAAGCCGATCAATGACGTCAGACGTACAGCCACGCCCCCTACTGTAAAAAAAAGCACAACACGTCACACTGACTCCTCCCCGCCCCCTAGTGATTAACTCTTTCACTACAACTGTCATTTACATAGGAATCAGTGCTATTTAACTAGCACTGATTTCTGTATAAACGACAAATGTCCCAAAAATGTGTCAAAAATGTCCGATGTGTCCGCCATAATGTCGCAGTCACAATAAAAATCGCTGATCGCCACCATTACTAGTAAAAAAAAAAATATTAATAAATATGCTATAAAACTATCCCCTATTTTGTAAACGCTATAACTTTTGCGCAAACGAATCAATAATCGCTAATTGCGATTTTTTTTTACCAAAAATATGTAGAAGAATACGTATCGGCCTAAACTGAGGGAAAAAAATGTTTTTTTATATATTTTTTGGGGATAGTTATTATAGCAAAAAGTAAAAAATATTGCATTTTTTTCAAAATTGTCGCTCTATTTTTGTTTATAGCGCAAAAAATAAAAACCGCAGGGGCGATCAAATACCACCAAAAGAAAGCTCTATTTGTGGGAAAAAAAGGACGCCAATTTTGTTTGGGAGCCACGTCGCACGACCGCGCAATTGTCAGTTAAAGCGACGCAGTGCCGAATCGCAAAAAGGGGCCTGGTCCTTTGGCTGCCAATTGGTCCGGGGCTGAAGTGGTTAAAGCAGCGCAGTGCCAAATTGTAAAAATGTCCTCTGGTCTTTAGACAGCCAAATGGTCCGGGCCTTAAGTGGTTAAACCATAAGCTTGAACAATCACTTGACAAATCCATTTAGAAATAGTAGATTTCGACGCTGCCTGTCCTCTTTTAGGACCGTCTGGCAACACAAACAAAACATCTGTTTTATGAATCTGAGTGGTCACTTTCAAATAGACCTTGCTCGCTCTCACCACATCTAGAGAATGTAGTGACCTCTCTTCCACAGAACGAGGTTCTGGAAAAAATGTAGACAGAATAATATCCTGGTTTAAATGAAAACCTGACACTACCTTCGGTAGGAATTTAGGATGAGGCCGTAATACAACCTTATCCTTATGAATAATCAAATATGGCTCCTTACAAGAAAGAGCAGCCAACTCTGATACTCTTCTTGCAGAAGATATGGCAACCAAGAAAATTATTTTCTGTCAAGAGGACTAAGGGAATATCTCGTATTGGCTCAAAAGGCTGTTTTTGTAATGCCAACAGGACTAAATTTAAGTCCCAAGGGTTCAAGGGTGACCTAACTGGACGATTAATCCGTGTTACCCCCTGAATAAAGTTACGAACCAGAGAGTGTGAAGCAAGTGGTTGTTGAAAAAACACTGATAAGTCCGACACCTAGCCTTTGACAGTACCCAAGGCCAGCTTCTTTTCTAATCCCATCTGTAGGAATTCAAGGATCCTACCTATGACATATTTCCTGGGGTGCCAACCCCTGGATTCACACCAGGAGACATATGCCTTCCAGACTCTATAGTATATGACTCTGGAGGCCGGCTTCCTAGCATTAACCAAAGTAGAAACTGCTGAAGCTAACAGCCCACGGTCTTTCAGAATGTGGGTCTCAATAGCCAAACCGTTAAATTTAGCATTTGTAAGGTAGGATGGAATACCGGACCGTGTGAGAGAAGGTCTGGCCACAGTGGTAGGGTCCAATGGTCCCCTACCGCCATCTTTATGATGTCGGCAGACCAAGATCTCCTGGACCACGCTGGGGCCACAAGAATCACCTCCTTTCCTTCTTGCTTGATCCTGCGAAGAAGGCGCGGAAGCAGCAGAACAGGATGGAACGTATAGTTCAGTAAAAACTGATCCCATGGAAAAACCAAGGCATCTGTTCTGTATGCCAACGGATCCCTTGTCCTTGACACAAAGTTGTCGCTCTTGTTGTTGAACCTGAACACAAACAAATCCACGTCCGGAACTTCCCATCTTTGACATATTGACAGAAAGATGTCAGGGTGAAGGGACCATTCTCCCGGGAACAATGGTTGGTGACTCAAGTAGTCCGCCAGCCAATTCTCTATTCCTGGAATGAAAATTGCTGATAGGCAAGGAATGTTGTTTTCTGCCCAAGATAGAATATGATTCACCTCTCTCTGGGCCGCACAACTTCTCATGCCCCATTGTTGGTTGGATCCTGACAGGACAATTCCGTAGTCTGAGCGTCCAGGCCTCTAGGGCCAGACGTACTGCCTGAATCTCTAGAATATTGATGGGCAAGGTCCTCTCTGATTTGGATCATTTCCCTTGGACAGACGCTTCTTCCAGGACTGCTCCCCAGCCCAGAAGGCTGGCATCTGTTTTTACCACCTTTCAGGTGACTGGTAGAAAGGATTTTCCTTTTGGAAGATTCCTGGATATCAACCATCAATTGAGGCTCTGATGCACTTCGGGGGATAAACGCATTGGGAAGTCCAGAGCTTGGACCTTCTTGTTCCAAGTTCACAGGATACTGTTTTGCTGCAGTCTTGAATGAAACTGTGCATAAGGAACGGTCTCAAAAGAAGCCACCATCTTTCGCAATAACTTCATGCAAATTCGAATAGAAGGATTCTTCTTTGTTTTGCCCAACTAAATCAGTTCCTTTATGGAACCGATCCTTTCCTGGGGCAAAAACACCTTCTTCTGAACTGTATCTATGATCAGCCCCAAGTACTGCAATCTCCTTCATGGTTTTAAGGAGGATTTCTCTAGGTTGAGAATCCAACCTAGGTATTCCAGGTAGCTGACTGCGGTGACCAAACTTTGGTTTAAGCGGGCCACTGACTGATCTATCAAGAGTAGACCATCTAAGTAGGCTAGTATCGTTATACTTTGAGCCCTTAACCTGGCTAAAGGAGGAGCCAGGACCTTTGTAAACACTCAAGGCGCAGTCGCTAGACCTAAAGGCAGAGCTACAAACTGAAAATGAAGATTTTCTACCTCGAAGCGTAGAAATTTCTGGTAAGCGGGGAAAATTGGCACATGGAGATAAGCATCCTCGATGTCGATTGAAATTATCCCCTTTGTAGGATGGAGACTACTAATTGGATTGACGGATTGACATGCGAAAGGAACGGATATTCAAAAACTGGTTTAGATCTTTGAGATCTAAAATGGGTCTGACATCCCCGTTTTGGAACCATGAAAAGGTTTGAATAAAACCCTATTCCTTGCTCTTCCAAGGGGACCACCGATATCACTCTTTGAGACAAGAGATGATCCAAAGCTAGAAATAGAGACTTCTTTTTTATTGGATCTCTGGGAACGTTTGATCTGAGAAAACGAGGAGACGGAAACTCGTGGAACTCTAGTTTGTAACCTAGAGAAATTGAGGAAGCCACCCATCTGTCTTGACATTAATCCTGCCAGACCCTTGAAAGCTGTCGAAGCCTTCCCCCACTCGAGCGAGCGGGGGTGCCCCTTCATAAGGAGGCTTTAGTATTTTGTTTTGTGGGTTTCCTCCCCCAGGTCCTCTTTTGGCCCTGGGACTGACCCTGAGGTTTACCTCTTGTACCTGACGGTGGAGGCCGTCGTGACTGCCTGGAGGCTGATGCCCCTGGCACTGGAGAAGAACCACATTTAACAGAAAAATACTTAAACTTCTTCTTAACCGGTAAAAGGGAACTTTTCCCATTAGATATTCTTTGGATATACTTATTCAGATCGTCTCCAAATAACTGTGCACCATGAAATGGGAAACTGGCCAAGAGCTTTTTGCATGGCCCTTTGGCTGACCAATTTTTCAACCATAGGATTGTACACATGTACCAGCCCTAGCATGAGCCGTGAGGCCTGGAGAATAGAATTTTTCATTGTGTCTACTGTAAAGCACAACGCTTCTGATATCCCGGCCAAATCCTGGGCCTGCTGATCAGGAATAACCTTGAGCACCTCTATAAACTGGTCCTTTAAGGACTGAGATACACCGATCGCTGCCAGCGCAGGCTGAACGACTGAACCCGCAAGCGAATGACTAGCAATATTACTCTCAGGGGAGGATGTCATCGTGTGTGACTATAGTCTTTCTAGAGCCCTTTTTTTAGGTGTTTTTAACCCCCCTTCCGACCATAGCCCGATGCACAAAGCAGAGGTACTCACAGAAGGAATGCATCCACTGCTTGAGCAATAGTCCAGCTCTGCTGCTGCTATTAACCACTTGCCGACCGCTGCACGCCGATGTACGTCCCTAATTTGGGGACGGATATCGTTGTTATGGCAGCAGCTAGCTGCCTTAACCCCGGTATCCCCGTGTTCGGCCGGCTACAAGATAAAAGTGGTCTCTGCGGTGGATTCGCTGCACTTTTATCGGTGGCGGGAGAGGGCCCCCACTCCCGCCGCTATCCGGTGCCCTCCGCCGCTTACCGGAGCCGTCGGCAGCGGTGGAGGCGATCGCGCCTGTCTCCTTGCTAGGTATGGAGATGAGTGACTGGAAGATGGCCCCCACCCGTCTCCATACAATAGCAGGGCGGAAGCGACGTCAAAACGTCACTTCCGCCCATACTTCTTAAAAGCACATTTTTTTTGTTGTTGTTTTTTCAAAATGACAACATTTATTTATTTATTTTTGCATTTAAGTCCAAATATGAGATCTGAGGTCTTTTTGACCCCATAGCTCATATTTAAGAGGTCCTGTCCAATGTTGGTCATCTTACTTTAAAAAAAGTAATTAGTTAAGTTACAAATTACTTCTCCCAAAAAAGTAATTGAGTTAGTAACTCAGTTACTACATTGGAAAAGTAATTAGTTACTCAGCAAAGTAACTGACTTTTTTTTTAATATTCTTAGGGGCGGGTCTAGTATTACTGTAAGCAAGGGGCGCGTTCCCCCCTGCACGTCTATTTCCCCTCTGTACCCCCCTGCACGTCTGTTCTCCCCCAACACATATATCTGTTTCCCCTCTGTACCCCACTACACATCTGTCCCCCCCCACACACATATATCTGTTCCCCCCTCTGTACCCCGCTACACGTCTGCCCCCCCCCCCCCCCCCCCCCCCCACACATATCTGTCCCCCCCCAAACTCACGGATCGGATAATTTTTTGGATCAGCAAATAATAATTGAATTTGCAAAAACCTGTGAAAATTCCACCACCATAAAGCCCCCACTGTAATATCCACGTCATCTCCCCAACTGTAATATTGGCTGAGTATGGCTGGGTACGGCTGAGCATGGCTGGGTATTACCGTGTATTGCAGAGTATGGCTGGGTATTACCGTGTATTGCAGAGTATGGCTGGGTATTACCGAGTGTTGCAGAGTATTGGCAGGGTGTTGCAGAGTATTGGCAGGGTGTTGCAGAGTATTGGCATGATGTTGCAGAGTATTGGCATGGTGTTGCAGAGTATTGGCATGGTGTTGCAGAGTATTGGCATGGTATTGCAGGGTAGTGCAGAGTATTGGCAGGGTGTTGCAGAGTATTGGCATGGTGTTGCAGAGTATTGGCAGCGTATTGCAGAGTATTGGCAGCGTGTTGCAGAGTATTGGCAGCG
Source organism: Lithobates sylvaticus (assembly GCA_028564925.1). NCBI lineage: Eukaryota > Metazoa > Chordata > Amphibia > Anura > Ranidae > Lithobates > Lithobates sylvaticus. Next base: position 135,125,198 of record CM053035.1, read on the forward strand.
TGTTGCAGAGTATTGGCAGCATGTTGCAGAGTATTGGCATGGTGTTGCAGAGTATTGGCATGGTGTTGCAGAGTATTGGCAGCGTATTGCAAAGTATTGGCAGCATATTGCAGAGTATTGGCAGCGTATTGCAGAGTATTGGCATGGTGTTGCAGAGTATTGGCAGCGTATTGCAGAGTATTGGCAGCGTGTTGCAGAGTATTGGCAGCATGTTGGCATGGTGTTGCAGAGTATTGGCAGCATATTGCAGAGTATTGCAGAGTATTGGCAGCGTATTGCAGAGTATTGGCAGCCGATCTCTCCCCTCCACTGTACAGATCTGTACACAGAGGGGAGAGAGGAACCGGCGTCATCTTGACGCCGGTTTGTTTACAAGTGATCGCTCCGTGATTTGACGGAGCAATCACATTGTAAACGGGCGATGGGTGCACCAAGATGGCCGCCGCTCTGGAGCTAGGCCGAAGCCGCGGCCTTTCCTAAGGCTGAGGCCGTGGACGGCAACGCGGATCGCGGCGGGTAATTGCGGTAACGCCGCCCCAGTAAAGGGAACGGCGTTACCACGAGGGGAAGTGTAATCAGTTAGATTACTCGTTACCCTCTAAAGTAACGGCGTTACGTAACGCCGTTTACTTTAATCGCGTTAGTTACATCACTGGTCCTGTCATGCTTTTTTCTATTACAAGGGATGTTCCTTGTAATAGGAATAAAAGTGACACAATTTTTTTTTTTAAAACAGTGTAAAAATAAAAAATAAAAGGTAAAATAAACAAGAAAAAAAAATGTAAACGCGCCCCGTCCTGCCGAGCTTGTGTGCAGAAGCGAACGCATATGTGAGTAGTGCCCGCTTATGAAAACGGTGTTCAAACACACATGTGAGGTATCGGCGCGACCGGTAGAGAGCAATAATTAGCCCTAGACCTCCTCTGTAACGCAAAACATGCAACCGGCAGAATTTTTTAAATGTCGCCTATGGAGATTTTTAAGGATAAAAGTTTGTCGCCATTCCATGAGCGGGCGCAATTTTTAAGCGTGACATGTTGGGTATCAATTTACTCGGCGTAACATTATCTTTTAAAATATAAAAAAAATTGGACTAACTTTACTGTTGTCTTATTTTTTAATTCAAAAAATTTATTTTTTTCAAAAAAAACTGCGCTTGTAAGACCGCTGCGCAAATACGGTGTGACAGAAAGTATTGCAACGACCGCCATTTTATTCTCTAGGGTGTTAGAAAAAAGTGTATAATGTTTGGGGGTTCTAAGTAATTTTCTAGCAAAAATAAATGTTTTTAACTTGTAAACACTGAGTCTGAAAAAGAGGCCCGGTCTTAAAGTGGTTAATGCTCAGCCTGATGCAGTAGTAAATGTGTCAAAAGGAATGCCTGTGTCACCAGACCTCTTACATGCCACCTTTGCTCTTGTGTCCCTCCGCAGCTTGCAACAGCAACAATGGTGCCTTTTAAAACACCCCTTCCCACACTGGACGTTGGAGGATGCCAACGTCACGCTATGCCCCGCCCCCCCATCGTCTACAGCCCTTACTCTTTCCTTCAAAAAATATATTTTCCCGAGAAGAGGGGAAGAAAAAACAGCACAGGGGGGCATCTGGTGGGGAGGAACCCCCCCCAGACTTACCGGAGGTCTGCTGCCGGCCGGAGGAAGAAAAAACTGCTGTTTCCTGGACACATTGTGAGCTCTCTAAGGCCCCTTTCACACTGGGGCGGGGAGCCGCGGTGACGGTAAAGCAGCGCTATATTTAGCGCTGCTTTACCGTCGTTTTAACCGCGGTATTCGGCCGCTTGCGGTGCGGTTTTAACCCCCGCGAGCGGCCGAAAAGGGGTTAAACACCCCCCGCAGAGCGCCGCCGTAGCACCGCTCCAGTGTGAAAGCCCGCCGGCTTTCACACTGGAGTTAAAGGGGCTGGATTTTTTCATGCGGTGAACAGGCACTATTTTTAGCGCTGTACCGCATGAAAAACGCCCCGGTGTGAAAGGGGCCTAAGAAGCATGAGACGGTAAGTGCTCTATACAGCCCCCAGTGGTGACACATAGGCATGACAAAAAATACAAAATTAAAGAACCATTCACAAGAAAATTTTGAAAATTTCTTAGAAAACTCCACTTACCTTTCCCGCCGCAGGGTTTTCTGTGGTAAACCAACAGACCCAATCTTCACCCTTCACGATGGGTTCCGTTAAACCTTCAGGAGCTGGGGATCCTCGGGGGAAACCCCCAATCCTGGACCTGTATTAGCACCACCGCCAGTAAAACTTTATGGCCTTAATACCAAAAAATACTGGATCCTGGGGTCCAGCTCTCTAAAAAGAGAAGCGTTACAGGCAAGACCTCGTTTCTTCGGATACAAGGCCCGGGTACCACTCAATTCAGCCAATAAGACACTTTGAATTGATCCAGCTACATGGCTAGCCCCAGCAAGGAGCTCAGCACAGCACATCTTTACTTGTGACCAACACCTTGGACACTGGCGAAAAAACTGAGGTACTCCCAGTAGTGGGAGGGGTTATATAGCGAGTGCACTTTAGGGAGTGCGCCTGAAAAAAGCAGCTCCATTCACTCCAGTGTGAAAGCCTGAGGGCTTTCACACTGGAGCGGTGCGCTGGCAGGGCGTCAGAAAAAGTCCTGCCAGCAGCTTCTTTGGAGCGGTGAAGGAGCGGTGAACTCACTGCTCCTCCCCATTGAAATCAATGGGGCTGCGCTGCTATACCGCCGGCAAAACGCAGCTGCGGTGGCATTTTGCGGGGGGGAATTAAACACTTTACGGCCGCTAGCGAGGGGTTAAAACCGAATAGAGCCGCTAAAACGACGTTAAAAATAGCGCCGCTTAACCGCTGACGCCCTAGGCGGCACAGTGTGAAAGGGCTCTTAAGGCGTGCCATCACGCAAAGGTGGTCTATAACCCACATAGTAACTACTATGGCCCTGTGTCCTGTGATGTACGATAAGAAACCGATGCGTTAATTTAGTGTGATGTAAATTGGAAATACCGCCATTTTATTTTTTAGGGTGTCTGCTTTCAGAAAATATTCAATGTTTGAAGCTTTTACATAATCTTCAGGCCTCAAATTATTTTTCTAAATGTATGCAAAAAAAGGAAAAAACTGCTGCGGCAGCAAAAAGGGTTAACATGGTCCTTAGCAACATGGCAGCAGAAGGCAATTTGTCTAAAGCAGTCATGGGGGAGGGGTGGTGGCACAAGGTCGTTAGTCCTGATAATATAAAAAAAAATCTTTATCTATTACAGATCCTCACAGAGGAACAAAAATAAAACGTCATGTTCATTATACAGTACATTGTTCCTTTGTTGTGCGGTGTGTGGAATGAGGCCATTTTTAGGATTGTGACTTTCCTCCAGCTGTGGAACCACAAGATCCAGCTTTCCTTTATCAGTATAAACTGGAACATGACATACAGTCAGTATACACATCTCCAAATCCCCAGATCACCTAGGAGCAGTATAGTGCTGTGTGTATCCATACAGATCACTGTGCACACAGAGGAAGGTGTGTCCTGTCTCCATGACAGCAGGAAAACACAACATTCCATAGCAACTCATTGTCCCTATATATCCACTTTCACAGTGCTGGATATTTAGTTCTGTTTCTACATCATCTTCTTTTAATGTTGTCACCATGGGGCTGGAGAGGAGACAGGACTGGCATCTGACTAGTACTGGCATTGGGCATGATTATAAGGCTCAGGTTTCCTTCCCCCCTCCACATATTAAGGTAATGTAAAGAGACACAATCATAGCGCATGTATATGTATTATATATATAGAGCGGTTATATGTTTATATACAGCAAGTATATGTATATAGAGCAGGTATATGTTTATATACAGCAAGTATATGTTTATATACAGTCAGTATATGTATATAGAGCAGGTATATGTTTATATACAGCAAGTATATGTATATAGAGCAGGTATAAGTTTATATACAGCAAGTATATGTATATAGAGCAGGTATATGTTTATATACAGCAGGTATATGTTTATATACAGCAGGTATATGTTTATATACAGCAGGTATATGTGTATATAGAGCAGGTATATGTATTGTATATAGAGCAGTTATATGTTTACAAATGTTATTGATCATCATTGCATGTATGCCGGTTACGTTCATGCTTGCACATTGTAGGAACGCACTCAAAATTGTTCTCTTTCCCTCAATGCCCCAAAAAATATGCAGCCCTTTTACAGACGTATGGGGTGCAATTCATTCCTAATGGCACCCGATGCATCTTCATGCATTTATGCGTTCCAAAATGCATGGTGACAAAGTACGGTCATTTCTTTTAAAAAGCGTCAGACGCCTCTTTTGCATGTTTCTCAAATGTAGGGCAGCCCAATATGGGCTGCACATAAATATGCAAAAAAAAGGTGTGTGCGCTCCACCGCGCCAACATGGGTGTGAACAGAGCCTTATAAAGGCTTCCAGGACAGTTACAATTCTCTACAGTGGAAATGTATAGGTATCTAAAATAATTATCTTACATAGTTAGGTTGAAAAAAGAAAGTCCATCTAGTTCAACCAAAAAAAAATATACAATCCCATATACACAATACCTCACCCACAGTTGATCCAGAGGAAGGACGAAAAACCCCAGCAAAGCATGTTCCAATTTGTTCCAGCAGGGGAATAAATTCCCTCCTGATTCGCCTGAGAGTCAATCGGATTTTCCCTGTATTTACCCATAAATATTAGTATCCAGTTATATTATGTACATTTGGGAAAGAATCCAGGCATTTTTTAAAGAAATCTACTGAGCTGGCCAGAATCACCTCTGGAGGGAGTCTAGTCCACATTTTCACAGCTCTTCCCATACACACGGTCGGAAATTCCGACGGAAAAAGTCCGATCGGATTATGTTGTTGGAAAATCCGATCGTGTGTGGGCTCTAGCGGACTTTTTCCGTCGGAATTTCCAAAGGAAAACAAAATACAATCTGACTTTTTCCGATCGTGTGTATAGAATTCCGATGCACAAAGTGCCACGCGTGCTCAGAATAAATTTGGGGACGAAAGCTATTGGCTACTGGCCTTTTCATAGTCCCGTCGTACGTGTTTTACGTCACGGCGTCCTGAATGATCGGATTTTCTGACAACTTTGTGCGACCATGTGTATGCAAGACAAGTTTCGGACAAAATCCTTTGGAAGAAATCTGACGGATTTTGTGGTCGGAACGTGTGTATGGGGCATTGCCGTGAAGAAACCTTTCCGTATTTGGAGAATAAATCTTTTTTCCTCTAGACTTAAAGAGTGCCCCCTTGTCCTCTGTGATCTTAAAGTGAATAACTCAACACCAAGTTCACTATATGGACCACTTATGTATTTATACATGTTGATCATATCCATACCTCCCAACATTTTGAGATGGGAATGAGGGAATGAGGGACAGTCCCTCTAAATCAGGGACAGTTGGGAGCTATGCATATCCCTCCCCTAATCTCCTCTTCTCAAGAGAGAATACATTCAGTTCCTCTAATCTTTCCTCATAGCTGAGCTCCTCCATTCCTCTTATCAGTTGGGTTGCCCTTCTCTGCACTTTATCCAGTTCCCTGATATCCTTTTTGAGAACTGGTGCCCAAAACTGAACTGCATATTCCAGATGAGGTCTTACTAATGATTTGAACGGTGGCAAAACGATATCTCTCTCTCTGGAGTCCATACCTCCCTAAACACAAGAAAGGATTTTGCTCGCTTTGGAAACCGCAGCTTGGCATTGCATGTTATTGAACTATTGATCTAACAGAACACCCAGATCCTTCTCCACCATTGATCTATAAAGAAAGATCACATACACTTTATTCTCAACTACAAATCTGATGTACAGTATCTCACAAAAGTGAGTACGCCCCTCATATTTTATTATATCTTCTCATGTGACAGCACTGAAGAAATTACACTTTGCTACAATGTAAAGTAGTGAGTGTACAGCTTGTATAACAGTGTAAATTTGCTGTCCCCTCAAAAAAACTCAACACACAGCCATTAATGTCTAAAGCCCCATACACACGGTCGGATTTTCCTACGGAAAATGTCCTATCGGACAATGTTGTCGGAAATTCCGACCGTGTGTAGGCTCCATCGGACATTTTCCATCGGATTTTCCGACGGACAATGTTTTATCTCCTGCTCTCAAATTTTCCAACAACAAAGTCCTATTGGACTTTTTCCGATCGTGTGTAGCGAATTCCGACGGACAAAGTGCCACGCATGCTCAGATCACATTACAAGACCAAAGCTATTGGCTACTAGCCTCTACGTAGTCCCGTCGTAGGCAACAAACATCACCACGTTCAGAATGATCGGATTTTCCGACAACTTTGTCCGACCGTGTGTATGCAACACCAGTGTCGGACTAAATCCGTCGGAAAAAATCCGATGGATTTTGTGGTCGGATTTTCTGACCGTGTGTATGGGGCATAAACCGCAGGCAACAAAAGTGAGTACACCTTAAGTGAAAATGTCCAAATTGGGCCCAAAGTGTCAATATTTTGTGTGGCCACCATTATTTTTACTGCCTTAACTCTCTTGGTCAGGGAGTTCCCCAGAGCTTCCATTAACCACTTGCAGACCAGTGCGGCAGGCCGGCTCTCCTGCGCAAATCGCCGTAAGGCAGCTCGCGCAGGCGCAATAGCAGGCGCAATGCACCGCCGGAGCCACATGCTTGAGCCAGCTGCGGGAGCGTGCCCGCAGGTCCGGCAGACTGGTTGTCCACCGGCGACCCGCGATTGCCTAGTACAGAGGCAGAATGGGGATCTGCCTTTGTAAACAAGGCGGATCCCCATTCTGACAGATGACATGACAGAGATCTACTGTTCACAGTGATGGGGAACAGTGATCTTTGTCATGTCCCGGCCAGCCCATCCCCTCTACAGTTAGAACGCACTCAGCTGCAGCTCAGTTTCAGGGTCTTGGCAATCTTCTTATAGCCTAGGCCATCTTTATGTAGAGCAACAATTATTTTTTTCAGATCCTCAGAGTTCTTTGCCATGAGGTGCCATGTTGAACTTCCAGTGACCAGTATGAGAGAGTGAGAGCGTTAACGCCAAATGTAACACACCTGCTCCCCATTCACACCTGAGACCTTGTAACACTAACAAATCACATGACACCGGGGAGGGAAAATGGTTAATTGGGCCCAATTTGGACATTTTCACGTAGGGGTGTACTCACTTTTGTTGCCAGGGGTTTAGACATAATGGCTGTGTGTTGAGTTATTTTGAGGGGACAGCAAATTGACACTGTTATACAAGCTGTACACTCACTACTTTACATTGTAGCAAAGTGTAATTTCTTCGGTGTTGTCACATGAAAAGATGGAATAAAATATTTACAAAAATGTGAGGGGTGTACTCACTTTTGTGAGATACTGTGTATATTTGTGTGATTTGTTATTATTATCAATGTATTTCTTATTCATATTAACTGATTGCTCTCTTCTGATAGAAATAATCAATCCATAGTTGACAAATTATTCGATTGAAATGCCATACATAGGGAACTAGATTTCGATAGATAGATGGATAGATATATAGATAGATAGAATCATAACCTACGACCGTAAGCACATACAGTGGGTATAGAAAAGAATTCCCCCTTTAAAATAATCACATTTTGTTGCTTTGCAGCCTGAAATGAAGACAGACACAGTTTTTGTTTTATACAGCTGTATTTACTAGTGCAACTTATAACATGAAAAAGGATAACCCGCTTAGGTCAGAATTTTGCTGAACTGCCTTTTGCTTTAATTACAGCCTTTAGTCTGTTGGGATATGTCTCTACTAACTTTGCGCATCTATGTAATCTCATAATCTGACCGGTCAAAATGCGATTGTATTAACAACGTATTACAGTACTGCTGACCGATGCAAAATGGTACATCATTTTCCATCCTGGCTGATCGACTCAGTTTGAGCGAATCTGATCTAAACTGAGTCTAAATTGATCAGAAGACAAGTTATGGCTTTTTGATCATTTCTGACCCTATCGGTTTGATGGAATCACACACCGATTGGATAATAAAATTGAAGTGTGTATGGCCCCAATTAGACAGATCAGTAGTTCACTTTTCTGAAATTCATATAAGTATACAGTATTTTAACCACTTAACGACCGCCCACCCTCAATGTACTGCAGATGGGCAGCCCATGCAGGCAAAGTGACATACTGGGGGCACAATTCCTCCCAGTGGGGCGCAATTCCTACCATTGACACGAATGATAGTATACAATCCCACCCAATGATACCAACGACAGGACACTATTCCTCCCAATTACATCAACGACATGGAACTATTTCTCTTAATGACTACTACAATGGGGGCACAATTCCTCCCATAAACACAAACGATAGGGCACAATTCCTCCCACTGACACCAACAGTGGGGCACAATTCCTCTCACTGACACCAATGTTGGGATACAATGCCTCACTATGACACCAACGACAGGCCACTATTCCTCCCACTGACATCGATGATGGGGCACAATTCCTCCCACTGACACCAATGATGGGGCACTATTTCTTCCACTGACACCAATGATGGGGCACTATCCTTCCCCTGATTCAAAAGATTGGAAGATTTTACTCCCAGTAAAGCCAGGACATTTTCTTCTCTGACTTAGTACAGTCCAGCCCCCCCCCCCCCCCCCAAAGTCTGAAGGACAGTAAACTGGCCCTTTGTTTACAAAATTTGAAGACTCTTGTCCTAGAGAAACCCTTGAAATAATTTTAAGTCTTGGGGAATCTCTGTTAAAACCAATTCATTTGGCGTCAGTGAGAAAAACATCCCTTTGGTGGCCAATGGAAAGAATGCCCCCCCCCCCCCCCCTTACAGTGGTGGTCAAAACGCCATGCTTACAGATAACTAAAAAGATCATTGGTGTTCTGCAGCTGGCTTTGCAAAGTGGCATTGGCCCCAGATCTATGCAGGCACCATAAAATGGGAAGTCAATCAGCCACAGCTCAACTAACCCATAAAAACCTCTGAAGGAACACTAGGATTCCATGTAACCCTGGTTGAGATTGGTTGCTCTAGACAATGGAGAGGGGGTAGTGTATTCTAACTAAGCAGAGCATCCTAAAGTGACAACGCTACTATTCTTTACATACAGTACAGTACAGTGAGTGAGCATTGTCACCCTAGGACAGGAAATGTGTTAGTGCTAGTTTACACTTGCTTCAAAACAAGGCTTCGGACACGCTTTGTTAAAGCCCCTGTCACTAAATAGAATGGTTAGCTTACAGTCCTGTTTACACCTTGCTTTTGCTTTGCTTCAAAAATTATACCCCATGTCGCATTAGTGGTGCTTCAAAGCGTCTTCAAAGCCTCCATAGAAGTCTATGACAAAGCTCACTTGAAGCACCACCAAAGCATGATCGAATCACCACTGAAGCATCATTGAAGCAGCACTGAAGAATCAAAAGCACATCAATAAAGAATGTTGAAGCAGTAGGCGCTTAATGTGTGTTGAAGCCGAAGCATATAAAGGAGCCCTTACTGACAGGATCACCAAGTAAAAATAAAGTAGAAAAGTCTAAAAGAAAGAAAAAGGACTGGTAAGCTGCAATAAATCACATTTTTGGTTTTTGGTTTAGATACCCTTAAAGGGGAAAAAATGCTGTTGATATGACATTAGAACAGGTTGGACAAAAGGAGACTTTCTATTCTTTGATGTCTTTTTTATTAATGCTTCATAATAAAATATGCTGTGCTTTGTCCATTGCTTCAGTCCACCATCTTTGAGCCACTGCCAGCCACACTACAACAAAGCAGTGAAGTGACGGCGTTTGATGAATTGCTGAACACATATGAGACAACCACTGGCAGCGCACATAACAGGAAGTATCCTGGGGGCTCGTTTTCACAACCCAGTCACCCTCTCCCTCCTCCACATTGGAAGGTCAATTACAACAAGGATTTATGGGACAAGGTGAGGAACAGCAGCCATGTTACTAAATACCTATCTGTCATAATGGCTGAAAAAAGTGCATCCTTTTGAAGGCTTGTGGAAACATATTCTTCTTTTGTTTTAATGAATCATTTTATATTTCTATAACACTTTTCTTCCTGGATCTTCAAAGTGTTTTATTTGCTGTTGGGGCAGACATCTTGCTCTCACTATGTAGAATATCACACTAAGGCCCCTTTCACACGGACGCAGTCAGTTTAGGCACGTCAAAAACATATCATTTCTTATCCGTTGTCTCATCCGTTTTCATCCGTCATCCGTTCCGTTAATGTCCGTTTTCATCCGTCTTTTGTTCCGTTAACATCCGCTTACATCCGTAAATGCACACGTTTACGTCCGTTTTTGTATACGTTTTGTTCCGTTTATATGTGTGCCTGTGCCTTTAAGAGGTTGAGTTCACAGATAAATACAATTTTTTTTCTTTTTCTTTCAAACGGATCTTAACGGATCGGACGTTGACGGACAATGTCCGTCAACGTCAGTTAATATCCGTTTTGACGGATCTGGACGTGGCCTTGTACATTAAAAAAAACGGATAAAAACGGAAGCGGAGGTTAACTGATGTTGACGGATGTTCATCCGTCTGCCCATAGGAATGCATTGTCGTCTGTCGACGGATGGAAGAAAAACGGATAGACGGTCCGTCCGTGTGAAAGGGGCCTAAGGCAGCCCTCAAAATTTCCACTCGCCTGCTCGCATTAGGCGAGTGGAAACAAGCTAAGGGCGAGTGGAAAGTGTTGAGCCGCATTGGGCGGGGTTGAACGAGAGCCAATTCTCCTCCTAGCCTCTGCCCCCTGTAAATCACCAGCTTGTTAATAGGAAAAGTTAACTTTGGCAGCTCTCGTTCTCCCCTGTCCAGTGCTGTGCTCTGCTGTAAGTCTCTCTGCATCCTAAATCAGTGAAAGTGTCATTCCTTGGTTTTAATTTTTAGTGCTATATTTAATATAGCATTAAAATATTTACTTAACAAGGCAGTAATGGTGTGTAGAGTGCCTAGAGTAGCCAATCATATTTTATCCTTATTTTATTTATCATTATGATTATTTAAATTTTTTGTCCATATTCAGTGTACAGCAAATATTACACTGAATAAGGAAAAACATAAAAATAACCAATACCAGCAAATGGAAATCGTATTTCATTGATCTGACTGTGATAAATAATATAATGATACATTTGTTAATATTGTTAAAGTTGTTGTTAATATTTATTTTTGTAACTTAATTCTGCATGAAACATTTAACAGTGTCATTTTTTGAGATAATTTACGGGGGGCATGTTTAGGGGTGGAGTTAGGGCGGGTAGGGGTTGGGTGGGGCGACTGGTGGTGAGTAACTCTTAAGCAGGGCCGGTGCTACCACTAGGCAAACTAGGCAGCCGCCTAGGGCGCACTGCTGCCTAGGGGCGCCCGGCTGCTGGTTTCCCTCCGTGTTTGCATGCTCTGCAGGCTGCAGCATGTAACTAACTCAGTCCAACCGGTAGTGTAATAAGAGGTGCAGCAGAGCACTGGAGCCAGCGCTAGAGGAAGAAGAGCCGATGTTTCCTGTATAGCGGCACCTTCTGTCACATGGGCAGGGCAAAGGGGGTGGAGTCAGGGGTGGAGCCAATGGGGCGGCAAAATTAGGTTTCGCCTAGGGTGTCAAGAATCCTTGCACCAGCCCTGCTCTTAAGGCCTGGCTAGTAGCTCAGGACTTGAAATTTTGAGCCCTGCACTAAGGCAATTTTAGACAAATGCCAATTATCCTAACAGCATACCACCCAACATTTTGAGATGGGAATGAGGGACACCTCTCGGCAAAAGCATGCAGGCATAAGAAACACCCCCTTGCCACGCCCCCTTAAAGGAGAATTGTACAAAAAAACAAGATTGGTTAAACCCACAAGTGCTTTTTTTACCACTATTATTCCTTTATATTGGCTTTTGTAATTTACAAATGCAGCAATTTAGAATTTAGATGAAAGGTTAGCGCTGGAAAACACTTTTTGATAGATAAAAAGTGCATTTTATATACAACTATATAGATCAGACCAAAATGAGGGACAAACGAGGAGGAATGAGGGACAGAGGGACATTGCTCCAAATCAGGGACAGTCCCTCGAAATCAGGGACAGATGGAAGCTATGTACCAGCATTTTTAGTGTGTCGGGGGAAACTGGAGTGCCCGCAGGAAACCCAAGCAAGCACAAAAAAAGCATTCAAAGTTCGTGCAGATAGGTTTTCAAACCAAGGACTGCAGTGCTGCAAAGCAGAAGTGCCAACAACTAAACCACTGCGTTGTTTTAGATATACTGTATACAGTGCCTTGAAAAAGTATTCATACCCCTAAAAATGTTCAACATTTTGTCATGTTATATGCAAAAACGTAAATGTATTTTATTGGGATTTGATGTCATAGACCAACACAAAGATGCACATAATTGTGAAGTGGAAGGAAAATTATAATGGTTTTCAATTGTTTTTTTACAAATAATTATGTGAAAAGTGTGGCGTGCTTATGTATTCAGCCCCCCTGAATCAATACTTTGTAAAACCATCTTTCGCTGCAATTACAGCTTCAAGTCTTTTTGGGTCTGTCTCTACCAGCTTTGCACATCTAGAGTGAAATTTTTGCCCAATCTTCTTTGCAAAATAGCTCAAGCTCTGTCAGATTGGACCAAGAGCGTCTGTGAACAGCAGTTTTCTCAATTGGCTTTAGGTCTGGACTTTGACTGGGCCATTCTAACACATGAATATGCTTTGATCTAAACCATTCCATTGTAGCTCTGGCCAGGGCCGATCCTAGGGTCACAGACGCCTGGGTGCAGAAATATTTTGGGCGCCCCCACGTGGGCGTGGTCATCTTACTAACTCCTCCCCTTTTGCAAATGTTTCTATGGCAACGACTCAAACACAGATATGCTCCCCTAACGAGTCTTTGTTAACCTGGTATCCTCCTATGATCTCTTAACAATAAAGAGAACGAGATGGTCAGAGACTGCAAACATGATACAAGAAATGGTCAGACTGCAGACATAATACGAGTGATGGTAAGAGCCTGCAGACATAGTACAAGAGATGGTCAGAGACTTCAGACATAGTACAAGAGATGGTCAGAGACTGCAGACATAGTACAACAGATGGTCAGAGACTTCAGACATAGTACAAGAGATGGTCAGAGACTTCAGACATAGTACAAGAGATGGTCAGAGACTGCAGACATAGTACAACAGATGGTCAGAGACTTCAGACATAGTACAAGAGATGGTCAGAGACTGCAGACATAGTACAACAGATGGTCAGAGACTGCAGACATAGTACAACAGATGGTCAGAGACTGCAGACATAGTACAACAGATGATCAGAGACTGCAGACTTACTTCACAAGATGGTCAGAGACTGCAGACATGATACAAGAGATGGTCAGAGACTGCAGACATGATACATAAGATGGTCAGACACTGCAGACATACTACAAAAGATGGTCAGAGACTGCAGACATAATACAAGCGATGGTCAGAGACTGCAGACATAATACAAGAGATAAAAAAATAGGGAGAAATACTGCGCCAAACCAGCCTAGTATTAGCTGCTGGCACAACAATTAGACACAATTGTATGGAAGAAATGTAAATAGATAGTGCAGCGCTTATAAAATTAGATGTCCCTGCTTCACATGAAGCTGTGCAGGCAATGTAATCCTGCAAGCAGACCGTGTGTGGCAGAAAATAATGAAAAGACACTTTTCCAGTGAATTTGAATATTAGAGCATGTCAAATGACATGACAAATAGTGACAATCTCTAAAAGTAAATGATTAAAACCTAAAAAGGTGTGTATATATATATATATCAACAGGATGATCATGTGAACACACCAAAATTTAAATGTATTACCAGACCCTTATCCGTGGACCGTGTGGTAAATAAATCTGTGAAAAAACTCTCCTGAACGCAAGAGAGGCAATTTACAAATATTTTAATGAGTAAAACGTGAATGTATAGATTACATGCGATTCACCAGAAATCGCAGGGAAACAGACTAATATTAGGATAAGTGCATTATTCTTTTGATAAGAAAATTATTTTTGTGCAAAAACACTCATAAACAAATAAATTCAACAATATTATCTGGATGAGTTCTATTCAAAGCTACAAGCATCTCCACCATTTCTCTTCTGGTGCTATCGCACAGTTTTACATCTCACGGTTTATGAGTCTATGGACTTCACCATAAAAATGGACATTAGTTACGTATATGTTTTGGGATAGCCTTACATTATATTCTTAAAGTTAATTAGATACTAGTCTCACAGGACTGTTGCATGAATTAGAGCGGCTCTATCAATTTGGGACTATTTAGCTTTGAATAGAACTCATCCAGATAATATTGTTGAATTTATTTGTTTATGAGTGTTTTTGCACAAAAATAATTTTCTTATCAAAAGAATAATGCACTTATCCTAATATTAGTCTGTTTCCCTGCGATTTCTGGTGAATCGCATGTAATCTATACATTCACGTTTTACTCATTAAAATATTTGTAAATTGCCTCTCTTGCGTTCAGGAGAGTTTTTTCACAGATTTATTTACCACACGGATAAGGGTCTGGTAATACATTAAAATTTTGGTGTGTTCACATGATCATCCTGTTGAGATATATATATATATATATATATATATATATATATATATATATATATATATATATATATATATATATATATATATATATATAATATATATATATATATATATACACACCTTTTTAGGTTTTAATCATTTACTTTTAGAGATTGGCACTATTTGTCATGTCATTTGACATGCTCTAATATTCAAATTCACTGGAAAAGTGTCTTTTCATTATTTTCTGCCACACACGGTCTGCTTGCAGGATTACATTGCCTGCACAGCTTCATGTGAAGCAGGGACATCTAATTCTATAAGCGCTGCACTATCTATTTTCATAATACAAGAGGTGGTCAGAGACTGCAGACATGATAAAAGAGGTGGTCAGAGACTGCAGACATAGTACAGGAGCTGGTCAGAGACTGCAGACATGATACAAGAGCTGGTCAGAGACTGCAGACATAGTACAGGAGCTGGTCAGAGACTGCAGACATGATACAAGAGCTGGTCAGAGACTGCAGACATAGTACAGGAGCTGGTCAGAGACTGCAGACATGATACAAGAGCTGGTCAGAGACTGCAGACATGATACAAGAGCTGGTCAGAGACTGCAGATATGATACAAGAGCTGGTCAGAGACTACAGACATGATACAAGAGCTGGTCAGAGACTGCAGACATGATACAAGAGCTGGTCAGAGACTGCAGACATGATACAAGAGCTGGTCAGAGACTGCAGACATGATACAAGAGCTGGTCAGAGACTGCAGACATACTACAGAAGATGGTCAGAGGCTGCAGATATAATACAAGAAATGGCCAGAGACTGCAGACATAGTACAAGAGATGATCAGAGACTGCAGACATTGTACAAGAGATGGTCAGAGACTGCAGACATAGTACAAGAGATGGTCAGAGACTGCAGACATAGTACAAGAGATGGTCAGAGACTGCAGACATAGCACAAGAGATGGTCAGAGACTGCAGACATAGTACAAGAGATGGTCAGAGACTACAGGAGATGGTCAGAGGCTGTAGATATAATACAAGAAATGGCCAGAGACTGCAGACATAGTACAAGAGATGATCAGAGACTGCAGACATTGTACAAGAGATGGTCAGAGACTGCAGACATAGTACAAGAGATGGTCAGAGACTGCAGACATAGTACAAGAGATGGTCAGAGACTGCAGACATGATACAAGAAATTGTCAGAGACTGCAAACATACTACAGGAGATTTTCAAAGACTGCAGACAGGATACAAGAGATGGTCAGAGACTGCAGACATGATACAAGAAATGGTGGGAGACTGCCCGATCAGTGCCCATCAATGCAGGCTCACCAGTGCCCATACGCTTAGCCTCATCAGTGACCATCAGTGCCGCCTCAGCAGTGCCCATCAATGCAGCCTGATGTGGGGGGGTCAGCTGTGTCAGGGTCTCTCATCTCAGCGATATCAGCTCAGCAGGTCCTTGCATGGCCTTCTGGGGGGCTGATGCTCCTGGTCCTGGGATCAAGTTGTTGCAAACCAGCATCTAGCCCCACAACCTGAGCCACTCACGTGCGTCATGACTCCCTGGTGTGCCCTGCCTCTGCCTGCCTCCAAGACTCTGGGAGTTTCCTCTGCGCTCGCTACTCTGTTCTCCAGCCCCTCCCATTCTGCAAAACTCCCCCTAGTCTGTTCAATCCCCCTTACCCCTGTCTGCCCAATCCCCCATACCCCTAGTCTGCACAAGCCCACCTCCCCCCAGTCTGCACAATTACCCCCCTCCCCTAGTCTGTACAATTACCCCCCCCCCCCAGTCTGAACAATCCCCCCTTCCCCAGTCTGCACAATTACCCCCCTCCCCGTCTGCTCAACCCCCCCTTCATTTGATGGGCACAGTGGCTGCATTAGATGGGCACAGTGGCAGCGTTTGATGGGCACAGTGGCAGCGTTTGATGGGACAGTGGCAGCGTTTGATGGGACAGTGGCTGCGTTTGATGGCACCGTGGCAGCGTTAGATGGGCACGGTGGCTGCGTTAGATGGGCACGGTGGCTGCGTTAGATGGGCACGGTGGCTGCGTTAGATGGGCAAGGTGGCTGCGTTTGATGGGCACGGTGGCAGCGTTTGATGGCACAGTGGTAGCGTTTGATGGCACAGTGGTAGCGTTTGATGGGCACAGTGGTAGCGTTTGATGGCACGGTGGCAGCGTTTGATGGCACAGTGGTAGCGTTTGATGGGCACAGTGGTAGCGTTTGATGGCACAGTGGTAGCATTTGATGGCACGGTGGCAGCGTTTGAGGGCACGGTGGCAGCGTTTGAGGGCACGGTGGCTGCGTTAGATGGGCACGGTGGCAGCTTTTGATGGGCACGGTGGCAGCGTTTGATGGGCACGGTGGCAGCGTTTGATGGCACAGTGGCAGCGTTTGATGGCACAGTGGCAGCGTTTGATGGCACAGTGGCTGCGTTTGATGGCACAGTGGTAGCGTTTGATGGGCACAGTGGTAGCGTTTGATGGCACCGTGGCAGCGTTTGATGGCACAGTGGCTGCGTTAGATGGGCACGGTGGCTGCGTTAGATGGGCACGGTGGCTGCATTTGATGGGCACGGTGGTAGCGTTTGATGGCACCGTGGCAGCGTTTGATGGCACAGTGGCTACGTTAGATGGGCACGGTGGCTGCGTTTGATGGTACAGTGGCTGCGTTTGATGGCACAGTGGCTGCGTTTGATGGCACAGTGGCAGCGTTTGATGGCACAGTGGTAGCGTTTGATGGCACAGTGGCTGCGTTAGATGGGCACGGTGGCTGCGTTAGATGGGCACGGTGGCTGCGTTAGATGGGCACGGTGGCTGCTTTTGATGGGCACGGTGGCTGCTTTTGATGGGCACAGTGGGCGTTTGATGGGCACAGAGGCAGCTTTTGATGGGCATGATTAGGCATTTGATGGGCACAGTGGGCGTTTGATGGGCACAGTAGCAGCTTTGGGTGGGCACAGTGGGCGTTGGATGGGCACAGTGGGCGTTGGATGGGCACAGTGGGCATTGGATGGGCACAGTGGGCATTGGATGGGCACAGTGGGCGTTGGATGGGCACAGTGGCAGCTTTTAATGGACACAGTGGGCGCTTGATGGGCACAACTTTGTCACTTACTTCCTGGTGCAGGGGTCACTCGTCTCACAGAAGCTTGGCAACAAGCAGCTCTCTCTTCAGCTCTCTCTACGCTCCCGCTCCGTTCACTCCGCCCCCTCTGAGCCACGCTGCCTGAAGAACATGGCAGAGGTGGGCGGAGCTTAGACACTAGACGCGGAGGCGGCGCGCAATGAATCCTGGGGAGGCCGCGGCGCGCTCTAAATGCTGGGGCGGCCGCGGTCTCTCACTGACGTCACTGGCTGCTAGCTAGCCGCCGGCTGGGCGGCC
Source organism: Lithobates sylvaticus (assembly GCA_028564925.1). Classification (NCBI taxonomy): domain Eukaryota; kingdom Metazoa; phylum Chordata; class Amphibia; order Anura; family Ranidae; genus Lithobates; species Lithobates sylvaticus. The sequence goes on from CM053035.1 coordinate 135,143,201, forward strand.
GGCGATTCTAGCAAGCCAGTGCGCTCAGCTTCGGCCGGCGCCCCTCTGCTGGTTTAAAATACAGCGCTGGGGTGCGGTGCACCCGCTGCACCCCGGGAAGGATCGGCCCTGGCTCTGGCTGTATGTTTAGGGTCGTTGTCCTGCTGGAAGGTTAACCTCCGCCCCAGTCTCAAGTCTTTTGCAGACTCTAACTGGTTTTCTTCTAAGATTGCCCTGTACTTGCCCATCTTCAAATCAACTCTGACCAGCTGCCCTGTCCCTGCTGAAGAAAAGAATCCCCACAACATAATGCTGCCACCACCATGTTTCATGGTGGGTATGGTGTGTTCTGGGTGATGTGCAGTGTTAGTTTTTCCTGCCACACATAGCGTTTTACTTTTAGGCCAAAAAGTAAAATTTTGGTCTCATCTAACCAGAGCACCTTCTTCCACATGTTTGCTGTGTCCCCCACATGGCTTCTCGCAAACTGCAAACAGGACTACTTTATGGCTTTCTTTCAACATTGGCTTTCTTCTTGTGGAGTGATTTGTGGAGTGCACGACTAATAGATTTCCTATGGACAAATTCTCCCACCTGAGCTGTGGATCTCTGCAGCTCCTCCAGAGTTACCATGGGCCTCTTGGCTGCTTCTCTGATTAATGTTCTCCTTGCCCGGCCTGTCAGTTTAGGTGGACGGCCATGTCTTGGTAGGTTTGCAGTTGTGCCATACTCTTTTCATTTTTGGATGATGGATTGAACAGTGCTCCATGAGATGTTTAAAGCTTGGGATATATTTTTATAACTTAACCCTGCTTAAAATATCTCCACAACTTTATCCCTGTCCTGTCTGGTGTGTTCCTTGGCCTTCATGATGCTGTTTGTTCACTAAGGTTCTCTAACAAACTTCTGAGGGCTTCACAGAACAGCTGTATTTATACTGAGATTAAATTACACACAGGTGGACTATATTTACTAATTAGGTGACTTCTGAAGACCATTGGTTCCACTCGATTTTAGTTAGTGGTATCAGAGTAAAGGTGGCTCAATACAAATGCACGCCACACTTTTCAGATATTTATTTGTAAGAAATTTTGAAAACCATTTATCATTTTCCTTTCACTTCACAATGATGTGCCACTTTGTGTTGGTCTATTATATAAAATCCCAATAAAATACATTTAGGATTTTGGTTGTAATATGACAAAATTTGGAAAATTTCAAGGGGTATGAATACTTTTTCAAGGCACTTTATGTAAAAATGACCAAGTTTCTCCTTGCTGTAGTTCTGCTAAGAATGTGTTGAATTCGGAATTCATCTTGGCAGAGCCATGCCGCATGTAATCAGTAAGGTATGCATTCAGAAGTAATGTTGTGTTTTAGCAGGGTAGCTTTTAGTTAGTTGGGAATGTCATTTGGAATGCCTAGTCTTCAGATTACAGCCAGCTGGTGCAACAATTGTTGGACATCAAGGGAACATTAGCCGTCCTATTATATTCCAAGATGAAGTGGTTATAATGCAATAATAATTCATCAGCTACTGTACTATATTGCTAGCTGAGGAGTTTTTAGTGGGGAATTTCAGGAGAACGTGGGCCAGTTACACTAAGTATTGAGGTAACGTAACACATTGCTTCTAACAACCCATTGGTGTCCTTGTGACAGGAGGATTTTCAGCATGTTCAGGACTACCTTGATCTACTCCTACTGTTGTCATTAAAGCTAAAAGTTTAGATATGCATATTTTTCCAAACCGGACCAATGTAAGTATGCATGTGTCATACCTGGATGATCCCCATGGAACATGGAAATTACTGTAGTAGGTGCTGCTACTACAGTGATCTCCATTAGCTTCTTGGTTCTGTGCCAAGCAGCTGCCCTGCTGCTTATTGAACACTTATTGAACAAGGTTGCTCACTTGGCATAGGAGCCATTCAGAGAAGACTTTGCATTTTCTCAATGAATGCAAAGCATTCTCTAATTGGATGAGGTGGAGGTTGTGATGTGATGTCAATGCTCCACCTTGTGCAATCAGAGAATGCCTTGCATTCATAGAAAAAAAATGCAAAGTGTTCCCTGATCAGTGCCTTGCATTCATAGAGAAAATGAAAAGTGTTTCTTGATCAGTGCCTATGCTGAGTGAGCAACCTCTTGTGTTCACTAAGCAGCAGAGCGGGTGTATTGTTTTGCTGAAAATGCTTTTGTGCAGTTGTGTGCAGTGCATTACAATGAGAACAGAATGCCTTAAAGCAGCATATGTCAGCAAACAAAAATGAACAAAAACTTGTGATGGGACCCATAAACTTCACAAAAGCTCAAATTTTAAATAAACTGCCATTATTGTTGACAGTTACTTCTGGTCATATTAGCCACCGAGATGTCAGGCCAATGCATTGCATTCATTACTATTATAATTTTTTTATGACTTTCATCTGCTGGAGGCTTGTTCTAGGTCAGTGACTCTGAAGCACATAAGCCAGAGACAGGCAGGTAACTAGCAATTTTAGAGGGAGACCACAACCAGTAGCAGTTCCCATATTTCTCAAATGACAGAACTACTTTATGACAAGTTATACTGATTATTAAGATTTTAATGCATGTGTCAGGGGCTTTACAGCTTTTCTTCTAAACTAAGTAGAGTACCTTCCCTATAATTTTATTTATATATCTTGCAGCTGAAGTTGAGAGCATGGAGGACTCCAGAAAAGTCTTGCAGTGAGATGAAAGCACAGTTTCAGGGCCGTCTAGTTCAGCCAACCTACAGCACGTTCCACTCAGGACCACAGCCCTTCCCACTGGAGAATCATCTGAACAAAGGACCATCACAGGTTTTTATTACATTGCCCTGCATAATTATTACCCACAACACATAAGGATTACATTACATGACTACAGCCCAGAGTTCATATCATGAGTGTTCAGACTGTGCAATGGGCAGAGTGTTTAGATCTGTTGATTAAGGTGCTATTAAGGTGCTAAGCTCAGTGATGTCGTCATGGAGGAGTGGAAGAGGACTCCAGTGGCAACCTGTGAAGCTCTGGTGAACTCCATGCCCAAGAGGGTTAAGGAAGTGCTGGAAAATAATGGTGTCCACAGAAAATATAATAATAATATAATAATTGGGCCCAATTTGGACATTTTCACTTAGGGATGTACTCACTTTTGTTGCCAATGGTTTAGACATTAATGGCTGTGTTGAGTTATTTTGTGGGGACAGCAAATTTACACTGTTATACAAGCTGTACACTCACTACTTTACATTGTAGCAAAGTGTCATTTCTTTACTGTTGTCACATGAAAAGATATAATAAAATATTTACAAAAATATGAGGGGTGTACTCACTTTTGTGAGATACTGTACCTCTCCAATTCTTTTAAAGCGGTTGTATACCCTTAAACCCTTAATCTAGGCTTACCTGTAGGTGCAAGTTGTAATTAAGGGTATACAACCACTTTAAAGACAACCTTTGACAGGTGGAGATCTACCTGAACAACATGAAATAGATCAAAGATCATTGGGGTTCAGCACGCTTATTTTTTGTTAACGAAATGAACTAGGAAGGTCTAACTAAATAGTAAGGCCACTTTCACACTGAGGCGTTTTACAGGTGTTACGTCTGAAAAGTGCCTGTAAACTGCCTCTTCTGCAGCCCCAGTGCGAAAGCCCTGTGCTTTCACTCTGGGGCGGTGCGCTTGCAGGACGGGAAAAAAAGTCCTGCAAGCAGCATCTTTGGGGCGGTGCGGTGTAGGCAAAATTATTTATTTTCTCTGTGTAATGTGAATACATTTGTCAGTATTTAAAAGTATGATAAAATATGTATTTTCAGTCAATTGTGGCAACTACAGAAAATAAGGGTTTGTCTGGAGAACCATACTACATCAGAGATGGTGGAGTCTTGAGTTTGAATGACATATATGCTTCCACTACCATGCGGGATTTTCGATCATTTACAGCGTAAGTATAATATTTATATCCTGCTTATACAGTACTGGCAGTTAGGAGCAGAGCCGATCGGCCCTATAGGCACACTATGCAAGCTGCTTAGGGCCCCGCCGCTGTGGGGGGGCCCCCAAGACCCAGCATCCCCCCCTGCACCTCTGGCTGGCCGATTAGAGTGCAGTGAGGAGAGGTGGGAGGAGGTGGGAGGTGGCGATCGGCAGCTCTATGGTGCCTGAGTGGGCGGCGGGATCTCCCTGGGGTTTGTAGTATTCTCAGTGTATACAGTGGAGAGGAGAAGGGAGGGGCCTCTGACCCAGGCAAGTATCAGTTTCACTTTCATTCTGCTTGAACACTGTTGCTGATACCCGGGTCATAGGCCCCTCCCCTCTCCGCTGTATACATTCAGAGGTAGAACCACTAGCCCCAGGGAGATCCCCCTGCCTGTGGACACCATCTAGCTGCCGATCGCCGCCTCCCACCTCCACCAGCCAGGTAAAGGGGAACCTCTGCAAGGGGGGGAGTCAGCTGTTTGGGGGCCCAAATGTAAGAGGGGGGGCTTTCTGGGGACACTAATGTAAGGAAGGGGGCCTCTGGGGACACTAATGTAAGAGGGGGGCTCTCTGGGGACACTGATGTAAGGACGGGGCCCTCTGGGGACACTGATGTAAGGACGGGGCCTTCTGGGGACACTGATGTAAGGACGGGGCCCTCTGGGGACACTGATATAAGGACGGGGCCCTCTGGGGACACTGATTTAAGAGGGGGCCCCCTGGGGACACTAATGTCAGAGGGGGGGCTCTCTGGGGACCCTGTGTAAGGGGGGGCTCTCAGGGGACCCTAATGTAGGGGGAGGCTCTCTAGGGACCCTGATGTAAGGGGGGCTCTCTGGGGACCCTAATGTAGGGGGAGGCTCTCTGGGGACCCTGATGTAAGGGGGGATCTCTGGGGACCCTGGTGTAGGGGGAGGCTCTCTGGGGACCCTGATGTAGGGGGAGACTCTCTGAGGACACTGATTTAAGGGGGGCTGTCTGGGAACCCTTGTGTAAGGAGGGGCTCTCTGAGGACCCTGATGTAAAGGGGGCTCTCTGGGGACCTCATTCTGTTCTATATTGTTGTACTTATTCTTTGACTGTTTTGTTTAAAGGAGGGAGGATTGTTTTGGGAGCACTGAAGTGTCAGGTGTGGCTGTGTGGCAATGGCAAATAGTTTACATAGCTCACGGCATCACGGGTCAAGTAGAGGGTCCCTTAGCAGAATTTTGCTTAGGGCCCCAGGGAGGTCAGGATCGGCACTGGTTAGGAGTACCTTTTTGTGATGTTCTCTGTAGAAATTATTTTAGTTAGGTTGTATGGTTGTCATTTAGCCAATTATCCCATATTTAAAATCAACGTGACCTGGCCTTACAAGCGCCTTGTAAGTAAAAATAGTTATGAAGTGCTGGCAGCATGTATTTTCAAACTGATCTCTCTGTCCTTTTGGAGCCTTAAGGACCCCACATTTGGGTTGTACACATGGCCTTAACACCTCTCTCCAAGCTGAAATTAGGCTCCACCCTCTTCTAGTGCCAAGCACCACCTCCTGTCATTCGGCTGTCAGATACCAGAGTTGATGTGACAACTGCCACAAGTATATGCAGGGATCATTGTTACCCTATACATTTTTTAGGCCAAGGCCAGGCTCCATTTTTCTCTTGCCTGACTTTTTGATGTCTGTGATGTCTGTGACCATATGGTATTACAATCATTTTTGGTCAAACTTTTTTTTTTTTTTTATACGATTTAGTTTTATATTTTTTATATGTTTTAACAGAACATAAACATACATGCACACACAGTCTTTGTTTTGCAAAGACATATCTCATACACAATAAATAATTCCCAGAGAACTACTGTATATACTCGAGTATAAGCTGACCCGAATATAAGCCGAGGCACCTAATTTTACCACAAACAACTGGAAAAACGTATTAACTTGAGTATAAGCCTAGGGTGAGAAATGCGCAGCTACTGTAAGTGGAAAAGAGGGTCAACAATGCCCATTTGCAGCCTCACTGTGCCCATTTGCATACCTCACTGTGCCCATTTGCAGCCATAGGTCCCCCAAACTTCAAACTTGGTAGTTAAGGGTTCCTAAATGCCCCCTAGCTACAGCCAAAGGGTCCTGAAATGACATTGCTGCAAATGGACACAGTTGACCGACTTTGGGGCCCTGTATCCCGAGATAAGGGGCCCCAAAGTCGGGTCAGAAAATGTCATTTTCTGCTGCAGAAAAGTGCTTGACTCGAGTATAAGCCGAGGGGGGCATTTTCAGCACAAAAAAATGTGCTGAAAAACTCGGCTTGTACTCAAATATATACGGTACTTGTTTTCTAAAAAAAAAAAAAATTTAAAATAAAAGAGCACAGTAGTAGTTTTCTTGTTTCAGGCATGCTGTCTCAGTGGACCCTCACTGTCTCAGAGCTGTATAGGGGGAGCTATAGGAATGAGTAGGAGTCCCTGCTCAGTTTTAAACCCCATAAAAACTGTTTATATACAACACAAGGGCAATAGGTCATATTCACCTGACCTATTGCATATGAATATTATTTCTTATGTGTGAAGTGTGAACATCAATCATCAAAAATCCCCCCCCCCCCCAAAGAACAATCTAGCACTAATCAACACACTCACCCCCTAAGCACAAATTCCTTCTGAAAGCTAAGATTTTCCCCAAACTAAAATGCAAAAGTTCCCTCTTCTTCCAGTACAAATGGCCCTACCAGCACACATCTTTTTGAAGCACGTCCACATTTGGTGGGATTTTTATGGCAATCAAACATGTTACTTATAATAAAATCATTTATTGAAACATTTTATTATTTAAAATTTTAGTGACAAGAAAATGTTATATTGTAAAATCTTTTTTTTTCCCAATGTAGATATTGTTCATCGTATAAATGGTAGCAATATATACAATCATATAAGTAATTGCAAAAGATATTACATAACATATATATCAGAATTGCATAGATCTGATGCTCTTTGTTCCTATCAAACCTCATAGACTGACATGGTAAGTGTGGACCTCCTTCCCCCAGGCACCCCAATTGGTAATTCTTTTGTGACCTGGGGTTGGGGGGTAAGACCACTTTGAAAAACATTTTTTTAGTGAGATCTGAACAATATTTAATGAGACAATACATTTCTTTAAAACAAGAATGAAGTTTCTGTAAAAATGGAAACGTATTTTTTCTGCTCATTCTTCATTAATAAACTTCAAGGGGGGTTCCCTAACTTTTAGATAAACAGTGCTGCTCTAGTCTATTGGGACCAGGGCTTCCATTCACTTTGTGCCTCTGCTAGAGGCCATCATTAATTCGTAGCTGTAGTGCGTGTTTACCAGTTCAAGGGTGTTTACAATAGATGGGGTTTGTTCAGTTTTCCATAATCTCATTATGCTCAGTCGTGCTGCCAAGAGGATATGCATTATAGTGTGCCTGATGGGTTTAGGATTGGGATCTATTGTTAGAGTTAGAATTGCTAAAGCGGGCGAAGATGGAACAGGGCCATGTGTGATATCTTCCAGAATTGGGAAGATGGTGTTTCAGTATGATCTTATGCGGATGCATGACCAAAGGATATGTAGTAAATCTCCTCTAGCTTCATTACATCTCCAGCATAAGTCAGGGCTGCCTGGTCTGAATGATGCCATTTTAGAAGGTGTTAAGTACCATCTGGGAGATATTTTTTGGGTGAGCTCCTAGAGAGCAGAGCATTGAGTAGACATGTACGGTATATTGTTTTTAGAGCTTGTTGCCATTGTACTTCAGTGTAGCGCTGTCCTAGGTCCATCTACCAGTGTAGGTGTGATGTGGATTTGATGAACTTTTCTTTTTGAAATCTCATATTTGTGTAGACCAATGGTCTCCAAATTGCAGCCCTTTGCTTGCCTTTATCTGGCCCTGCTACTATTCCTCCCACTGACACCAGCAATCAGACACTATTCCTCCCACTGACACCAGCAATCAGACACTATTCCTCCCACTAACACCAACAATCAGGCAGTATTCCTCCCACTGACACCAACAATGGGGCACTATTCCTTGACTGACACCAATGATGGGGCACTATTCCTTCCACTGACATCAGTTATGTGACACTATTTTTCCCACTGACACCTACGATAGGGCACTATTCCTCCCGCTGACACCAATAATGGGGCACTCTTCCTCCCACTGACAAAAATGATGGGGCACTTTTCTTCCAACTGAAACCAATGATGGGACACTATTCCTCCCACTAACACCAATGATGGGGCAGTATTCCTCCCACTGACACCAACCATGAGGCACAATTCCTCCCACTAACACCAACAATGGTGCACTATTACTCCCCCTGATACCAACTATTTCTCCCCCTAATACCAATGATGGGGATTGTTTACTTCCACTAGGCACAGTCCGGCCCCCTAAAGTCTGATGGTCAGTAAACTGGCCCTTTGTTTAGAACGTTTGGAGACCTCTGGTGTAGGCTAAGTTTTTTTACTTCAACCTATAGCAACCAGTTGGACATTGTTCTAAGCATATAAATTGGATTTTCTAAAGCTACCCTATCACATAGGGATCAGACTCCAGGGAAGTAAACATTATAGTTGCTTGAAAACATGTTTTTTTTTTTTTTTTTTTTTTAATGAATGACTTTAAGTAACCTGTATTGCTGGGTTTTACAGACAATCATTATGTTTTTAACTTTCTAGGAAAGAACTACAGGGTTATCCCAAGAAAGATATTCTGACATACTGGCAGGCAGAGGACTACCCTAAGGTCTGGGGGCATGGATTGAAAGAGAACCCCTTACCCAAGGAGACTCAACCAACTGTTCGTCGTCCACCTCCCATGCGTGACAGCATGCAGTTCCCCACTGCTACAAAATTGCCACGGATTCCACCTCATGCAAGATCTGTCCCTCACAGGGGACTTAAGACCCTGGTCCAGGAGAGCTATCAGTGGCCTCTTGATGCCAAGAGGTCCAACGATGTTTATTTCCCACTAGAATGCCCCTGGACCATGCCACATGCAGGGCCTCTACCAGAGATCATGTCTGTACCCAAGGTGTATGAAACAGAATATGAAACATATGGAAGTAAGCAACCAGTTGCTGTGTGACGTCAGCTGTTAGCAGAGAATAATTTATAACACATAAAGCAATAAAGATTGTTTGTTAAAGGAGAATGTCTTTTAATATTTTGAATGCAATATTGTGCACAAAGTTCCCTAAATAATTATTACAGATAATATTACAGATATTTCCAAGAAAATGCAAATCTTCTCTTTGATTAAGGGCACTCTGTGTTAAAACAAAGGAATTTCCCAGTTGTTTGGGGACAATGGTGGCACATCATTACACTCTTGCTTGCAGTAATTTATGAACAGCAGTCCAATTAAATGAATTAAACTTTTTTCCATTGGCCATGCCACAATTATAGATTTCACCATCGGTGTTCTTTCGCCAGAAAGAGAGCTGCACAAGATGAATTTGTGTTACTGCAGTGAGAAGTTTGTATGTATGTGTGTGTATACACTTTATACATTCATTATATTATTTAACCCAAACTCAGTATTTCAATGATTGACTTTTTAATATATCCTGGGGACTACATCATGGGTGTGATTTCCCAGCAAGATCTCCTAATCTGCTCATCATCTCAAAAATTCACAAACTGATGTATTCTACATAATGCAAAAATAAGGGATTATGACAAATGGCTGGAGCTGGAAATTCAGGTGCCCGTGTATTGTGGTAGAATGCTACCTGAAATCCATTTTGGAATGAAGTGATTCTTTAAATTTTAGTATTTGCATGGTACTGTAATGTCTATAAATAGTAATTGTATTCTAAAACATTCATTTTATCAATTTTAGCTATAGCTTTAGGAAGGTGGATGTGTTAGGTCTTAACTTCTCTGGTTACAAACGCCCACACAAGCAGCTACTTTGCTTCTAGGAACTCAGGATACAGGAAGGTGCAAGGACATGAAAGACACCAAATCACCATATCCTTTTAGCACAGATGAGTTAATATTACATAATTTATCAAATGCAGTATCTATAGTTTTTTTTTTTTTTAAATAAGCTTTGTTAGCTTAACAACGTCAGCCCCGGAAGGATTTGACCCTTAATGAACAGGCCATTTTTTGCGTGGTCGTGCGACGCTGTACCCAAACAAAATTGACATCCTTTTTTTCCCACAAATAGAGCTTTCTTTTGGTGGTATTAGATCACCTCTGCGGGTTTTATTTTTTTGTGCTATAAACAAAGAGCGCCAATTTTGAAAAAAAAAAACAATTTTATTTACTTTTTGCTATAATACATATACAAAAAAAAATTAAAAACACATTTATTCATCGGTTTAGGCCTATATATTCTTCTACATATTTTTGGTAAACAAAATCACAATAGGCGTATATTAATTGGTTTGTGAAAAAGTTATCGCCCCTACAAACTATAGGATAGTTTTAGGGACTTTTATCAATTTTTTATTGTTTTTACTAGTAATGGTGGCGATCTGCAATTTTTAACGGGACTGCGACATTGGGGTGGACAAATCTGACCCCAAATGACACTTTTTGGGACCAGTGATATTATTACATTGATCAGTGCTATAAAAATGTACTGATCAATGTAAAAATGACACTGGCAGGGAAGGGGTTAACACTAGGGGGCGATAGAGGGGTTAAGTGTGTTCCCTAGGTGTGCTCTAACTGTAGGGGGGATGGGCTGCCAGGGCATGACAGAGATCACTGTTCCTGATGACAGGGAACAGCAGATCTGTCATGTCCCCTGTCTGAACAGGGATACGCTGGTTTCACCTGCACCTGCTTGAGCCGCCGTACAGCTACGGTGATTCACGCAGGAGAGCCGACCTGCCGCCGTATAATGACGGCAGCTGGTCGGCAAGTGGTTAAAGGACAACTCCACTTTCGTGGGGAAAAAAAGTAGTGAATAAAGAAAAAATAATACAGCATGTACAATTGCGATACAAGTCATATTGTAATTGAATGTTTTTAAAAATTACCTTCCCTTTTCAATCTGCAGCAGCTGTAATTTATGCAAAGCAATATGGCTACATGGAGTTGTTCTGTACACAGAATGTGTACTGACCACTCCCCAGAAACATAATTTCCCGCTTGTGTGATTGGCTCACCAATTTTCTCAGACGTCTGCCTAAGATACAAGTCAGATTTCAGGTATCCCCTGCAACAAAAATTTTATTTTTGGTGAGATATTTCCAATAGGAACACATCTAAAGGGATGTAGGCCCAGCAGCTTCCCTCATTATTGCCCTGCAGCTGCCACAGCTGACTGATAATTATGAAACCCCTCCCATTAGACCCACTTAGCCCAGAGGCACAGAAAAACACACATGGATTCCTTCAAAATAACAAAAGGTAGGAATCTGCAACAAAGGTTGTTATAATCCTTGCAATGTACATAGATCACCCACAGGGGAATGTTTTTTTCTCAACAAAAGTGGAGTTACGCTTTAAAGGAAAAGTATAAAACATTTTTGGTGAGAAAAACACACATTCAGTTATTTGTATCATATACTTTAACCACTTTAATGCCCCGTACACACGGTCGGAATTTCCGACGGAAAATGACCTATCGGACCATGTTGTCGGAAAATCCGACCGTGTGTGGGCGCCATCGGACTTTTTCCGTCTGAAAAAATTTGAGATCCTGCTCTCAAATTTTCCGACAACAAAGTCCGATCTGACTTTTTCCGATCGTGTGTAGCGAATTCCGACGGAGAAAGTGCCACGCATGCTCAGATCAAATTACAAGACCAAAGCTATTGGCTACTAGCCTCTACGTAGTTCCGTCGTACGCAACAAACGTCACCACGTTCAGAATGATCGGATTTTCCGACAACTTTGTCCGACCGTGTGTATGCAACACCAGTGTCGGACAAAATCCGTCGGAAAAAATCCGACGGATTTTGTGGTCGGAATTTCCGACCATGTGTATGGGGCATAAGACCAGCCTCGTTTTGGATTTTAGGTGTTTACATGTTTAAAACTGTTTTTTTTTTTTGCTAAAAAATTACTTAGAACCCCCAAACATTATATATTGTTTTTTTTTTCTAACACCCTAGCGAATAAAATGGCGGTTGTTGCAATACTTATTTTCACACCGTATTTGCGCAGCGGTCTTATAAGCGCACTTTTTTTTGGAAAAAATTCACTTTTTTGAATAAAAAAATAAGACATCAGTAAAGTTAGTCCAATTTTTTTATATATCGTAAAAGATAATGTTACGCCGAGTAAATTGATACCCAACATGTCACGCTTCAAAATTGCGCCCGCTCATGGAATGGTGTCAAACTTTTACCCTCAAAAATCTCCATAGGCGATGTTTAAAAAATTCTACAGGTTGTATGTTTTGCGTTACAGAGGAGGTCTAGGGCTATAATTATTGCTCTCACTCTACCGATCGCGGCGATACATCACATGTAAACATCCCTTGTAATAGAAAACAAGCATGACAGGTCCTCTTAAATATGAGATCTGGGGTCAAAAAGTCCTCAGATCTCATATTTGGACTTAAATGCAAAAAAAAAAAAATTTAAAAAAATGACATTGAAAAAATGTGCCTTTAAGACATTTGGGCGGAAGTGACGTTTTGACGTCGCTTCTGCCCTGCTATGGTATAGAGACGGGTGGGGGCCATCTTAACCTCACTCATCTCCATACCCAGCTAGGAAGAGGACCCGATCGCCTCCGCCACTACCGACGGCTCCGGTAAGCGGCGGAAGGCACGGGAGAGCGGCGGGAGGGGTGGGGGCACCTCTCCCGCCGCCGATAACGGTGATCTCGCCGCGGAGACCACCAATATCGCAAATACGACCGGCACCTGAAGAGATGGATATCTCGGTTGTCGCAGCAGCTGCTGCCACAACCGAGATATCCCTCTTCAAAAAAGGGACGTACATCGGCGTGCGCTGGTCGTAAAGTGGTTAAAACAGAAAATTGAATGACAGATACTTACCGTAATTTTCCTTTCCTGATGAGCTCCATGGCAGCACAGCTGGGTATAGGCCCAGCCTCCTTATGCTTACAGGACTTTAACTCATAAATTTGAGCCCACCTGCCACTTTGGCATTCTGTAACTAGTTCTACCAAGCTGGGTGGGATCTGTGCTGCCATGGAGCTTGTCAGGAAAAGAAAATTACGGTAAGTATCTGTCATTCAATTTTCTGTTTTCCTGCCTGCTCCATGTCATTGCAGCTGGGAACTAACTAGGCATACAGGGGAGGGATAATGCTACACACTCCATAATTCTGGATAAAAACAGAAGCCAGGATGCCTCTACCAAACTCAACTGTCATTAAGGCTGCTTCTATACAGTAATGAGCCATTAACGTATATATATTGATGCCCACGTAGCTGCCTTGCATATCGTCTCTGGGACACATGGCCTGCTGCCAATCTCAAGGTCGAGACCCTTCCAGTGAAGAGTGCCGTGATTTCCCTGGCACAGCCAACCCTTTCAACTTGTAGGCCAAGGAGATGAGCTTCACCAACCAAGCAGCAATAATCTTGTTGGAAGCCGTGAAATCATTATGGGTTCCACCTGGAATGACAAACAGATGTTCCAACTTCCTGATGCTAGAAGTCACCTTGATATAACATTTTAAAGCTTGGCCCACATGCGATGGGCTAACTTCTTGGGTACTCCCCAAAAGGAACGTAGAAAGGGCAACCTCTTCTGTGATATGGACTCTGAAGGTCAGTTCAGGCACAAATCCGAGTATTGGCATGCGTACCACCCTGTCCGTAAAGAACGTGAGTATGGGTTCTTTAAAACCCCAAGGCCGCTAATACCGACATTCTTCTGGCTGATAATTGCCACCAGGAAAGCAGTGTTTAGGGAGAGGTACCACAGAGTAATTGAAGGCATCTGATGCAAAAACGTCCAACACCAATGGGAAATATCACTTTGGAAACAACAATCCAAGGTTTCAACCTAATTATATCTTGAAAAACAGTAGAATTAAGTGTTGGATGCCCACTGTATGCCAGTGAAGGCAGAGATAGCCAAATTGTGGGCCTATAGCTTACTTAGGAATAGACCTACATCAAGCCCCGCTTGCAGAAATTTCAGAACGTGACAGACTTCTGAAGAGTCCAATGTAAAATCTGTATCAGCAGCAATCCTGTGAATGTATGCCACATTCTACTACAGGCAAGTTAGTGCTGTCCTTTCTTTTCACAAGAGTATTCACAACCTTTACAGAGCATTCAAGATCTATTAGCCTCTGCCTATTAAGATCAAGCCATCAGCTTGAGCCTGTCAGGTGCTGGACGAATGGGACTTTGGAGAAGATTTGATCTTACAGGCAGAGGGAGTTGATCCTTGACACTCATTAGGAGGATGCCGAGGCTGCAGGTGGGCTCAAATGTATGAGTTAAGGTCCTGGAAGCATGGGGGGGGGGGTTATACCCAGCTGTGTTGACATGCAGCCATCGGGAAAGTAAATTTTGATGCTACTTGAGTTGAATGAGCCCACCTCCTGGAAGGGTGCCGATTTGGAAGCCGGTACATTTTAAAACAAGTCCTAATTGAAGCTACCACACCCCTACGTTACATGTTTACTAGCTTCCAGTGTTTATGCCGTTATCATTCTAAATATATGGAATTATTCTAGTAACATGGCACAGCATTTACAGTAGAACATTACATTGTTACATCACTCTGGTACCATGGGATAACTTGGAAAACTGTACTCTAGAAGAACCTCTGGTTATAGGAAGGTACTCTATCTATGGTAATATATGGCAGTTTAGGGTGCCACAGGATAATCTAATGACGATCCTAATTCTAGGGCTGGGTTGAGGCCAGGGTACAGAAATAATGAAACTAATGGCATCCAGCTCAAAATATATAACCTCCCAAAATTCCAGACAGATAGTTTTAATCAATTAGACATAGGACTTAATTGATCTTGTTTTACCTTTCAAAATTTGGAGTACATTACTTAAGATATAATACAATACATATAAATAAATAATAATATATATATATATATATATATATATATATATATATATATATATATATATATATACAGGCAGTCCCCGGGTTACAAATAATATAGCAACTGTAGGTTTGTTCTTAAAGTGGTTGTAAACCTTTGTGGTTTTTCACATGCATAGATTGCATTGAGGTGAAAAACTTCTTGCAGTGAAACAGCCCCCCCCCCCCCCAGTGCCCCCGTTTTACTTACCTGAACCCTCTTTTTCTCGCACCGTGGGCGAGCACACCAGCTCTAGCTGGTGTCTCATGTCCTGATTGGCTTGATTGATAGCAGCGCAGCCATTGGCCCCTGCTGCTGTCAATCAAATCCAATGGCGCGGGCACCGGGAGCGGGGGCGAGTCCGGCATTCGTGTCTATGGACGCAAATGCTGGACTCGGGAGTACGCCCACAAGGAAACCCCCTCGGGGAATCGCTTCTCCGAGGGGGTTATCTGGTGTGGGGAGGAGCCGCGAGAGCTGCTGGGGGACCCCAGAAGAGCAGGTTCGGGGCCACTCTGTGCAAAACGAGCTGCACAGTAGCGGTAAGTATGATGTTTGTTATTTTAATCAAATAAAAAAACAAACCCTTACAATCACTTAAGTTGAATTTGTATGTAAGTCGGAACAGGTACATTTTTTAAGTGTAGCCAAAATTTTATGTTTTTTGGACAGCATAGGGAAGGGTTAACACTCCTGTGCTGTCTATGTCCCTGTTCAGAAGATTGCACCTCACTTCCTGTCCCCAATATATATGTTGTACAGGACACTGGGAATGTATCCTGGGTGGCAGGTACATTTCCCCAATATTTGAGTTGTGGTCCCTTTAAGGGTGACAGTTGCAGAGACATTGCAGGGAGAGGTGTCACAGGTTACATTTAGCTGGAGAGGATTGACTTCCAGTACTTTCTGGATTTCTAAATTTGTATTAGGGGCAGGGCCGTTCTGGCCTACCAGGATACCGGGAAATTTCCCCGGTAGGCCGCCTGCCCTGGGGCCACTTTGAGCGGAAACTGCAGCGTTCTCCTCCCTCTGTCCTCCGGCGCTCATATATTACGGAGCTGGGTCAGTGTGCAAGGTCCTACCCCCCTAGACCGGCTCGTGTGATAGCAGATTGAATCAGTGTTCCGCTTATCACACGAGCCGGTCTAGGGGGGCTGGACCTTGTACACAGACCCAGCTCCGTAATATACGAGCGCCAGAGGACAGAGGGAGGAGAGCGCTGGTATCCAGAAAATAGTGAGGCTGCAATTGGTGGGCAGAGAGGCTGCAACTGGTGGGCAGAGAGGCTGCAAATGGTGGACACAGAGGTTGCAATTGGTGGGTACAGAGGCTGAAATTAGTGGGCACAAGGCTGCAATTGGTGGACTCAGAGGCTGCAATTGATAGGCTGCAATTGGTGGACACAGAGGCTGCAACTGGTGGGCACAGAGGCTGCAATTGGTGGGCAGAGAGGCTGCAATTGGTGGGCACAGAGGCTGCAGTGGTGGGCACACAGAGGCTGCAGTGGTGGGCACACAGAGGCTACATTGGTGGGCACAGAGAGGCTGCATTGGTGGGCACAGTGAGGCTGGGTTGATGGGCACAGTGAGGCTAGGTTAATGGGCACAATGAGGCTGCATTTGATGGGCACTGATGAGGCTGCATTGATCTCTTGTATCATGTCTGCAGTCTCTGGCCATCTCTTGCACGATGTCCTTAGTCTCTGACCATCTCCTGTACCATGCCCGCAGCCTCCGACACCTCCTGTATCATGTCTGCAGCCTCTGACATCTACTGTATCATGCCTGCAGCCTCTGACCATCTCTTGTATCATGCCGCAGCCTCTACCCATCTCTTGTATCCTGTCCTCAGTCTCTAGCCATCTCTTGTATTATGTCCTCAGTCTCTACCCATCTCTTGTATCATGTCCTCAGTCTCTACCCATCTCTTGTATCATGTCCTCAGTCTCTACCCATCTCTTGTATCCTGTCCTCAGTCTCTAGCCATCTCTTGTATTATGTCCTCAGTCTCTACCCATCTCTTGTATCATGTCCTCAGTCTCTACCCATCTCTTGTATCATGTCCTCAGTCTCTAGCCATCTCTTGTATTCTGTCCTCAGTCTCTAACCATCTCTTGTATCATGTCCTCGGTCTCTAACCGTCTCTTGTATCATGTCCTCAGTCTCTATCCATCTCTTGTATCATGTCCTCAGTCTCTAGCCATCTCTTGTATCATGTCCTCAGTCTCTAGCCATCTCTTGTATTCTGTCCTCAATCTCCAACCATCTCTTGTATCATGTCCTCAGTCTCTACCCATCTCTTGTATCATGTTCTCAGTCTCTAGCCATCTCTTGTATCATGTCCTCAGTCTCTAGCCATCTCTTGTATTCTGTCCTCAGTCTCTAAACATCACTTGTATCAGGTCCGCAACCTCTGACCATCTCTTGTCCTATATCATGTCTGCAGTCTCTGAGGGGGAGTCTGGAGAGGAGTTAAGAGTGGGAGTGCCGCCAGGATGGGGGTCATGGGAGAAGTCAGATGTGTGTGGACTGTGGAGAGGAGACTATAGGATAAAACCAGAGCCACCAACCTGGAGCTGTCTAACTGAGCCCTGAAGGTGCACCAGAGAGGAGGTCAGTGACAGCGCCGTCAGGCAAGTCTGAGAGGGGGGGGGTCACTGATGTAAGGGGGGAGTGAATACAATAATATAAGGGGGCACTGATATAAAGGTTTCCCCCTTATATCAGTAACCCCCCCCCGCCCATTCTTTCTGTGGAAGGTGGTCTCTGGAAACCAGAGTCCCCCCCCCACCGTTACTGGGATGACCCTTGATGATGGACCAATTTTACCACTTTTAACTGGAATTTTCTTTTTTATATATATATATATATATATATATAGATATATATATCCCTATGTGCTTTCATATCTGCCTTCTATGTATCTATATATATCTATATCTATATATATATATATATATATATATATGTAATACACTCTTCAAATGTGCTTTAAAATGCATGGTTTTCCCTTTCATGAACAAGAAAATAATGACGTTATGATGTTGGGCTGGTATAATAATGCTATGGGGCTGGTATGATACCTTTTCCAGGGCTGCTTTTTATTCCCAGTCCGGCCCTGGTGCCAACATTGCAACCACACCAGTCAGTGCGTGTCACAGAGCTAAGTGTGAACTGTTTGCCGCGCTGTGATAAAAGTCCCGCCGTCCTCCTAGACCAGCTTGTGTGATAGACAGAACACTGCGTCTATCACACAAGCTGCTTTAGGAGGAGGGTGGGACTTTTATCACTCAGTTCCGTGACACAGCGGTCTCGCGCTGTGCATGACAAGTAGGCAGGAGGAGGGGAGGAGAAGGGAGGGGAGCGCTGCAGCCACAGCTTTGATCAAAGCGCCCCCAAGGCAGGCAGCCAACCGGGAAATGTCCCGGTAGGCCAGTCCGGCCCTGGATGGCACAGTAACTGGCTGCAATGACGGCGAGGGAGGCTGCAATGATGGCGAGGGAGGCTGCAATGAGGGCACCTGGGCACAGTAAGGCTGCACTGGTGGTGAGGGAGGCTGGAATGAGGGCACCTGGGCACGGTAAGGCTGAAATAAGGGCACAGTAAGGCTGCAATGAGGGCACGGTAAGGCTGTAATGAGGGCATGGTAAGGCTGCAATGAGGGCACAGTAAGGCTGCAATGAGGGACTGGTAAGGCTGCAATGAAGGCACGGTAAGGCTGCAATGAGGGCGAGGGAGGCTGCTGCGATGAGGGCACAGTAAGGCGGCATTGATGGTGAGGCTGCAATGCAGGCACGGTAAGGCTGCAATGATGGGCATTGTGAGGCTGCAATGATGGGCACGGTGAGGCTGCAATGATGGGCAAAGTGAGGCGGCAATGATGGGCACAGTAAGATGGCAATGATGGGCACAGTAAGGTGGCAATGATGGGCACAGTAAGGCGGCAATGATGGTGAGGCTGCAATGAGGGCATGGTGAGGCTGCAATGAGGGCATGGTGAGGCTGCAATGAGTCCCAGGTGTCCCCCTTGATGATTGCTCCACTTTTACTACTTTTAACTGAAATTTACTGTTTTATATTTATTTATTTATATATATATATATATATATATATATATATATATATATATATATCTATCTATCCCTATGTGCTTTCATATATGTATTATTTATATAAAATACACTCTTCAAATGTGCTTTAAAATGCATGGTTTTCCCTTTTTATGAACAAGAAAATAATGACGATGGTTATGATGTTGGGCTGATATAATAATGCTATGGGGCTGGTTTTTATTCCCAGTCCAGCCCTCGATTTAATCTTTATATATGGAAAGGCTTCCTCACAGAATAAATCAATAGACCTTTTTGTGCTCACCCCCAAATAAATCAAACAACTTAAAATACGAAATCAATAATAAATCAACAATGAATAATAAAACTGCAGCATCAAAAGTGTCCAACTTCCACAAAATAAGTGAAAGGAAGAGAGGAAAGATCCCTGGTGCCGTCCATCCACGGAGTCCTATGGTGGTATGAGAGAGACAACCTCAGCCTGGACTCCCACCAAGCCACGTCCACAAAATAATTCTAGTGTAAAACAATGCCGCGCTACATGAAAAATAAATGCCAAATATATAAATCAGTCCTAAATATATTGCAAGTGATAGTGATTTTCTGCCCTGCCAAAAGTGAAATATACTCAATTAATACAGTTTGTGATAAGCAACGAAAGGTCATTAAAGTTCATTCACATGTAAATCAGTGTCACAAACCAGTGACCATAAAAATCTTCAATTTTAAGTTTAGCAAATCACATGGTATAAAAAAAATAAAAAAAAGAGTAATTCCACCCCCAAAAGGCTAAAGATATATGCTCACCTTCCAATATAGTCCTTTTAAAAAAAAAAAAAAGGTCACATATGCCTTTTTCCCCTTTAAAAGCCAGGATCAGCTATCCATGGTAAACACCGTCCCGAGGAAGATTGTTGCAGATCTCTCGCAAATGGACACAAAAAGAAAAAGAACTGATAGTGCTCTCGGTTTTTAAATTCAGCTCCCTGCTGTTGCTGGCTGACAGTTCAGGTGCTCTGATGGATTAAAGCTGTGGTTGGGGGAACCTCTCTCCTCGGCTCCATCACAATGCCTTAACAAAAAAAGGCTCTGCCCTAGGCATTACTTTGGAATATCGATGTAACAAAAAGGGCAAAGCCTTTTTTTCTTGAGGCATTAGGGCAGGGCAGAGGAGAGAGGTTCCCCCAGCTACAACTTTCATCCATCTGAGCACCTGAACTGAACTGTCAGCCGGCAACAGCAGGGAGCAATAAGCTGTGGGACTCAAACCTGCTCTGTACACTGATATCCCTGTGTTTAGCTAATATTGTGAGTGGGGTATTTAGCGAAGAATAAAATTCCTTGTATGATTTTAAAAACGGAGAGCACTATCAGTTCTTTTATGGTTTATTTGTTCTGGAGCAATATTTATTAGAACAAGCGTGTAGGCAGGTGCAGTTTCTTTTCTCAACCACAACGGCTCTGCAGCTGGAGAGGAAATCAGGAGAAACTAGGTTCCTCTATGGTTTTCTGGGTCACTGGGGAATCAATGCAGTTGGATGCTGTTGCCTCATGTGACTCTGGATGTCATCTTGGGTCAGCCAGAGCCTATTTAAGGCCCTGATCCCTGGGTTTGGTGTGCCTTGTGCGAGTGGGTAGTGCAGGAAAAGGTACCCCATCGGTTAGGGACAGTACTAGCAATAGGGAAAGGTTCCTGATGAGGAGGGAAAGCGTACGGTCGCAATCCTTCTGGACATCTTCCCGATTGGGCACAAAACAGCCAGGCCGCATTCTGCCCCACTCTATGGATGCTGTAATACTGGCTGGAACCCGTTCTGTTCACGTTGCTGTAAATGTGAGTGCACGTGACTGGGCGCCTTCCCAGTTTTGATTGATGTTGCTACATGCTTTAATACTAATTAACACTGAACCAGACTGTGTGAACATTTTGTTGCCGCACCCCACCTACAAGTGTTTACAATGGATAGCTGATCCCAACTTTTAAAGGGGAAAAGGCTCATGTGACCTTTTTATTTAAAGATCCATATTGGATGGTGAGCATACTGTACATATTTAGCCGTTTAGTGGTGAAATTACTCTTTTTTACACCGTGGATTTACTTCTTCACAATAACAGCCGTGAAAGTGTGGAATAGATTTCCTCAGGAACTTTTTCGGGCCAGCTCCAGTACATTGTATTAAAAAAGTGATGGATGCATTCCTAAATTCACAAAATATAACTGGATATTAATATTTTTAGGTAATAACACCAAAGATTGTTGATCCAGGGAATATTAAATTGCCTTTGGGGGGGTCAGGAACAAAACTGGACTATACTTTATTGGGGTGTTTTGCCTTCCTCTGGATCAACTGTGGGTATAGGATTATATAGATGGAGGTTTTGTTCTTATTTATTTTTCTGCTGTTTGAACTAGATGTTTTTTTTTTTTTCAACCTGACTAACTATGTAACTATGAAAGGTATAAAAATCAAAAATGTAATTAATGGTTCCAAATATTAACATTTCCACATGAATAGACATACTGGGTTGTATAAAAGTGATACACGAGAGGATGATCAGCTAATGTGTTTCCTTAATATCAAATTAGGACACATTGGTCTTTCCAGGATTAATAGACTAATTCAATTTATGATTTGGAAGATCTTTCAAGCATCAGCTGGTGATGATTCATTAATCTTTTCCTGGAGCTAAGGTCTATGTAGCCTTCAAACCTCCCCCAGAACACCTATTGGCACATAAGGGTGGGGCTAAGCATAAACATTTAAATGAGCGGTTCATTGGGCACATGAACAGTCTCACCCAAGCTAGTGGCACCATCATTTACCAACCATGTTCTCTACAATAAGGTAAGTCTACACTATATATCTTGTTAAGCTGTTTCCTAAAGATTTAGGCCAATACAATTTATTTGGGTTTTCAGTAGATTTTGGAGCTACAAGTCCTCCACCAGATCCCTTTGTCTCTCAATGACTTCAGCGGTGAACCTACTGGCTTCAGTTCTCAACTCCAGTTCTTTAAAGAGGTCTTACAAGATGGCTCTCAGTAGTATGGCAGGTCTTTGCTTTGACAGAGAGATATTGCAGTGAAGTCAGTGGACATCAGAAACCACCTCTAACAAAAATATCAGTTTTGGGTGAAATAAAACGTTAACATGGAATCGCTCAAAGCTGCAGTTTTATCAATAGCATCAGAACAAGCCATAACAGATACATTGCTTTATTTAAATAAATGTCATTTTTAACAGTACAGAAGGCTAATTGCATACTGCTAGATTATTTACAGGGCACCCAGAGAGACCCAAAACCCAGGGTGTTTTATTATGTAACTACTGAATTCAGTTACCAAAGGCTCTGGCCCTCTTGCTACACAGCTGCTAACAATAATCACATGTAAAATTCGGCAGGCTGGTTGTACCCAAGTTGATCTATCAACCTGGGTACATTCACCCTGCTCATATATAGTTCAAATCTTGGCTGGTTCCTGCTGAACTGACCAAGATTCAAACTGTTTATGGCCGGCTTTAGGCTGCTCATCATAGCCATGGACTATTGTTAAGGAAGGCCTGGGGGTCTAAACATAACTCCAAGGACAGAAGGTTTGGGGCTTCTGGTGAACTCTGGAAGCCATCTAACCTTGCAGTGTGCACTGTCATCTATAGATGCCTGCATTAAGTTCCTTCTGTCACATTACTACTGATCTGCTGTGATTCACTTTACATTACATTGAAAAATTAATTGGCTATTAGAACTAGTGAACCGTGCACATCATCATTGCTTGTTTTATTGCATGATTGTTAAAACATGGTTGTTTTTTTTTTTCATTTTTTTTATATACACATCCAAAAACCTTAATTTATAGGTTAGCCCATATATGCTGTTCTTCTCTCTAAGATACTCAGCTGCATGCCTTTTATACCCCATAAAGTATCTTCCATACCGTTCATACCATTTGATTTGGAATTTGCCAGTTAGTGTTGCACACAGTACTTTTTCTCAGTGCAGCCGGAGGCTGGTTTCACACTGAATTCCGAGATTATTATTTTTTTCTATTAGTTTTCAGTCTTTTAGCAAGGGTGCTATTTCTCACATACAGTTAGAGACACTACAGTGTGTGCCCTCAAATGTGAACTATGACACAGCAGATATATGAAAAAGCAAAATGGTTTTACATTGTTATTCCAATATTTATTGGGAAGTACAGAGTAGTACATTTGTTTAACAGAAAATAATTTATTTCCCATTTTGTCTTTCTAGGATGTTTAGTTGTCAGTTGACAATCCTGCTTTTGTTCGCTCACTTGTCTGCTGTGCAAGGACGTCACGTATGCCACCTTGCTAATGCAACTATCTCAGCAGAGAAAGACCACTGTCCAGTATGCATTACCTTCACCACCAGCATCTGCACTGGCTACTGTCAGACCATGGTGAGTTTTGGCTATAAAGCAATTCATACAAAGAGATTTATCAGACAGTTTTTTTTTTTTTTTTATAAAGTTTTCTATTAATAAACCAATGAATCAAACAGAGATTAGGAATCTAAATCAAAAACACACTCCAGTATTGAATGAATCTCATAGAAATTTTATATAATGAGGAGAAATTACTATACTGGAGCAGATGTATATAGTAACCAATCAGCTCCTAGCTTCAGATTGTTCATTTAGCCCTCATTCACAGTGAACACGGCTTTGAAATTGTGCAAGTTCATCTGCTCATCATAGATGTCTATTGAAATCGCCCCCAAAGTCGCCAAAAGTAGTGCAGGAACTACTTTTGGAAATGCGGCGCCACACCTATTGGAACGCTTTTATTGTCAACAATAGGTTGCAATTTGACATGCGATTTGACCTCTCAAATCGCATGTCAATTCGTGCTGATGTGAACGGGCTCTGTTAAGTGGGGGATCCGTGAGCAGATCCCCTGCTGAACTAGAATGAAGTGGAATGGAAGTCAGTTTTGTGACATCTATGCCTTTCAATTATTTGTCTGCATTTTGTCAGCTGGGTTGTGGTGTACTCGTGTTGAATCTATAGGCTGCAGGATGTAAAAGGACTTGAGTCAGTCAACTTTAATGTCAGGATCACTCTGATCAAGTCCCATTTAGGTCCTAAGAAATTCAAAAGGATGAAGTTCTTTATTCTTTCTGTACCTGGATAGACGGGTCCATTGGAAAAACTGAAAGGTGAACCTGACCTCAAAGCCCCTGTGAAAAGGGGCATTAAAATACAACTAAAAGCAAAACATATTTTTAGCTTTGAATAGAGTGGAGAGGGATTAGAACACTTGTCAGGTTTTATCGCTGCCTGTGCCCCATTATAAAGGGGGACAGTACAATTACAATACAGTTCAATTCAGAAGGAATAGTAAGCCCTGCTCATGGAGTTTACAATCTAAAGGGAGGGGGAGATAGTACAAAAGGTAATAGCTGCAGGGGATGATCTGATGGAGGTGACTCAAGTATAGTTTGTTTCAAAAGGTGGACATGGGGTAGGCTTGCCTGAATAAAGGAGATTTCAATAATCCCCTAAAGGCGGTCAGGGTAGGAGCTAACATACTGGGGCAGGGAGTTCCAGAGGATGGGAGAGGCTCTGGAGAAGTCATGGAGGTGAGCGTGGGAGGAAGTAACAAGGGAGCTAGCGAGCAGGAGGTCTTGGGAGGAGCAGGGACAATTTGGGGTATACCTGTAGATGAGGTTGGTGATGTAGCTGGGGGCAATGTTGTGTGTTTTGGTTAGTATTTTGAATTTTATATGATGGCGTAAGGGAAGCCAGTAAAAGAGATTGTCAGAGAGGGGCAGCAGTCACAAATTATTAGTAAGATTCACCCTCTCTATTTGTCCTGTTTACTATTATCAGCAAAAGTGGAAGTAAAAGAAAATCTCAAATTT
Source organism: Lithobates sylvaticus (assembly GCA_028564925.1). Lineage (NCBI taxonomy): Eukaryota > Metazoa > Chordata > Amphibia > Anura > Ranidae > Lithobates > Lithobates sylvaticus. The sequence goes on from CM053035.1 coordinate 135,168,125, forward strand.
TGGGTTGTTTCCAGAACTGTAATAGAGGGGAAATATTCCTAGTGGGGACACTAGTTCCTTGGAGGATTCACCCCTCACTTCCAGTTTTGGCTATGGGAAAGGAAATTTCCCCAATAGGACACCTATGGCAAAAAAAAAAAAAACAATGACAGGGGTTATAACCCTTCCCTACTCTATCCTAAATGAAAAAAAGTTTTGCCTATAGCTGTACTTTAATCATTGAAAATGAAAGCTAGAAGATGATTAATTGCCATGCACCTCTGCTCCAGATTCTGCTTCGTAAAGTGGTCGTTTTGTTTTGTTCAGCTAGCAGACTGAACAAAAAAAAAAACAAAAAAACAATGGATTTTAGCTACACTTTAAAGTTGTTTTAGAGGAGAAGTATGGTTGATGCTTTTTAGGGCATATTTCTCTTGAGGGTCACAAGAGTACACCTACTTATGCTAAAGCCTGATGTCACAGACCAACTCCAGACTCTGGGGGGGAGGGGGATCCTCTCCGCTGTGCCATTGTTAGTCTTGGGTCAAAGTCAGGGTCAGTATTTTTTGGACAGGATTTTTATTTTTTTTAATTAGTATCAATGTCAGTGTGTTTTTTTTATTTATTTTTTATTTATTTATTTTTCCTACCTAAAACAAAGCAAAAATGTGCACTATTGTTTCTGAACTGTACTACAGGTACATACAACTAACATACACATATGTGGTATGACTGCGATCGTCAGGAGCAGGAGAATTTATTCTTTGGTGGTAGGTTATGATTGTAGCAAGAAATGTACATTTAAAAAAAAAAAAAAAAAATGTCGGGCCAGTTTTCCTTAGATAATAAAAGGATTTACCACCAAATGAAAGCCCAAATTTGTCCTGGAAAAAAAAACAAGGTATAATCCACCTGGATGCACAAAGTAGTTGTGATTATATGTATGGTTTTACTAACACATGTCAAAGTTGCACAATTGGGATTAGGCATTAAAGGGGTTGTAAACCCTCATTTTTTTTTTTCGTTTTGCAGAGAGTGGCCCCGAACCTCCTCTTTTGGGGTCCCACGGTGGCATTGGTGGCTCCTCCCCACATCTAGTGTCCACGTTGGAGAAGCGCTCTCCTTGGTGGACACACCAGTGTTGGCGCACTCCCGCGTCCCGCATCGTTGTCCATTCACACAAAATGTAGGACTCGGCCCAGCCCCCCGGTGCCACGTAATTGGATCTGATTGACAGCAGCGGGAGCCAATGGCTGCGCTCCTATCAATCCATCCAATCGGGACACGAGACACCAGAAAATAGAATGTAAGAGTGAAACAGAACAGAATAGAAAATAAAAGAACAGAATAGACTAGAATATAATAGAAAATAAAAGAACAGCATAGAATATAACCATCTTCTGAAATTCGAATTTCAAGCAGAATACATTTGAATACATAAGAAAAGAATAGACTATAATAGAATAGAAAAGAATTAAAAAGGAACAATAGAATAGAAAGAATAGAACCATTTCCAAAAATTCAAATAGAATCAATTTGAATAGAATAGAAAATAACAAAATAATATAGAAAAAAAAAAAAACAACAGAATAGAATAGAAAGAATTTAACCATCTACCGAAATTTGAATAGAACAAATAGAAAAAGAATACAATTCAAAAATAGAATAGAAAGAATATAACCATCTCCCAAAATTCTAATTGAATCAATTAGAATTTGAATAGAATAGAATAGATTAGAATAGGAAGATGGTTATATTCATTCTATACTGTTGTTTTTTTTCTATACTATTGTGTCATTTTCTATTCTTCTACTTGACCACATAGACAGTAAAGGTACATATGTAAGCCAAACCAAAAATCAGTCTTAAGAAAATAATACAGCAATGAAACATTACTGAAACTAATTCCATAATATATAATACTCCTTTATCATCACTTGGATATGTATAAGAGACAGCCCTATGAAAAGGGATATAGAAATACACTTTGCCTATTTTTTGTGCTAAGTGATAGAGAGAGAGTTGGGAAGAATAGTAGCTTAGAAGAAAGGAGAGGGGGGGGGGGGGGGGGGTAGGGGGAGGAGGCCAAGAGAGGGGGGGTTGGGGAGCTAAAATAATGCAATGGTACTTCCTAAAAGACAGCATGTAGGTGGTCACGTCCTTTGGACTAGTTATGGGCCCATTAGGGCTTTCCCTTCATCAGAAAAGATGAAAATATTCCATAGTCTCCAGGTCTTGGAATATTTTTCCTGCATATGTTGTGCATAGAAGGGGCAGAGAGATCTCAACTCCCATGGATTTCGACTTATCAAAATTGATTTTCAGATTAGAGAGTTGGCCGTATACTTTAAATTCATGAAGGAGGTTAGGGAGAGATACCACTGGATTGGCGAGGAAAAAGAGAATATCGTCAGCATAAGCCGATATTTTATGTTGAGAGTTCCCCACAGTCTACCCCACGAAAGGTTCTAGAGAAAGTGCAAAAAGGAGAGGGGACAGGGGGCATCTCTGCCTGGTCCCACTAGTGATAGAAAAAGGGTCGGAGAGGACTCCATTTGCTTTCACCTGAGCCCACGGGGTAGAATAGATATTGGCAATCCAGTGAAGCACATTGTCGCCTAGGATAATATGACGCAGTACCGCAAACAAAGCGCCAGTTTACACAGTGGAATGCTTTTTCCGCGTCAGTCCCAAGAAAGACACTTGGGGTATGGGTCACTTTAGCTGTATGTATTAAGTTTAAAACCTTTACTGTGTTGTTCCTAGCTGCAAAGGATCCAACCTGATCTAGGTGGACTAACGTTTGCAGATGACTCGCAAGTCGTGTGGCCAGAATTTTAGTGAAAAGTCAATATTCAACAGTGAAATGGGTCTGTAGCTGCCACATGACGTGGGATCTTTTCCATCTTTAGGGATGATGGAGATGTGAGCTTTTAAGGAGTCCCAAGGGAAGGAGGTGTCTGACCCAGATTTCACTTTTTTACTGTTAATATATCTAAAGAAATCCTTGGAACTTTTTTTACTCTCCTCTGCTGTGTCTCTCGTAGTCTTTTTTTGGCCACCACTTATTACATTCCTTGTAGTGTTGGAATGCTGACAATGCCCCCTCCATTTTATATTTTTTTTAAAGGCCATTTGTTTCTCCTCTCCAATAAGAACGGTTTAACCACCCAGGGTTTACTTCCTCTTTAAGGAAGTGATGGTCAACTTAAAAAAAATAGAGGGCCTCAATTGCAGCCCTTCCAGGAGGTCGCAGAAAAGAAGTGTGCGGTTATGCGTTGAGGTGCAATGCATCAAAGCTAGCTAGCCTATTTAACCACTTCAATACAGGGCACTTATAACCCCTTCCTGCCCAGGCCAATTTTCATCACTGTCGCATTTTGAATGACAATTGCACTGTCATGCAACACTGTACCTAAATTACATTTATATCATTTTTTCCCACAAATAGAGCTTTCTTTTAGTGGTATTTGATCACCTCTGCGTTTTTTATTTCTTGCGCTATAAACAAAAGAAGAGTGACAAGTTTGAAAAAAAAAAAAACACAATATTAAGTTTTTGCTAGAATATCCAATTTTATTAAATTTTTTTAAAACTAAAAGCGCAATAAGCGTATATTGATTGATATGCGCAAAAGTTATAGCGTTTTTTTCGTGAAGGTTAGTTATAGCAAAGTTATAGCATTTTTATTGTGAATGCGATATTGCAATGGACATATCGGACATTTTTGGGACCACATTTATACAGCGATCCATGCTATAAAAATGCATTGATTACTGTATAAATGTGACTGGAAATGAAGGGTTTAACACTAGGGGCGATCGAGGGGTTAATTATGTTACCTAGGGAGCGATTCTAACTGTAGGGGGAGGGGGCTCGCAAGGGGAGGAGACCGATCTGTGTTCCTCTGTACAAGAAACACACCATCGGTCTCCTCTCACCTGACAGGACGTGGATCTGTGTGTTTACACACACACAGATCTACGGTCCTGCTCTGTTACTGGGCAATCGAGGGTGCCCGGCGGACATCGCGGCTGCCGGGCACGCACATCGGGTCCCCAATGACGCAGCAGGCGCACGCCCCCTGGTGGGCTGAGAAGGCAATTACATCATATGACGTCCGCCCAGAACTAGAGCTGCACCGTCCGGCCGCCATACGATGGTGAGCGGGCGGCAAGTAGTTAAAATGAATGGGCTCCAACATACCTGAGCAAATTTAGTTTTTGCAGCATTTTTCACCGTGTATTGCAACACACACTGAATTGAGAAATGGAGTACAATAAGCCCCATCATTAGTGTCAGTGGTTGCTTTCAAAACCTCCAGCGTTCATGTCAGTGGATGCAAGCCCAGCATCAGTGGATACAGTAATATCCCCAGCATTGGTGTCAGTGGACTCAATAACCCCCAGCACTGGCATCAGATTGCAATAATAAACCCCACATTGGTGCTCAGTTGCAGGGGCCTCTGACAAAGTTACATGATGTAACGCATAGGGAGGGGCCACAGGTAACGTTATAACACAGATGGTGGTACCTCCAGAAAGTGAAACAGGGGTGTGTGGTGGTGAGAAATTTAGACCTGTAAGGGGGCAGTAGTGGCAAAATATGTTTACGACAGAGCGTTACTGGATATTATTTAACTTGAGGATTTTATTCTAGCTTTTTTTTTTTTTTATAAATATAATGAATATTTCTTACTTTCAGAGCTTGTATACAGTACACCAATATGGAGATGCATTAAATAATTGGGAGTTTAACACCTGGCGGAAAAAGCTAATTTGGACCTGACAGTCTGTAGATAACAGCAGAGGGTGCACAAAAGTTTTTTTTGTTTGACGTGTATCGCAGGCAAAAAAAAAAAAAAACCCACTTTTTATAGTGAATAACATCCACTCCCTCTTTCAACAGGACCCCGTCTACAAGACAGCTCTGTCCTCATTTAAACAGAACATCTGTACCTATAAGGAGATCCGCTATGACACCATCAAACTGCCAGACTGTTTGCCTGGCACAGACCCATTCTTCACCTACCCCGTGGCATTGAGCTGTTACTGTGACCTCTGCAAGATGGACTATAGTGACTGTACCGTGGAGAGCAGCGAACCCGATGTTTGCATGAAGAGTCGCATATCCATTTGATGTTCCTCAAATTAAAAATGCATGTTTGGAAACTAGAAGGAAACCTCTGCTGAGAGTATGAAGCCTGCCTTTGCTTCCATCTGCTAAAAATGCTAGTTGCCTGTCAAGCTGACAACTTGGGTCAGCTGCATTAAAATTCACTAATCTGGAAGTAGTACCGTATGTACCACTGGGAATTCCAACTGGCTGTAGATAAAGCCAGGCAACCAGCATTTTCTGAAGGAGGTAAACAATGACAGACAATAGGTTTCTCTCAGGACAGATTTCCTTTTAGTCTGGCCCTGGTTTCTTCTTTAACCCTATAAATGGAATGCCAGGAAAACAGCTAACTATTCAATTTCTATGTATATATTGTATGCTTATTGTTTTTTTTCCTGCCAAAGTATTTGATTGTGTAGCCAATTGTGTTTCTTTTACATCTCTGCTACACAGCACAGCTGGATAGGTAACGTTTCCTGGTATAAGAATGCAGCTTTCTAGGTCACCTCTTCTGCCTGCAACCAGAATCAGCAGGAATGTAGGCCAGGAACTAGTTAAAGGATAACTCCACTTTTGTAGGTAATAAAATTAGAAAATAAAAAATTAATAGAGTACACAAGTCATATTGTAATTGAATGTTAATAAAAGTTACCTTTCCTCTTCTGCAGCTCTGTAATTTTCTATAAAATGCAATATGGCTACCTGGAGGCGTCTGTACACAGGTGGCATACAGACCCCCCCCACAGAAATTTAATTTTCTGCTTGTGTGATTGGATCACTGGTTTTCCCAGAAGTCTGCACTAAGTTGCAAGTAAGATTTTGAGCATCCCATGCAATAAAAATGTCATTGTTGGCATCTAAAGGGATGCAGGCCTTGCCACTTTCTCATTCGAGCCCTGCAGGTGCAGCAGCTGACTGAGAATTACAAAACCACTCCCATACAGATTCACTTAGCACATGGACAAAATTTCTTCAGAATAACCAACGGTAGAAATCTGCAAACAAGTTTGGTAAAATCCCTGCAATGTACACCCAGAGGGGAATGTTTTGTTTTTGTTTTTTTCCTCAACAAAAATGGAGTTACTCTTTTAAGTGAACCAGGAAGAGGTAGAGACACTTCCTGGATGTGCAGTGTGGCAGGGGTATGAGGGATCACAATGGTGACTATAAAGAAGTACTGATATATTTTATTTTTTTTATTCTAAATGGGTATTTAGACATTTGCCTTGAGCTCCATGTCAATGCTCATTTATTTCTTTACTAACTATATAGTGTAAAAACTTTAGTCTATAAAAAGGGGTCTCCAAACCAGTTTACTGTCCTTCAGACTTTAGGGGGGCCAGACTGGCCAGTGGGAGTAGAAAAGGTCCTGACGTCAGTGGAGGGGTGGGGGACAGTGCCCCATCTTTGCTGCGATTGGGAGGAATTGTGCCCCCCATCCTTAGGAGGCATTATATCCCTTCAATGGGTCAGTGAGGGTGGAATTATACCCCATAGTTGGTTTCAGTGAATGAGACAGTGCTCCAAGGGCCAGATAATAGCATCTGACTCCTCCCCCCAGGCCGCAGTTTGGAGACCACTGCTATACAACAATACAAACCCCCCTAAATGATTTACACATCACTACCTCATTCTGTAGACATGTGCCTTAAATGGGAAAATGTTGTAATAAGACAATGAACTCATTTATACACAGGTTGAAATCTGTAGAACAGGCTAAACTAGACCTGTGGCTGAATCTCTATTAAACTATATTATACTGTATCTATGGAGGGTCAACAATCCTGTACAAAACTAAAATCAAGGGTTAATATCACACAACAGGAAGAGTCCAGCCTGACACATGAAGGATGCTACTGCTTACCAGGAAAGGGGGGACGGGAAGGGAGACACTATACTTGGTTTTACTAATAAAGAAGCTTTCTGTACCTTGAAAGTAATGTATCTGTGCCTCTACCTGCTTGTATTTCCATGGTACCACCAGGAGGTTCTATTTTAGGAGAGTTAGGGGTGATAGGATTGACCCTTATTTTAGTTTTTATTTCACATTTGTATTGCAGTCTGCTTGGGAGAGATTCACCAGCTTTATTTGTGCTGGAGACTTGTCAGTTACATAATTAATTGGAAATTTCAGTTGTCACTGGAGCAGGAGGTAACGGGGATACCCTGTTCTTATGACAGCTTTGTTCCCCTCACTTTAGGGAGATTGACAAATCACTTACTGTTGTGTCTCCAGGACTTCTAGACACTGTAAATCTTCCCATGGGGACACAGACAAACAATATGACAGGTTTTAGCCATTCCCTACTGTATAGAGTCTGCTTTGCCAACCCTTTTCTGACAATATAATTTCCCTGGTTGCCAAGCATATTCACTGGCTTCAGTACTTTGAGTCACTGACTTGGAACACTTATGCAGATTAGACATTCAAACTTTACTTTTAATAATCTGCATGCTTGGTTCAGGTTAATGACTTGAAATAATGCCAACTACTTGGTTGCAACTGCCTGCAGTAAGGATGGGCTCAAGCGTGTTCTCCGCTCCACATGCCTGAACCCGCTAGGAAGCTTACACTGCGCAGCGCTAATCACAGGCAGTGGGACATTTCCCGATCCGCGCCTGCACAGATCCGGAAATGTCTCACTGCCTGTGATTAGCGCTGTGCAGTGTAAGCTTCCTAGCGGGCTCGGGCATGTGGAGCTGTGAACACACCTGAGCGCATCCTTCGTTAGCATTTTTATGAGGTTAGCAATGGTACCCTCCTTATTTCTCTCAGTAAAGACTTTCAAACTCCTGCACCCCAACTGCTTATATGCCCTCCTGTATTATCTAGTAACTGAAATGTATAGTATAGTCTACTTTCATATACATATTACCAGAAGAATGTAAGATACCCTGCTTAATGGCTGAATTTGCTTTTCAGAACTTTAGAACGTAGTAATCATTTGTGCTGTAAAAAATAAATAAAACAAAGCTACAACATGCTCTCATCAAGAGTGCCATCGTATTTGATTTAACCACCAAGAACGATGTCTGGGATATTCAGAAGTGATACAAAAAGCAACTCTTACCAACAGCAACCAGATGCATGCTTGGTTTAGCAAACTAATACTTTGGTTTGGTTTAAATACATTTTTCTGATAGTAGAGCTGCATGAGTTTGGGAAAAATGAGAATTGCAATTTTTTGCTTAGAAAAAATAAATATCAAAGATTCTCACGGCGTAACACCATATTTCACAATATACAAAAAAAATTGGGCTAACTTTACTGTTTAGTTCTTTATTTAAGTATTTTTTTCCCAAAAAGTATATATATATAATATATATATATATACATTATATATATATAAATAAATAAATATATAAATGTTTGGGGGTTCTAAGTAATTTTCTAGCAAAAAAAAAATTATGATTTTAAACTTGAAACCAATAAGTGTCAGAAAAAGGTTTAGTCTTTAGGTGGTTAAACTTCCCTCATTTAGAGACCGAAGTTCATTCATAGTTACATAGTTAGTCAGATTGAAAAAAAGACAAGTCCATCTAGTTCAACCATAAAAAAAATGTAAATAAAAAAAAAATATCATACAATCCCATATACCCACAGTCGATCCAGAGGAAGGCAAAAAAAAAAAAAAAACTGAAAAGCTGGATCCAAATTTGCTACAAGGAAAAAAAATCCCTTCCTGACCCCAAAGAGGCAATCAGATTTTCCCTGGATCAACTTTACCTATAAATGTTAGTACCCAGTTATATTATGTACATTTAGGAAAGAATTCAAGGCTTTTATAAAAAAAAAAAAAAAAAAAGCAATCTACTGAGCTGGCCAGAACCACCTCTGCAGGGAGTCTATTCCACATTTTCACAGCTCTTACTGTGAAGAAACATTTCTGTATTTGGAGATGAAATCTTTTTTCCTCCAGAAGTAAAGAGTGCCCCCTTGTCTTCGGTGATGACCTTAAAGTGAATACCTCAACACCAAGTTCGCTATATGGACAACTTATGTATTTGTTAATCCTATCTCCCCTTAATCTCCTCTTAAGAGAATAAATTCAGTTCCTCTCTAATCTTTCCTCATAGCTGAGCTCCTCCATGCTGCTTTGTCAGTTTGGCTGCCCTTTTCTGCACTGTCTCCAGTTCCCCCGATATCCTTTTTGAGAACTGGTGCCCAAAACTGAACTGCATATTCCAGATGAGGTCTTACTAATGATTTGTACAGGGGCAAAATTATCTCTCTCTCTGGAGTCCATACCTCTCTTAATACAAGAAAGGACTTTGCTCTCTTTGGAAACCACAGCTTGGCATTGCATGCTATTATTGAGCTTACGATGTTCCAAAACCCCCAGATCCTTCACCATTGATTCTCCCAGTTGTACTCCCCTAGTATGTATGATGCATGCATATTCTTAGCCCACAAGTGCATAACTTTACATTGAGCGACATTAAACCTCATCTGCCACATAGTCGCCCAATTAAAAACGGAGCATTGAGGTCGGCTTGTAAATTGGAGACATCCTGTAAGGACGTTATTCCACTGCATAGCTTGGTGTCATCTGCAAAGACACAAATGTTACTTTTAATCCCAGACCCAATATCATTTAAAAGATATTAAAAAGTAAGGGTCCCAGCACTGAACCTTGAGGTACACCACATTCCTTTGATCTAAAGAACAAAGTGTTACAATGTTTATAGTTAGCTCAATGGCTGAGGAATGTTGTAAAGGTTTATTTTTACCATTCCGTCTCCTGACCCTGGGTTGCAGGATCAGTGCTCATTAGAACGGACATCAATTTCTTCTGACAGCGCCAAATACAGATTACTCTTTTTTGTAATTCAGTGCCACAGTCAATGCCCTGGCATAAGGAAATCACTTTTCATAAAAAACATTGTGCTTTTGAGTATTTTTTTTTCCAAGGCCAATGTCACACTGGCGATTTCTAAGACCTCAAAGAAGCCAAGGATGCTTCTACAGCATCGCTCCCACAGATGCAAGTGATATTCTGCATCCTTTATTGCAGAAAGGGAGCAATGCTGTAGGACCAGGCAAGTATTTATTAAGCAATCCTGCTGCTGGCAATTTGCAAACAGTGACAGGGCTGCTTATCCGACATGAGCCTATGGGGTGAAAATAGTATTAGGCCTTCTATTAAAACACATTTACAACCTTCAATAAATTTAATATTTTGCAAGTATTCTGCTTGGTTCTGCTTCCAAGCCAGGCTGTGTGCATTTATGGACACACAAAGCATTGCTTGGCCAGGCCCCCCCCCCCCCCCCACACGATTCAATTCTGCTGCTCTTATGAATGCAGGAAAGAGAAGCAGTGCTGCTGCACATGGATTAAGAGGAGTCTCACATGAGTGTTTAGGGGGTGGCTGTGGGTGGGGCACAGGAAGATTTATTTTTTTTTTTTCCCCCCTTATGTGGAACTTTAGACAATAAAAATTGGTGAACAGGCAGGAATTTCTTTTTAATGCAGAAGTGACATGCTTTGTCTCTTCTGCATTAAAATTACCTACCTGCCCACCCCTGCAGTGAGCTCCTCATGCGTGGTATAATTGTAGAAATTTGGCAATGTTGAAGTCTACGGAACTCCTGTGCATGCGCGGGAGTGACGATATCCCTGCCCAGCTTGCTACCTAGAACCCGGATGCTCGAAGATGTCAGCAGCCGGCGGGGAGCTCCAAACTGTTTCATTACTGGGGCCAAGGCAAGTATAGTTCCGCTTTAACCACTTGCCGACCGCCGCACGACGATATACGTCGGCAGAATGGCACGTACAGGCAGGAGGGCGTATATATATAAGTCCCTACCTGCCTGCGGGTGGGGGGCCCCATCAGCCCCCCCCCCCGGTGCCTGCGGCGGTCTGCATCGTTGGGGGAGCGTTTGGAGATAAGGGGGAGGCCACTCATTCGTGGCCCCCCCTCGCGATCGCTCCCGGCCAATCAAATACTTCCTATAGCCCTGTCATGTAAACAGGGCTAGAGGAAGTGATGCCATCCCTAACAGCCGCGGGTGGGGGGCCCGATCGGGCCCGCCCCCGTGCCTGTAATTGTTCGGGACATTGGGGGAGGGAATCGGAGATGGGGGGGGGGGGGACACGCGAGTTGCACAACACTACACCAACACAACACAAACAGTAGAACACTCTAGGCACACTTTTCACACCCCAGCCCACCCCCCCCCCCCGATAGCCCCCCTGCACCCCCTGTCACAGTGACACCAAAGCAGGTTTTTTTTTTTTTTTAACTGTTAACTGCATTGGTGCATTGTGACCCTAATAACTGTTAGGGCAGTTAGATTTTAGCCCCCTTTAGGTCTAGGAACCCCCACTAATAAAGGTTTAACCCCGTGATCACCCCCCGTCTCCAGTGTCACTAAGCGATCGTTTTTTTGATCGCTGTATTAGTGTCACAGTTGACGCTAGTTAGGGAGGTAGGTATTTAGGTTTGCCGCAGCGTTTTATAGCATCAGGGACCCCCCATATACTACCTACTAAAGGTTTTAACCCCCGATTGCCCCCTAGTTAACCCTTTCACCAGTGATCACCATATAACTGTTACGGGTGACGCTGGTCAGTTAGTTTATTTTTTATAGTTTCAGGGCACCCGCCGTTTATTACCTAATAAAGGTTTAACCCCCTGATCGCCCGGCGGGTGATATAAGTAAGGTTTTAGAGTCAAATAGGGTCTGCGTCACCCCAGGCAGCGTCGGGTTAGTGCCAGTACCGCCAACACCCACGCACGCAGCATACACCTCCCTTAGTGGTATAGAATCTGAACAGATCGATATCTGATCAGATCTATACTAGCGTCCCCAGCAGTTTAGGGTTCCCAAAAATGCATTGTTAGCGGGATCAGCCCAGATACCTGCTAGCACCTGCGTTTTGCCCCTCCGCCCATCCCACCCGAGTGCAGTATCGATCGATCACTGTCACTTACAAAACACTAAGCACACATAACTGCAGCGTTCGCAGAGTCAGGCCTGATCCCTGCGATCGCTAACAGTTTTTTGGTAGCGTTTTGATTCAGTCGCTAACAGTCAGGAGCTTTTTTTTTTTCCTGTGAGTCTCACTAGTGTACTACTAAATTTAGAGCCCAAAATGGCAAGTCAAACGTACACTAGTGAACAGGCCTACTTGTTTCTGAGTATGACAGATAGTGAAGAGGAGGTCACTCATCTGTCAGAATCAGGCTCAGAATACGACCCAGTAGACGACAGCGGCTCCGTGACAGATAGCTCTGACGGCGGAGTTGTGGTCCATGCTAAGGTCAGGCGTACCAGACCCCAAACTCCTCCTTCTGTTGTTGAGGTGCAGGAACCGCAGGTCGCTCGTAGGAGGCAGACACGTACTAGAGCCGCTATTCCTTCTGGTGAACAGGCAAGCACCAGCGGCCTAGTACACCCTGGACGTAGTCAAACCAGCACTGCAGTATCACGTGGTGACGTGGCGAGTCCCATAAGTGCAGTTCCAGCTGGCAAGCACAAGTAGTGTCCCGCTGCCACCAAGAAGAAGACAAAGACAGGCCCGTCGTGCCCATAGTGCCCTTCCTGCAGAATTCGCCAATGCTGATTGGGTGCCCACCACTTCTGCAGAACCTGTACTTCCCCCATTCACTGGCCAACCCGGTATTCAGGTGGAAACAGCTGATTTTACGTCACTTGATTTTTTTTTCGCCGTTTTTCACCGAAGATCTCTATAGATCTATTGTGGACCAAACCAATTTGTACGCTGGTCAACACATCGCCGCTAATCCCCAGTTGTCCACCCTTGCCAGAGATTGGAGACCAATTACGGTCCCCGAATTTAAGATCTTTCTGGGCCTTTCCCTCATCATGGGCGTAGTTAAAATGGGTACGTTGCGTTCATATTGGTCCACTGAGCCAATGTACCATATGCCTGTGTTCTCTGCCTCCATGTCCAGGGCACGATACGAACAGATTTTGCGGTTCATGCACTTCAACGACAATGAACTCTGTCGTCCTCGTGGAGACCCTGGATACGATCGGCTCTATAAAATTCGGCCCCTCATAAACCATTTCAACCAATGTTTTGCAGACTTGTTTACTCCCCATCAAGTTGTCTGCGTTGACGAGTCCCTGATTAAGTTTACTGGCCGCTTGTCATTCAAACAATACCTTCCCAGCAAGCGTGCCAGATACGGGGTCAAGATGTATAAGCTCTGCAACAGGGCCACAGGCTATACATGTAAATTTATGGTTTATGAAGGCAAAGATAGCCACATAGAGCCGACAAACTGCCCTGACTACATAGGGAGCGCTGGCAAGATTGTGTGGGACTTGGTGTCACCCTTATTCGGAAAGGGTTACCACTTGTACGTGGACAATTATTACACGAGCGTGCCACTGTTTAGTCACTTGTTTGATCAGCAGATTGGAGCATGTGGCACTGTGCGACCTAATCGCCGGGGCTTTCCCCAGCGGCTTGTAGATTCCCGTCTTAGGCTGGGGGAGAGAGCCTGCTTGAAGTGTAATAACTTGCTCGCTATGAAGTGGAGGGATAATAAGAATGATTTTGTTCTTACCTCCCTTCATGCAGACACGACGGTCCAAATTACTACGGCGGCTGGTGTTCTGACGAAACCCCTCTGTGTCCACGAGTACAACCAAAACATGGGAGGGGTGGACCTCAACGACCAGATGTTGGCGCCGTACCTAGTTGCCCGTAAGGCTAGAAGCTGGTACAAAAAAGTGTCTATTTACTTATTCCAATTAGCTTTGCTGAACGCTCATGTGCTATACGGAGCTTCAGGACGTACTGGATCCTTCCTTAAATTCCAGGAAGAGATCATCGGAGCCCTTCTGTTTCCAGACGGTGCTCCACCTCACCTTCCCAATCCAAATGCAGTTAGCCGGCTGCATGAGCGGCATTTTATTTATGTCCTCCCGAGTACCCCTATCCAACGAGCCACCCAAAGAAAATGTCGTGTCTGCAGAAAGCGCGGATTTAGGCGTGACACCCGTTATTATTGTCCCCGCTGTCCTGACAATCCTGGTCTTTGCATCGGTGAATGTTTTGAACGCTACCATACACTAGTTGAGTATTAGCGTAGGGTACAGCATTGCACAGACTAGGCACACGTTCTCAAGAATGCCATCGCATTTTGAGACCAAAACCGCTGGAACCGTTACAACAGTTCCGTTAGAACTGTTACAGTTACAAACAAAAGTTTAAAAAAAAAAAAATAAAAAATAGTTTTATTGTTCTCTTTCTCTCTATTCTCTCTCTATTGTTCTCTTTTTTACTGTATTCTATTCTGCAATGTTTTATTGTTAACCATTTTTTTGTTTTTAGGTACGCCATTCAGTTGCAGCGCGGATTTATCTATCTTGACAGCAACAGCGTTTGCTCCCACGATACATAAAGCCGTGACTCCAACGCTGTAGGAGGGGATTTCACCACCACAGTTAAAAAAGAAGAGCATATATGCCGAAGCATGGGGGCAGTAGGGGCGGAGGAGCGATTTGCTCCTAATGCCGCCTACATACGGTCGAAATTCCGACGGAGGCTTGCCCGTGGAAAATTCCGACCGTGTGTACGCGGCATAACTTTTTTGCGGGAGGATGTCCCCATGCTTCGATATATATATATATATATATATATATATATATATATATATATATTATATTATATATATATTTATTTATATTATATTACATTATTTATATTATATTAAAATTTTTTATTTATTTTTACACAGGTTAAAAAAAAAATTTATTTTTTACTTGTTTTTTTTTGGTATTTGCTTTGCAGGTATGGTAAATCTTACAGTTATACTGTAAGGTTACTTTGTTTTATTGTTAACCATAATTTGCTTAGCAGGTACGCCATTCAGCTGCAGCGTGGATTTATTTATCTTGACAGCAACAGCATTTGCTCCCACGATACATAAATCCGTGACTCCAGCGCTGTTGGAGGTGATTTCACCACCACAGTTAAAAACAAAATGGTGCATGTATGCCCATCATTAGAAGTGGGTGGATGAAGGGAGGTATTCTAATGGTGGGCATACCCACCGATCAATCTTTTTTTTCATTCAGCCTACAGGCTGCATGAAAAAAAAAAAAGAAGATTACAATATATGCATACTGGTATGTTGCGGGACTTTGAGTGGTTATACCAGAATGATGCCGGCGGGTTTAGGTATTATCTTGGTATCATTCTTTTCAGCCAGCGGCCGGCTTTCATGTAAAAGCAATCCTAGTGGCTAATTAGTCTCTAGACTGCTTTTACAAGCAGTGGGAGGGAATACCCCCCCCCCCTCCCACCGTCTTCCATGGTTTTCTCTGGCTCTCCTGTCCCAACAGGGAACCTGAGAATGCAGCCGGTGGTTCCGCCAGCTGACCATAGAGCTGATCAGAGACCAGAATGGCTCCAATCATCTCTATGGCCTAAGAAACCAGAAGCTACAAGCATTTCATGACTTCTATTTCGCCGGATATAAACAGCGCCATTGGGAAATTGGGAAAGTATTTTATCACGCCGATCTTGGTGTGGTCAGATGCTTTGAGGGCAGAGGACAGATCTAAGAGTATCTGTCACTACCTATTGCTATCATAGGGGATATTTACATTCCCTGAGATAACAATAAAAATGATAAAAAAAATATATATAAATGAAAAGGAACAGTTGAAAAATAAAAAAGCAAAATCAATAATAATAATAAAAAAAAAAAAATAAATAAAAAAAAAAAAAAAAGCACCCCTGTCCCCCCGTGCTCTTGCGCAAAGGCGAACACAATCGTCGGTCTGGCGTCATATGTAAACAGCAATTGCACCATGCATGTGAGGTATCACTGTGAAGGTCAGATCGAGGGCAGTAATTTTAGCAGTAGACCTCCTCCGTAAATCTAAAGTGGTAACCTGTAAAGGCGTTTAAATGCTTTTAAAAATGTATGTAGTTTGTCACCGCTGCACGTTTCTGCGCAATTTTAAAGCATGTCGTGTTTGGTATCCATGTACTCGGCCTAAGATCTAATTTTTTATTTCATCAAATATTTGGGCAAGATAGTGTGTTTTAGTGCATTAAAATTTAAAAGTGTGTTTTTTCCAAAAAAAATGCGTTTGAAAAATCGCTGCGCAAATACTGAGTGAAAAAAAAAATGAAACACCCACCATTTTAATCTGTAGGGCCTTTCAACGTAATTTTCTTGCAAAAAAATATTATTTTCTCATGTAAACAAAAAAAGTGTCAGAAAGGGCTTTGTCTTCAAGTGGTTAGAAGAGTGGGTAATGTGTGACAGTTCAAAACCCCCCAAATGACCCCATTTGGAAAGTAGACACCAAGCTTTTTGCTGAGAGGCATGTCAAGTCCATGGAATATTTTATATTTTGACACAAGTTGCGGGAAAAATAATAATTATTTTTTTATTTTTTTGCACAAAGTTGTCACTAAATGATATATTGCTCAAACATGCCATGAGCATATGTGGAATTACACCCCAAAATACATTCTGCTGCTTCTCCTGAGTACGGGGATACCACATGCGTGAGACATTTTGGGAGCCTAGCCACGTACGGGACCCCAAAAACCAAGCACCACGTTCAGGATTTCGAAGGGTGTGAATTTTTTAATTCACTCCTCACTGCCTATCACAGTTTCAGAGGCCATGGAATGCCCAGATGGCACAAAATAACCCCAAATGACCCCATTTTGGAAAGTAGACACCCCAAGCTATTTGCTGAGAGGTATGGTGAGTATTTTGCAGATCTTGCTTTTTGTCACAAAGTTTTGAAAAAAAAAATTTTTTTTTCTTTTCTTTCTTCATTTTCAAAAAAAAGGAGAGCTGCAAAATACTCACCATGCCACTCAGCAAATAGCTTGGGGTGTCTACTTTCCAAAATGGGGTCATTTGGGGGGGGTTTGTGCCATCTTGGCATTTTATGGCCTTCAAAACTGCGATAGGTAGTGAGGAGTGAAATCAAAAATTTACGCCCTTAGAAATCCTGAAGGCTGTGCTTGGATTTCGGGGTCCCGTACACGGATAGGCTCCCAAAAAGTCCCACACATGTGGTATCACCGTACTCAGAAGAAGCAGCAGAATTTATTTTGGGGTGTAATTCCACATATGCCCATGGCATGTGTGAGAAATATATCATTTAGAGACAACTTTTTGTAAACTTTTTTTTTTTTTTTGTCATTATTCAATCAAAAAAAATATTCAATGGGCTCAACATGCCTCTTAGCAATTTCATTAGGGTGTCTACTTTCCAAAATCGGGTCATTTGGGGGGGGTTTTGTACTTCCCTGCCATTTTAGCACCTCAGGAAATGAGATAGGCAGTCATAAACTAAAAGCTGCGTAAATTCCAGAAAATGTACCCTAGTTTGTAGACGCTATAACTTTTGCGCAAACCAATAAATATACGCTTATTGACATTTTTTTTACCAAGGACATGTGGCTGAATACATTTTGGCTTAAAAGTAGGACTAAAATTGAGTTTATTGGATTGTTCTTATAACAAAAAGTAGAAAATATAATTTTTTTTAAAAAAAATGTCGGTCTTTTTCCGTTTATAGCGCAAAAAATAAAAAAAATAAAAAAAAATCGCAGAGGCAATCAAATACCAATCAAAAGAAAGCTCTATTTGTGGGAAGAAAAGGACACCAATTTCGTTTGGGTACAACATTGCATGACCGCGTAATTACCAGTTAAACCAGTGCAGTGCGAAATTGTAAAAAGTCCTCTGGTCTTTAGGCTGCATAATGGTCCGGTCTGAAAGTGGTTAATGCACCAAGATTAAAAAAATAAAAATAAAAATACACTTTTTAATGCAAAAAAAGCACAATATATTTTTTTGTAAAATATAAAAGATGATGTCACGGCAAGTAAATAGATACCATGTCACGCTTTAAAATTGCGCACACCCACACAACGGTGACAAACTATGTAAATTTTACTATCCATAGGCGATGCTTTAAAAAGCCTTCACAGGTTACCACTTGTATAGAGGAGATCTAGTGCTAGAACTACGGCCCATGATCAGACGTTCGCAGCGATACCTCACATGTGTGGGACTAGCACGAGGGGACATGGGGGGGGGGGGGGGGGGGGGGGCACTTTCCTTTTTTTTTTTTTTATTACAAAATTTATTTTTTGATCACTGTTATTGCCGTCACAAGGAATGTAAACATCCCCTGTGACAGCAATAGGGACGCGACAGGTACTCTTTATGGAGGGATCTGGAGTCTATAAGACCACAAATCCCTCCTTTGGGCTTGAAAGCATTCAAAAAACGCCAAAAATCGGCGTGCATGCATGGTTGTCTCATAATTTTTATTATAAGTCATCTAACATTAAGGCCCCTTTCACATGGACGGACCGTTCAGATCCGCCTGTCAGTTTTGACGGCGGATCTGAACGGGCGCTCCATGTTAGTCTATGGAGCGTCGGATGTCAGCGGAGACATGTCCGCTGACATCCGACCCGGTCCGATCCGCCAAAAGCAGACGTATGGCCCCACGTCCAGATCTGTCGCTGGCGGATCGGATCGGGTGAGATCTGATGAAAACGGACACTGTCCGTTTTCATCCGATCTCTCCATAGAGACCAGAGGCGCTCGCAAGCCCCTCCCCGCTCAGTTAGCGGAGAGGGACTTGTCATCCGCCGGCTCAGCGGAATCAACGGAGAGATCTCCCGCTGAGCCGGCGGACAGAGGCGGACTCCGTGGAAGCGGAGTCCGCCTCGTGTGAAAGGGGACTAATAGAAAAACTTAATGAGGTTAGATATTATTGTGTATATAATATCAATTAGCAGCAGCGTTAGTGCTGTAGCACAGCTAATGTAGTTAAGAAGGAAGATGATGAAGCAGAACTGAAACTGCTCAGAATTGTGCTAAGAAACATTAAAAAAAATGAATGTTGAGATAAAAAAAGTGTATCCTGTATAAGTTTAACGGAATGCAAAAATCTATTTGAATAATAGGTTTATGCCGCAATGAGAAAAAAAAAAAAAAAAAAAAAAAAGAAAAAAAAGCCACACATTATAAAAACGAGAATTTTGGAAAACAAACAAAAACAACAATTTACATTTTGTTTGGTTTTAATATAAAATAATGGGAAAGACAAATTAAGGCATGTGACAAGAGATGAAACTGGACCAACATGAGGGAAAAGAATATTACAATAAATTTGTTTAACCATTTTTGAAGTCATCAAGAAGAAGTGTCCATGGTATCTCCTTCTGCAAACAAATACAAAAGAATAATAGGATTAAAGAGGACTGACTGAATCTGTCTGCCTTTTAAAGAAAAGAGAAAATAGGTCATTTTTTGTAGATGATCAGCTGATACTTAAAACATATCTACTAAGCAAATAAAAACAGTCCCACAGCAAAATTCATTTTGGGCTCCATTTGTAATAAATCTTTGTAGATTTACTTTCATCTGTGTTGTGTACATTGGCCACTATGCCGGGTAACTCACAATCATTGTTGTTGCCGCTCTGTTACATAACATTTTGAAACAAATAAATTGATTTTGTTTCAGTGTTTGCTGTGGACATTGGCTAAACCTCTCTCACCTCATCTAAAGTCCCAGGGCTATTTTTCCTGTTTTTTGTGCATTTTGGGCTCCAAAACCTTTTCAATACCAAGAATGCCTCTGATGGGGCTCCCAAATCTTTTCTATACCAAGAATACTTCTGCAGCTGATTTGAAATGAAGTGCAGAGAATAGAAGGAAATATTGGCAGAATTGTGGTGGATTTTACTTTTATTGTCTGGCTTTTAAGATTGTGTCCTTGTGCACCTCTGGATATTATTGTACTTAAAGAGAAAGTAAAGCCTCTTAAAAAAAGACACCCTGCAAGGCAAAGGCATAATGAGCTAGTATGCATAGCATACTAGCTCATTATGAATGACTTACCTGAAAACGAAGCCCCCGAAGCGGTCCTCTTTCACGATCTTCCGCGTCGCCAATCGCGGAGTGACTTCCGGGTCTCGCCGCTCCAGCGCTGTCATTCGCCGGAGCGGCGATGACGTCACTCCCGCGCATGTGCAGGAAAGCGGCATATCGCCGTGAACCTGGCATGCGCAGTGCGCCTGCGCGCCGCTGTCTACGGTGCATGCGCCCTAGACAGCGATGCCTTTTCTTTTCTAAATATCTCCTAAACCATGTAGGTTTAGGAGATATTTATTGGACCTACAGGTAAGCCTTAATCTAGGCTTACCTGTAGGCCAAAGTGCTTTGGAAGGGTTTACTTCAACTTTAATGGGATTAATGTTAAAGTACCCACTGACCTGTTGCCTACCTTCTTTCCTGCAACTCCTAAATCAGTTGCTGCAATACAGCTAATCAAAGCTACATGGAATGTTCAGTTGATGGTTTTCAGTGCTGCATAGTTGGAGTGAACTAAACTTACTCATTTCATTGAACATAAAGGCATCCTGGTACTCTTTCATGTACTGCGTTGATCTGGATTCATCAAGAAATAGAGAATATACTCGCTTAATGTCATCTACTTGGACCTCACTGCCCTGAAATAAAACAGACCTTGATTATCAGCTGGCTGCCATACATAATTCATGTATAAATGAAGTATACATAGTATTCATTCACAGAGAGTCAATATAATACACAGACACAAAACAAACATTTACATCAGTGCTTGCCTCTACAGAAGTTTACACCTGAATGTCCCATTAAGATGAAACTGAAGAAAAAAAAAAAAAAAATTGTACAAATGCTGCCGAGATAAGGACTGGCACTCATTGCGTTAGTGCCCAAGTCTGGCAGTGCAAGATGTGGGGCTAGGGTGTGCCTATTGATCCATAACCACAAAGTGATAACTAGATAGGAAGTTTTATACAGCATTACAGGGTGCAACAAGGAAGACGTCACCTGACGAAACTGTGTAAGGAGGAGCGGCGTGCTGACGTCACCGCGAACGCAAAGTCCCAGAAGGAACGGGCAGTTATCGAGAGCCAGCCGGCCGGCTCGAATGTATTTACACGCTATTTTTACTACGACAAATTGTAAGTGTTACCTTGTCTTAAGTTAAATCCTTTTTAGAATTACACTAGAATTACTAGAGAAGCCCTTTTTATCCTTACATGGGGAAACATTGACTGATGGCAACACGAGGACACCTAGAGTGGAGGATCTGGGACATCCTGCGGCTAGGCACAGAGACCTGGGCTGGGGTATAAGCCACAAGCGAATGCAATCGCCTTAAGAAAAAAAAAAAAAGAGAGAGATATCCAGCTGGTACGCGGCAGCGTGTTTTAAAGGTGGAGGAACTTTCCTAATATATCCCGTCACATCTTCTTGGGTGTTTTCGTTATACATCACTGTGGATCAATCGGTTGAGAAACTTCCATATGAACTGTTTTCTTCAAATTGTGCATGTTGTGGAACACTTTTCTTCATAGCAACTACAGAGTGACATGGACACTCATGGCACTTTAGTCCTTTGTGTTTTTGTGCGATTCACATATTTAGGTTTTGATTTTGTTACCAACGTTTGGTATTGCATCACTATTTTTATATTGGGAGGGTTTGTAGCACTCACAGATTCTGATGCAAGATGGATGATAGATGTCACTATACACTATCTTTTCTATTCATTAGTATTACAGTGCAGCTTATTTTATTACAACAAATGTATTGTGCCCTTATTTAAAGCCACAGGTTTGATTTAACCACCTCAATACCATACTTTTACCCCCTTCCAGCCCAGGCCAGTCATGCAACACCGTACCCATATGAAGTTTTTATTAGGGTTGCACCAATACCGAGTATTTTCATTACTACATGTACTCGTGAAAATAGTACGATACCCGAAACCAATTCTGAGTCTATACAAAATGAATTAGTGCAAATCACATTGCAAAGGATTGCATGCAGTTCCCCGCTATAGGTATGCGGAAGGCACCTGCCAGACGGTGAAGGTTTCCAGTGAGGCTTTAGTAAGTGAAATGCCCGAGCAGCACGGGAGAGGGATAGGGGCTCTCAGGTGCACAGGGCACAGAAGATGGTGTTATCAGTCCCCGGATCCAAGCAAAAGAAGAGATGGGCAGTCTGGTCGGGAGGAGGCGAAGGAGGGCATTTTCCACCCAGCCAGAGAGGGTTGAGGTTGTGGTTGGGGGGGGGGTGGAGAATTGGGATGAGCGCAGTGCCCGCACTGACAATGCTGTAGATCGGCTTAAGGTGCCGCTCCTCTACCCGACACTGCATTGTCCCTGGATCACCCAGCAGCAGCAAGAATCTATCCCAGTTGGCACCCCATGGTATGTGCACCGTCCTGGGTGGGGATCTGGTGGAGGGGAGTGTTGCCTGCTGTACGTAAATAAAGTGGTGGGGATTGGCAAAAAGGGAGTAACACAGGTAGGGGGGTACTGAAGTTGGGGAGTAGGGAAGGGAGCACGTAAGCGAGCTGAGGTGCCATCTCCTGGGCCCAATTTGAGCCCTAGTGATCTCCCTCCCTGTGTATTCAACCTCTTTGGTTACATGTCAGCCTGCCCCCTCCCCCTTGCCAGACATTTTACATCCCCCTTTTCAAGCTGTACCGCGCCCCCCCCCCCCCCCCCAAAGTTCATTGGTAGTAGGGTTAGACTGGCATGGCAGGGAATGAGGCTGGTGGTGCCAGCATGGTCATAATGTGCCATCTGCCTAGATAAAGCCATGTAGCCCACATGCACTGGAGAAGATGTAGGAAGGAAGCATTGCTGCACTTAAATGGCACTTCCCTGTCTTTCTATACTGGGTTCACACAGGATCGGTGGGGGAAACCGCATGCGATTCTTTGCAGTGCGATTTGAGCTCATTCCTTTTATATGGCCTCAAATCGCACTGCAAAAGTATCGGAAAGTACTTGACCAAAAGTATCGGTCCTCGCCGGTAAAAAAAATGGTATTGGGGCAGCCCTGGTTATCTTTTTTTTGAGACCGCTAAAGCTTTCTTTTGGTGGTCTTTAATAAACCACTGTGTTTTGTAAGCAAAAAAAAGCAAACATTTGTCCCCCCCCCCCCCCCCTTTAGTTTTGCCCCCCCCCCCCCCCCCCCCCCTTTATAGGTTTTTTTTCGTTTGTTATAAAATAAATTTTGCAAATAAGTACTTTTTCTTCTTCACCAATGGGGCTTCAGTGCCCTGTTGTACTCACTGCATATACGAAGGAAAAGATTCCCAGCTCCAACCCCCTGAGTGCCCGGCCTACATCGACTCGCCTTCGCCTTTCCTCACATGCTGTCTGTGTGCGCAAAGGAGAGCCGATAGCCGATGACACTACAGTGGAAGTTCTGTTTAAGAGTATGAGCTGTGATTAGACACAGCTGATCATATGGTAAAGGGCCATTGCGATTGGCCCTTTACACCGATCTTTGATCCGCTGTGTCCAAGGCACACAGTGATCACAGGCACTTCCCAATGCGCATCCAGGGGGGGGGGGGGGGGGGTTGTGCGCGTTCTCGGGACGCCCTCCCAGAACTGGAGAGCCGCCATGTAGCTGTATATCAGCTATAGCGCGTTAGGAAACGTGGGTTAAACCACCTGTAATGTTGTAAACTCTGGGGAGTCCTGTATCTCTCTATAGTTGGCCATACCAGTAGGCCGTGCAGGTACAGTCTCAACCTGAGGTACAAATACTCCTCAAAAAACACTTTGCAGTTACTAGAGTAGAGGCTACTATTTACCATTATAACAGAGTTTTTGTATTTTGATTACGTAAAAGTACACATAAAAACTCAGTGTTCATTAACTCACCTTCCTTTTCCTACAGACGAGGCTTGCAGCAGTGATAAGCTGCATGGAGTACCTCAGAGAGGTTTCTAGACCAATCCGCGTCAATACAGTGTAAGCATCTTCACTCATGTCCACATCTTCCTCTTCACACCTAGCACAAGAGCAAATCTATCAAATAATGATAATGTTCCTCACTGGAGACTAATGTTGGTTTGTTACGTATGTACTGTTCAAGACTGTAACCCTTCATTCTAGCTCAAGTCATGTTGGAATCTGTCAACCTCAACACCATTCTTACTCCACTGTACTAAGGTGGTGTCCATTTTTTTAATGTGGTACATTGGTTCAAATTTGTGTTCTGTCCTGAAGGTTACAGTTTGTGTACACTAGCATTTGTTCAGAAATGCTTATTTATTTTTTCAATCATGTCAATGCAAAAACGGTTGATGCAGCTTATGCGGGGGTACACACGTGCGAATATTGGCCGTTACAGTTTGGCCCATGTGTACAGCTGTCTGTTCGAGAGAAAACTCATCTAATGACTGGCTTCTGTCAAAACGCGCATGCTTGAAAATCTTCAGCTGATCGGCATCTGATCCAATGCTTGCAGCCAATGGCCAGTGTGTTCTGGCTGGGGGGGGGGGGGGGGGGCCCAAAAGGTCAGTGGGGGAGATAACTGTACCAACATCACTTTTGTTAGTACACTGATGCATCCATTTTTTCTTTTCGCTCAGCCCGCTGCGTTTAATGAAAATAAACTTAAAGGTGTGTACCATGTTTTAATAGTCCAGAGGAACCTCCAAAAAAGGAAATCCGAAGCATCTGACAACTCAAACCCAACTTTCAAAGAAAATGTTAACATGCTACATTTGCTCGTCGACACAATCACCACAAAAACTTGTGACAGTGGTGAGTCTATGTGCTCCAGTTGTTGTCCTCGATATATTTTTAAAAATAAGGACAAATGGTCACAACTGTAAATGTTGCCGGTTCCAAAGCCAGAATAGTTGCTTCTAGTTCATATTTTTTTTAAAAGAACTATAATATTGTGGCTTTGGAACCAGCAACATTTACAATAGTTGGTTTGCGACACTAAAAACAGAACTTTCAAAAAAACGCCTCTCTGCTAGCATACATGTGGCTCAGTTTTTTCTATTGTACACAAGTCAACTTTTAATAACTTGCCTAGATTTAATATGACATATAAGCCATTCTTCTTGTTAGAGGAAACCTTTTATAAATGATAGACTTTAAATAAATATAAAAATAAATTTTTTTTTTTTTTATTATAATATACTAAAAGCTGATCTTTTTTAATAAAATAAAAAAAAAAAAGGATCAAAATATCAAGACAAGTAATAGTAGAGTTACATTATATAGCAATAGAGTCATCCAATAACTAACTTTCCTCAATGCAAGCCTCACCTGATCTTCAGGATCTGTTTGGTTTCTTTCTCATTGTATGGCGAAGTTGAAATAATCAGTAACCGATCCAGTAAATCGATGGGAATACCATGAGGACTCTGGTAGTTTGTGCCACGAATCCTACAAATAGAATAAAAATGTAAGTACAAATACCTAGAACTGGGCTTCTAAAGGGTATATCCTTTGTTCAGATGTGCTACTTTTACAAGAAACCTCAAGGGCACCTTGTATGGCAGCACGGTACAAGTCTGGAGGTTATGGCATTCCAACTAAAGATAAAATATTGTCTCTAGCTCAGACCTCTGATAGTATTTATATAGGTCATTACTACAGCTACACATGCTGATGGATAAAAAATAAAAATAAAAAGTAAGGTACAGCTATATCTCACCTTGTGATAAACCAACTAGAATCTATAGGTTTTATTTTATTTCACACCAATTCACTGAAGTAGCTTATATGGAAATTTTGTTTGGGTAAGCAGTGCAAAATCATAACACACTTTTTTTTTATCTTACCTAGTAATACCTCTGTTTGTAGCCATGATGAGAACTGGAGCCATATCACTTTCTAGCGCTCGATTTAAGAAGGAAAAGCATTCGATATCCAGCATGTGAACTTCATCAATGAACAGCACCTGATGGAAGACAAATGATTAGTACATTGATCAGACATAATTGCCGACAGTAGTGCATGTTTTTTTTTTATTGTATTTAATGGACAGCCACTGTACACATACGATCTTCCTGATCCCGACATTCTGGGAGAACATACCAGTAGGTCCTCCAGGAACTGCACACTTGTGCACAAAGCCCTGTGATCACAACTCACACAGTAATAAGACACAGTGGAACATGGGTGTAAAAAAAAAAAAAAAAAAAAAAAAAAAGATACAAAGCCAACGAGAGTGGCTCTGTACCTCATGATCACCAATCACAGCATGTAAACAAAGTGTTGTGTCTCACTTCCAGGCTGGTGATCAGGAAACACACACACACACAACCCCATGTGACAGGAAAGAAAGCCTATTGACACCCAGTCAGCACCAGTGATATGCAGTAACAGTGCCAATCATAAATAAAAATTTTCTAATCTCATTCTACAGTATATGTAAGCCCCGCCCTGACCTGTATATTAACCTCTCACCTCCCTATTCTGCACACTCTTTACATTAACTCCTTTGTCTCCGTCCTCCCACTATGTCACCTGTAAAAGGATCTTGGAGGTGTCAACTTTCCAAAAATGGGTCACTTCTGGGGTTTTTTTTTTTTTTATGGTCCTGGCATTTCTGTTTGCCATGTTTTATAACAAAGTATATTTTTTCCTGGTAGTGCATGGGGTTAAACATGCTGGTACTGTGTTGGTAATAATGGCATTACACAGGTAAATCATGAAGTAGGAATGGCCGACTTACCCCTGGGATGATCTCCGCTTTCCCTTCTTCTCTCCATTCTGCAACCTTTGCATTGATTTGCTCCCGGACCTCTGACTTTATTTCACCAGTATCACCTGTACAGGCAATAATTTGGGAATTTATTGAAGTGTAAAATCCATAACAAAAATATGAGGCAAAATTATAGAGAATTTGATTAAATACCACAGTAATACATGCCTCCCCCTCACATAAAGTTCAGAAATCTTTTTTTTTTCCCCCCACAAGAGCTGTGATGACAGAGTTCATATAAGCTCAACCTGATCTAAGATATGGGTCCATTAAGAAATGTTTTCATACAAGGATCACATACATTCTTTAAAAAAAAAAAAAAAAAAAATCACACATTTCGAATTGAAACCAATTATAAAAATACATGAAAGCTATGTGAATCTTGTGTAAAATATGTATAAATGCACCCATAGTGCTGCTATGAGGATACAAATGCTCCTCACACAAAAAGGTTTGCGAGAGGAACAAACATTTCATGCAGCAACAAAGTTAATATAATATTGGTTGATCCACAAACAAGCAGAGGTCAATATAGATTTTAAAAGTGCAGGATGAAGGAGAAGGCTATTTTTTTTTTTTTTTTTTATTATTGTAAGCCAGGTCCCGACAGCCTCTAGGCTGGTGTCTATGACCATTGGAAACTTCAGGGCATAGCAGTGATAGCCGAAGCTGTGCTTCTGACAACTTTTTACCAGAACGGAAATAAACATTTTTTAAAGCAGGAAAACAGACAAAAAAAAAAAAAAAAAAAAAAGCTGAAAAGTATTTTTAATATTTCCCTTCTTCCAACTCAACACACCATGTTTGGAGGTGGAGGAATGCTGCCTATATGACCCCAAGTACACCATCCCCACCGTCCAACATTGAGGTGGAAACATTATGCTTTGGGGGTGTTTTTCTGCTAAGGGGACAGGACAACTTCACCGCATCAAAGGGACGATGGACGTGGCCATGTACTGTCAAATTTTGGGTGAAAACCTCCTTCCCTCAGCTAGGGCATTGAAATAGGTCGTGGATGGGTATTCCAGAATGACAATGACCCAAAACACACAGCCAAGGCAACAAAGGAGTGGCTCAAGAAGAAGCACATTTAGGTCCTGGAGTGGCCTAGCCAGTCTCCAGACCACAAGCCCAAACAAAATATGTGGAGGGAGCTGAATGTTCGAGTTACCAAACGTCAGCCTTGAAACCTTAATGACTTGGAGAGGATCTGGAAAGAGATGTGGGACAAAATCCCTCCTGAGATGTGTATAAACCTGGTGGCCAATTATAAGAAAATGTCTGACCTCTGATTGCCAACAAGGGTTTTTCCACCAAGTACTAAGTCATGTTTTTGCAAAGGGGTCAAATACTTATTTTACTCATTAAAATAAAAATCAATTTATAAAACTTTTTTGAAATGCGTTTTTCTGGATTTTATTGTTATTCTGCCTCACTGTTAAAATAAACCTACCATTAAAATTATATAGGACTGATAATTTCTTTGTCAGTGGGACAAATGTACAAAATCAGCAGGGGATCAAATACTTTTTTCCCCCTCACTGTAATCTAAAGAAAACATTTTCTTACAGCTTGCTTTCCATACATAAACCCCCAACTCTATTCTGGGTGACATACCAGAAAACAGAGCAAGGAATCCCTGTGTCCTGCTGTTAATGACATCAATTTCATGCAATGACACAGTATGAACCACTTCTTTACGTTTCTGAAGTTCCCCATCAGGACACTGTACAAACTTCGTCTAAACCATGAAGAGGAAAGGAAAAAAAAAAACAAAAAATGTAATTCAATAAATAGTTTGACGTATTCCTAGAAAATCTATAAGTGCCCAATGATACTGTTCTCATACCTGTGATCCCATGGCATCATAATCCCGAGCCCTGGTGAATGCACGACCCAGTTTTGTGATCTTCCCAGTGGCCTTATCAATGGTTATCACATCCCTAAAATATAAAAATTCCATTATTGCATCACTGGTAACCTGTAAACATGTTTAAAGCGTTGCCTATGGAGATTCCACAGGCATGTGCAATTTTAAAGGATGACATGTTTGGTAACAATTTACACGACGTAACATCCTTTATATTTTACAAAAAAAAAAAAAATTAGGTTACACTATTTTTTGCATTAAAATTAATGAAAAGAAATAAAAAAAATAAAAATAAAATTGCTGGGTAAATAACGATTGACATAAAAATAGCAACAGCCTTATTATTCTCTATTGGCCTGAAAATAATGTAAATATATACTTGGGGGGGGGGGGGGGGTTCTGAGTAATTTTCTAGCAAAAAATACAGATTTTTACATTTTAGGAGAGAAATGTCAGAATTGGCCTGGGCAGGAAATGGTTAACTTACCCAGCTTGCACCTTTTCTTTTGTCAGCGATTCTATCATCTTCGTTCCCAGGTCATAAATAGTCTCCATCTCTGTGGTTTTCAAGGTCAGTTTACCTACTTTGGCTCCCTTAAAAATAGAGAAAAATGGTAGTAATAGCCACAGCTAATACATTTTTTTTTTCATTTTTACAGAGGTGACAAGTATTTATGCAACAGAATTGCACAAATATATGCCAATATGCAGCTAAAACAATATAGCTATAAAATAAATTAAAGACCTGTAAACCCAATTTAGATGCACCATTTATAACAGCTCATCAGAACTGAAATAAAGTATTGATGTATTGTGAAACAAACTTTCTTCCAACAAGTGTGTGTGCAGCCAAACTTTGAGTGGGGCAAGACCAAGCACACTTGCATCTTTGCAGAATGGGAGGATCAGCCAACCTGAATATTTCTGCTCTACAGGAAAAAGATCAAACTCGCTGGCTGTCTATTTCTTGCAAGATCGTGTGACCAAGACTTTGGTAGGCAGCCAGGACTGAAGGAAGTTTCGAGTTCTATTTTCACCATGAAAAAAAAAAAAAAAAAAAATTAAATTTACTTTTTATTTATCCATACCGACAAGCTAATGATTTAGGCTGCCATTTAAAGTGGAAAAAAATACTAGCAGGAATGCTTTTATTTCATGAAGAGAATCTGTGCATCCGTTTCTATAGATTGCTTAGTGAGCCATGCATGCACCAGCCAGTGTAACATTTCGGCATTCCTCAAGTGCTATGATGATTTACCTCCAGTGTGCATGCACAGGAATTACATTTCTAAGTCAGCCATTTAAAAAGGTTAAGTTGACTTTTTTTTTTTTTCTCCTTCTAAATTCCAGCTCTCCTATGCACCAATATAGCATTCATGTACTTTTTTTTGCAAACATATCAAAAAAAAAAAAAAAAAAAAAAAAAACAACTTTCCATAAAAATCTACAGACACTTACCTTATGGTTTAAATCATATATGTAGGACAGTATCTATTGCTTCTGTCTTAAGTCCTTACAGACTAGAGGTCATGACACAGGAAGGAGTTGACCAGCTGACCTCATTAGCACACACCCTGCATCATCCACCCACCACCCATTCCCAGCTGCTCGTTTTTTAAATGAAATGCAATCAGTGATCACCCTTCTCACTAAATACACAATCAGAAAAAGATTGCATAGTGTATGCCCATCTTTATACAAGTACATAGGAGGGAGTGGACAGAACCACTCAGCTGTCAAGCCTCGGTCACATCTCTGCATAGCGGGAACTCGAATTCCCACATGCGTTTTTGCAAGGTGGGGAGGCGTTTGAGCATTTTTACTCATTACACATAGGGCAGCCCATCCACCTCAATGTGCTGCCCTACTCGCACCAAATGCCCCAAAGAAGCTTCAGAACTTTTTTTTAAAGCGGAGCTTGGTGCGTTTTTTACTGCAGTGCATTTCTGAAATGCAAGAAAACACACAGATGTGAATGGAGTCACATTGTTCTTGTGTTATCTCACAATTTCACTTTCAGGCCCCATTCACATCTAGAATAATAGTGGGAGTGAATGTTTTGTGTATCATATCTCCTGTGACATGCATAGGGAATTCCGTTGATTTAAATTGGCTGTGCTATATGTGGCTTATGGGACATGTTGTCGTTGTGGGTTGCGCGTTTTTTTACTGTGCGTTTTTTTTTAGCATTTGCCACTCGTTTTTTCACATAGCAAAATGTGTGTTTGCTTCTGTGTTTGATGTGCCCTTACCAATTAATGGCACTGAAAGCAAAACTAGCAATTTTAGATGTATAAAAGGTGGCGGCCATACATAATACATTGTACAAGCTCCCAAATTTATATAATATGAGGAAACACCTATCTAGCCAAATCACTCTGTACCCAATCAGGTAGGCCCTTGCACTACATAATTGATGGCAGATCTAAAGGAGATTGTACAATCAGATTTTAGGTGTGTAAAGGTTGCTATAAACTATACAATTACTATTTGCGCTTTCAGTGCCATAAATTGGTAACAGTACATCAAACACAGAAGCAAACGCACATTTTGCTATGTGAAAAACGAGTGGCAAATGCAGCAAAACGCACAGTAAAAAAACATGCAACACACAAAACACCAACATGTCCCATAAGCCACTTATAGCACAGCCCATTTAAATCAGCAGGTTGCCCTATGCGTGTCACAGGAAATACAAGCCACAAAATGTTCGCTCCCACTAGGCTAGATGTGAATGGGGCCTGAAAGTGAAATTGGTGCTTTAACACAAGAACAATGAGGCTCCATTCACATCTGTGCGTTTCCTTGCATTTCAGAAATGCGCTGCACCAAAAATCGTAAAAAACGTGCCAAGCTCTGCTTTAAAAAAAAGTTCTGAAGCTTCTTTGGGGCGATTGCTGTGTGTAGGGCAGCACATTCAGGTGGATGGGCTGCCCTATGCGTGATGAGTGAAAATGCTCCAAAACACCTCCCCCGCCTCGCAAAAAAAAAACCCCATGTGGGAATGCGAGTTCCCGTTATGCAGAGATGTGAACAGGGCTTGACAGCTGAGTGTTTGTCCACTCCCTTCTATGAACTTGTATAAAGATAGCCATACACCATGCAATCTGATTGTATATTGTGTATTTAGTGAGAAGGGTGATCACTGATTGATTGCATTTCATTAAAAAAAAAAAATGTGCAGCTGTGAATGGGAGGGTGGATGATGCAGGGTGTGTGCCAATGAGGTCAACTGGCCAACTCCTTCCTGTGTCATGACCTAAAGTCGGTAAGGACTTAAGACAGAAGCAATAGATACATTTTGAATCATGGATGTAGGACGTACGTGTGTAGATTTTATGGAAAGCTTCTATTTTTTTCTGCAAAAATATCAAAGTACATGAATGCTTTATTGGTGCAAAGGGGAGGGGAGCTGGAATTTAGGGAAAAAATAAAAAAAAAAAATAAAAAAAAAAGGGTGAACTTAGCCTTTAAGCTTTGCTCAAAAGGAAAACTGGGCAAATATATCAGGAGCAACAAGGGAGTTTGCTGAAATCACATCACTGAATAGGGAGGTAGGTGCAGAGGACTTTAGGTTTACGTTTACAAAGATTTTACAATTAAGAAGACAATACAATCTGAAATAAAAATCAACTCACG
Source organism: Lithobates sylvaticus (assembly GCA_028564925.1). NCBI lineage: Eukaryota > Metazoa > Chordata > Amphibia > Anura > Ranidae > Lithobates > Lithobates sylvaticus. The sequence continues at coordinate 135,200,294 of CM053035.1, forward strand.
GTTCCTGTTGCAGGTCTGTCGATCTGAACTTCCACCACCTCCCCTTCAATTATTTCGGTTTCCTCTCTAGAAAAAAAAAAAAAAAAAAAAAAACAAACAGTGTAGGTTTGTATGAAGCGTAGCGCCAATTTTGTTAACTACCTAAAATTATCAAATTATGACTAGATCTCATACAAGCTATTTTATTCCAAATAATCTCAATTGAAATCATGCTTGATGTTATGCAACTAACACAAAATTCTAATTACTCTTCTCTGCACCACACCAATGGCCTATATATTTTGTTTCCCAGAATCCTCTGGTTCTTACACATGTAGAAAGCTCTCTCACCAGTGTCAAGATCGCTAAAAGTTATTTTACCAATCTCTATATAATCACTCTATACTTTAAAGGCTCATCAGAGTCATGAAGGTCACCGAGTCACAGCGGTTTCCAGCGGTCTGTGTCCATGAAGGGCGGCAGCACTGATGGAAGCATCCAAGGTCAGCCAGCAGTAAAGAACCATGGGGGATGGACGCAGGAAGACCGATCGGTGCTGTAGGGAAAAGCGTGGAACGCATGACCTGGAAGTGACATCAAAAAAGGGGCGCATTTCGGAGCATGCCCATTGGCTCCTTCATGCCAGGAGCCAAAGGACATGCTCCGAAACACGACGCACCCCTTTTGACGTCACTTCCGGGTCCTGCATTCCATGCTGGTCCCTACAGCACCGATTGCTCTTCCGGCTTCCATCCTCCATTGTTCTACACTGCAGGCTGGGCGGCCTCGGATTCTTCCATCAGCACTGCCACCTGACAGACATGCTGGGGCTCAGTGACCTTTATGACTCGGATGAGCCTTTACACCTACTGTTTTTAGTGTTTTAATTTCCTTGAGGCAATAAAATACCTGTAACCACTATACATAGAAGATCCTTCTGCTGTTCCTTTTTGTTTCTACTAGAGAGCTCCTTCGAAGTGTGCATTTCAGGACTACCCGTCTCCCCCCAGTATGCGCCAGTGCTAACTAGTACATTCTGCCAGAGAGCCCCGTTTTTATTTGTCAAGTATGCTGTATTTAGCCAAAGCTACATACAGTTTATACCGCACATCCAGCTGCTTTACATGTTAGTGAGGGACATAGTTCAATTGGGCCAGCTTGTAAAGTGTAGCAAAAGCTGGGAGTTCAGCTTTAAAATGTTCACTATACTTAAAGCAGGAGTTCCACCAGCACTGGCAGGGAATGGGTTAACACTAGGGGTGATCAAAGGGTTAAGTGTTCCCTAGGGAGGAACTTTAACTGTCAAGGGGACAAACTGACTGGGGGAGGGGGGGGGGGGGAGAAAGAAAGACAGCTGATCTCTCTCTCTCTCCTCCTGGAACAGGGGTCTGTCTTGTTTACTTAGGCAGATCTCTGTTTTGCCTCTGTGAGGAGCAATCACGGGTGGCCAGTGGACATCGCGGCCATGCGCTTAGGCTCCTGAGCCGCTCGTGTCCTGTATCTATTACACGAAACGACATACAGGTATGTTGTTTCACGCAATAGAGCCGCCCTGAAGCAGTACATGTGTGGTCTTTAACCGCTTGCCGAACAGCCGGTGCAGTTTTACTGCGGCAGAGGCACGGCTGGGTGACAGAACTCCAACTTACGTCGCTTTGCCTTTTGGCCACTAGGGGCGTGCGCGCAGCCAGTGCCCTGCGGGCACGTTGACCACCGGGCACCCAAGATCGCTTGTGACAGAGCGAGGTCCAGGATCTGTGTGTGTAAACACACAGATTCCGGTTCTTTCAGGGGAGTAGACAGATCGTGTGTTCATACCAAGTATGAACACCGATCTCTCTCCTCCTAGAAGGTTCCACCCCCCCCCCACAGTTAGAACACACCTAGGGAACAGTTAACCCCTTCCCTGCCAGTGACATTTATACAGCACTGATTGCTGCATAATTGTCAATGGTCCCTAAAATGTGTCAAAATGTCCAATTTGTCCGCCGCAATATCGCAGTGCCAATTTAAAAAAAAAAAAAAAAAAAAAAAAAAAACACAGATCGCCGCCATTACTAGTAAAAAAACATAATACAAATAATAAAAAAAACACCAGAAACGTTTGTTTTTTCAGTTTTGGATAGAATGGGGGAATGTTAGAACCTGTCAGATTTTTCTGCTATCCAGAGCTCCATTAGGAAGATTTCCCCTCACTTCCTGCCTGGGGGAACAACCTTTTTACCAGACAAAGGAGCCTACGACAGAAGTAAAACCTAACAGGAGCTTTAATTCTTGCCCCCCGCTCTATCTAAAACGAAATAAAAAAAGAAGAAACCTTTTGGCTTTGGATATACAAAATGAAAGGGGGAAACTAACGGTTCTGATAATAACATTTTATATGAGACATACAAAGTTTTTTGTCATATTTGTCATAGAGTGACCAGTAGATATATTTAACACATGGGATTATATAGGGTTTTTTTTTTTTTTTTAATACTGTACAGGGGTTTTCCAGTGCACTATAGTTTAGCTAAAAACACCACAGAAAAATAAGCTTGCTTTGCAGCTCCCCTTGTCTCTGTTAGCTGGATTTAAGACTGTTAGTCATATGTTATTTTATATTTACCTAACAAAGAAGAGAAGGTTTGTGGCTGCTCTGTGCAAAACAACTGCACAGAGCAGGCAAGTATGACTTTTTTTTTCCCCTTTAGAAGCACTTTAAGACAAAATTATATTTCCCAGCAATTATGAAATAGCCTCCAGTGCATTATAGGCGAGCTGTGCGCTGCTTTATTAACGTGCAAAGTATGAAAACACAGTGAAATTAGACTGTCTTACAATGTAACCTGAACACAAGCAAGTTATATTGAATATAGCCTACTTACTTTATTCGGACACCAATAGACCTCCGGAAAGACTGTGTCAAAGCCTCTGTCTTGCTCATTTCTAAAGAAAAGATTTCACTGCCAGCAATGGCTGTAAACGGTGTATCTGAGCCTAACGCCTGAGCCATACCTGAAAACACAATTAGAGGCAAAATTCATTATCTTATACATAGGCCCAAGGTCATAGAGAACCAAACACTGCCCATTAAAAAACATAGTACATTTGTTTTTTTTTTTTAACTAAAAGGGTACATTAAAATATTTACTTCAATAGTCACATGAGAAGATCCCTGACTGGCTGTCACAGGGAGAGGGGTAATCAGGGTTAAGAGCTGCAGGAGCGGGAACATGTTACATGTTCCCAAAGGTGAACTTATCCTTTAAGCAAAAGGTATTAGTCTTGTATGTTGAAAAAAGCAGGGGGGTCAGTGGTAAAGACACAGCATGTTTTGTAAGTTCAAAAGTGCCCCAGTTTTTCAGGTGCAGTGAAAAAATAAAAGGAAAACTCAAACAGTATGCCATATGAATAAGAGAAAAAATGTCAGTGCTTTGCCAGACCGGACTGATAAAGTGCACAAATTCCCCAAACAGATGAAAAGCCTGAGATTTAATTGAGGGACGCGATATTTAAGAGCGTACCAAATAGTCATAAGAAGGTCATGTAAGAATAGTATTCAATCTGTCTGCCCGATCATTTGATGGAGCTTTCCATATTGTTTCACTACACCCGAAAAAGTGGAGCACTTTTGAACCAATGAAACGCGCCGTGTATCTGCCAATGAAATACTCTTTGCTTAACTGATATACAGTGCCTTGAAAAAGTATTCATAACCCCCTTGAAATTTTCCACATTTTGTCATGTTACAACTTAAAACGTAAATGTATTTTATATGATAGACCAACACAAAGTGGCACATAATTGCGAAGTGGAAGGAAAATACAGGGGGTCCCCGAGTTACGAACTCGTTAGGGACTGCCCGCCTGTTCTCAAGTCGGAATTGTTCGTAAGTCGGCCGCGCATGCGCAGACCGACAATTACGGACATTTCCGTCTAATGCCGTTCTGCGCATTCGTGGCAAATTACGGACATTTACGAAGTTTGCCAGCATTTTCCAAGGCTCCGTATGGCCGTGCATGCGCAGAACGGCCGGAGGATGGCGGAAAATGGCGGAGGGTCCCCGCAGCGCCCCATTCGTAAGTCGGGGACCCACTGCAATTGGTTTTCTTTTTTTTTAACAAATAAATATGTGAAAAGTGTGGCATGCATTTGTATTCAGCCCCTGTTAGGCCTGGGCTCAGACCTTCTTTCTCGGAGCAGGCTGTTGGTTAATTGCCAGCTCCAATCTTTCCACAATGACTCACCTGGTGATGATATCCTGCTCGTCAGTCCTGCTGGTTACTTAAGCTGTTCAGTCCAGATTCTCTCTGCCTTCGCCAACATATCAAGAGACGCTCTCCTGTGTTCCTGTTAAGACTTGCTTGGCTTACGTTCCTTCTGGTTCCCGATCCTGCTTGCTGTTCCACTACACGCTGATTCTCTGGGTTCTTGATCTACTGATCTGGCTATGTTTTGACCAAGTTTGCTCTGTTTACTTTTTACCATTATTATTATTAGTGTGATTTTTACTGCACTTCTGTCTCAGTCCGATTCATAGTTCCTGACAGCCCACCTAAGTCAACACTTTGTAGAAACACCTGTCTTTTTGGGTATGTCTCTACCAGCTTTACACATCTAGAGTGAAATTTTTGCCCATTCTTTGCAAAATAGCTCAAGCTTTGTCAGATTGGATGGAGAGCGTCTAAATAGCAATTTTTAAGTCTTGACACAGATTCTCAATTGGATTTATGTCTGGAGTTTGACTGGGCCATTATAAACACATGAATATGCTTTGATCTAAACCATTCCATTGTAGCTCTGGTTGTATGTTTAGGGTTGTTGGCCTGCTGGAAGTTGAACCTCCGCCCCAGTCTCAAGTCTTTTGCAGACTAATGCTGCGTACACACGGTCAGAATTTCTGATGGAAACAGTCCGATGGGAGCTTTTCATCGGACTTTCCGACCGGGTGTGTGCCCATTGGTCTTTTTCTGTCTGAATTTCCGACGGACTTTGGATTGAGAACCTGTGTGATCGTGATCATGTGTATGCAATTCCGACGCATGCTCGGAAGCATTAAACTTCCATTTAATAGTGCTGTCGAACGTGTTGTATGCCGCGGTGTTATTGACCGCCGGAATTTGGTGTGACCGTGTGTAGGCAAGACAGTTTGAGCGAAATTTTGTCGGAATTCCGACGGGAAAACCATCAGAGCTTTTTCCGACGAGAATTCCGACCGCGTGTACGCGGCATTACAGGTTTTCTTCTAAGATTGCCCTGTATTTGGCTTCATCCATCAACTCTGACCAGATTCCCTGTCTCTGCTGAAGAAAAGCATCCCCACAACATGATGCTGCCACCACCATGTTTCACTGTGGGGATGGTGTATTCAGGGTGATGTGCAGTTAGTTTTCCGCCACACAAAACATTTAGCTTTTAGGCCAAAAAAAAATTAATTTTGGTGTCACCTGACCAGGCACCTTCTTCCACATATTTGCCATGTCCCCCACATGGCTTCTCGCAAACGGAACTTTTTATGGCTCTTTCAACAATGGCTTTCTTGCCACTCTTCAATAAAGGCCAGATTTGTGGAGTGCATGATTAATAGTTGTCCTGTGTACAGATTCTCCCACCTGAGATGTGAATCTCTGCAGCTCCTCCAGAGTTACCATGGGCCTCTTGGCTGCTTCTCCGATTAATGCTCTCCTTGCCTGGCCTGTCAGTTTAATTGGACGGTCATGTCTTGGTAGGTTTGCAGTTGTGCCATACACTTTCCAGTATCGGATGATGGATTAAACAGTGCTCCGTGAGATGTTTAAAGCTTGGGATATTTTTCGGCAACCTAACCCTGGTTTAAACTTCTTCACAACTTTATCCCTGACCCGATTGGTGTGTTCCTTGGCCTTCATGATGCTGTCTGTTCACTAAGGTTCTCTAACCAACCTCGAGGGCTTCACAGAACAGCTGTATTTATACTGAGATTAAAATTACACAGGAGGTGGACTCCATTTACTAATTAGGTGACTGCTGAAATTGGTTCCACTAGATTTTAGTTAGGGATATCAGAGTAAAGGGGGCTGAACACAAACGCACGCCACACTTATCAGATGATTATTTGTAAAACATTTTGAAAGCCATTTATCATTTTCCTTCCACCTCCCAATTATGTGCCACTTTGTGTTGGTCCATCACATAAAATCCCAATAAAATACATTTACTTTTTTTGATTGTAACATGACAAAATGTGGGACATTTTAAGGGGGTATGAATACTTTTTCATGGCACTGCATGTATACTCATATTATACTGTAGGGTGTGGGTAAGGATGGCAAACTGTAATAACTAATATTTTATAAAAAATGTATTTTTTATGTTGTATGGGCCAATGGTGGCCAGGATGTTATGCATTTTATGGATCCTATGATCAACTTTTAGATGAAATTAAATAAAAGCAGAAGTAGTTAAATGATAGCACAGGCATCACTAAAATGGCAGACCGTGGTCTAGATCCAGACGGAGTCACAGTCCCATCCGGACTGCCGCGGTCACACCGCTTCTTTCCCTCAGCCTTCTCTGCTACCATTGTCAGCAGAGAGCAAGAGGCTGGGCAGTTCTAGACAGAGGGCAGGAGGAACAGCAGCACTGGACAGAGTGGGAGTGCAAGCTGTCGGAGTTACCTTTCATATTAAGCTGAATATCGGTTGCAATGAGCTCCCTGCGTCCTAGCAACCAATTACCTGCTTGTTAACTTCACCTCCATCCATTGCTGCTGTGCCTCCCACTCTCAATCTTGGATAGCCATTAGGGGTGCAACGTATTTTTGCCGATCCGTGATCCGAACGGGTCACCCCGTTCAGATCGGCACACCCCGCGATCCGCAGAAAGGCCACGGCTTCGGCCTAGCTCCGGAGCGGCGGCAATCTTGGTACACCCGGCCACTGTTTACAATGTGATCGCTTGTAAACAAACTCTGCGATACCCTGCCAATATTACAGTGGGGAGATGACGTGGATATTACAGTGGGGACTATATGGTGGCGGAATTTTCACAGGTTTTTGCAAATTCAATTATTATTTGCTGATATGAAAAATGATCCGATCCGTGACTCTGATCCGAGGATCGATCCGATCCGTGAGTTTTTTGATCCGTTGCACCCCTAATAGCCATGTAAGGTAGGAGAGTGAATGGGGGTTGGGGACATGGCTGAGAGCTATGATGTGAAGGGGGGGGGGGGGCTGTTATGTGAAGCGGGGATGGAGGACACTGATGTAGGATTACTAATTTGAAATAAGAGAAGGGGGGCTGCAACGAGAAGGATCTCAGTTATCGCACAACTATGCGATTCAGGCCTTTACCGGAAGAAAAAAAAAAAAAAAAAAAAAAAAAAAATTTACTGATCGGACCTCTGAATTTTAATTCAATACCCCTGTAGTAGTGGATGTTTCCTGATAGACAAGGGCACCTTAAAAAAAAGGTCCTATTTATCTTTGGTCTTTTACACTTTGTATTGTAAGGGATGCAGGTGCCAAATGGTGCAACTCCAGCAACCTGCACTTATAAGCATAAAAGTACAGAGATGAGAACTGTACCAAAAGCAAGTTATATAAAAACTTTCCATTCCTTTTTTGACCATTTTAAAAAGGGTAATAGGATCCCAACTCTCCCACACTGTATAAAGATTTAAAGGGCTACAACGTTCATTAAAGTCACTTTTAGAATAAAGAAAAACTTCCAGTACTACAAAAACCAAAGGTCTCTGTCCTTTACACAAATTGTCTTAAGCTAAATTGCAGGCATACTTTTGAGACAAAAGGCCATAAATAGAAATTCTCGTGTAACCCAACAATCAGGTGACATTTATATTCAGAAAACATTTCATGAATAATTGAATAATAAATACCCATAGCAATGGCGGTTTTTCCTGTGCCAGGTTGTCCAGCTATTAATACTGCTCGTCCTGCTATTTTCCCTTCTTTGATCATCTCCAATATAACACCAGCGGCTCTCCGAGCTGCCAGCTGCCCCACCATGCCTTGCGATACCTGCAGAGACAAGGAGCTTCTTATGACCGATACAGATTAAACACAAAACCAAAGCTAAAAATTGTACACATAGGCTATTATCATTTAACTCTTTAATTTGCAGGTCATCTCTACTATGGAGAAGCTGTGTAAATCAGTGTTATAAGAGCCCTTTCACAACATCCAAGCACATTACCATGCAGCTGCTGGTGTGCGTGGTTAACCCCTTTTTTATTTTTTGTAAATTTATTACAAGAAGAAGTTCAACAATGGCATCCATTTAAAAAAGGTTTACTTTGAAGTGAACGTACAAGCTTTGCCCCACAATTGCTTATACTACCCATCTGTTTTTACCTAGGGTAGTGAAGTAGTTCGGCCCCTTTCACACGGCTGTCCGATCAGGTCAGTTTGTCAGTTTTTCACGCGGACCTGAATGGTCACGGCATTGCCTTCTATGGAGCGGCGGCTGTCAGCGGACACACGTCTGTTGACACCATCCGCCATCCAATCCGATCTGCCAAAAACAGACAAATGGTGGTCCCATTTTCCATCTGTCCGGCGAATTGGATAGAGACGGACAAATGGTCCATTTCCATCAGATTGCCCCATAGGGGGAGAGCGGGGCAGTATCGGCTCCACCTGCTTAGCCAGGTTCAGCGAAGAGATTACCTGCTGAGCAAGCGGATTCTGCATAGCAGGAGGCGCCTGTGTGAAAGGGGCCTTTAGACTCAATGGGGATGATTTACTAAAACTTGTACACACAGGACCTGGTGCAAGTGTACATAGTAACCAATCAGCTTTGGAGGTTTTATTGTGAAAGCTTAATTGAATAAGCTGAAGTCCGATGCTGATTGGTTAGTATGTACACCCGCGCCAGTTTTAGTAAATCTCCCCCAATATTTCCAGAAAAGTAGAAACCATATAGGTAGGGTTAATGCTTAGCAATGGCAGCTCTGAGAACTAGAGCTGTCACAAGGGGATGGAGACAGACCTGTGCAAGCTCATGTCATGACCTGGAGCTTAATCACTTGTCTACCACGGTACATTTATAAAATGGCACGGAAGACATGTGGTTAAATGTTTATTCACATTTGTCCGCTTCTATGCAACAAAACTGTTGCATTTTACTGCATAAGAGTCCATGTCAAGCAGAAATCCAATTCTGTCCAGTGTGGCTAGTTCTCATCTATGCACTGCAGCTTAGTGTGTTTTGGAAAATGTCCAAGGGCCCATTTACATGTACACACCTATGGTGTCATAAGCACAGTAATGCACACTGAATGGTGTGAATTTCCTGTATGCTCCATGAGAAAAAAAAAAAAAAAAAAAAAAAAAAAAAAAGTTTTTTCTATCTGACCAACATATTGTTTGTCATAAGAAGGCTTCACTGTGTTAAACATTTAAAATATTATAAACTCCCTTTTAAAGAGCCAGTCTATAAATCAGTATCCATTTAACAGTCACTGCTATAATAAGCTTTTTACTAAGGATTTGGCATATAATAATTACCGGTCGGGGTTCCAGTGCATCATCCAATCCAAGACCTCTGATATGAGAATGAGCACCTAATGAAGGAGAAAATATTTTATCTCAGATGTAACCTTAAAAAAGAAAAATTTGCTATTATAAGTCTAAATTACATGCTCCTCTAGGAGCCAATACAGGGGGTCCCCGGGTTACAAACAAGATAGGGACTGTAGGTTTGTTCTTAAGTTGAATCTGTTTGTAAGTCGGAACAGGTAAATTTTTTAAGTGTAGCTCCAGACAAAAAAAAAAAATCTATTTTTAGATAACATGGAGAAGGGTTATCACCCCTGTAACATTTGTTTTGCTGTCTGTGTCCCTGTTCAGAAGATTTCACCTCACCTTCTGTCCCAATGACAATTGGATTTTGAAAATTTTGGGTTGTTAGGGAAACAAGGACTGCTGATAAAGCATCAGTGGAGACACATTTTCCCATATTAACTCTTACATGAGTGAATTTCCCTTCCTAGGGGTGGATTTCCTCTCACTTCCTGTTGTCTCCCTCCGTTTGTAAGTAGGAGTCGTTTGTAAGTCTGGGACCCCCTGTATGTACTTTTTTTATTTTTTACATGTTAAAATCTTTGGGCTCTCTAAAACTGCATTAAATGCAAGTTTCAGGTTGCAAGGGTGCATTTTTCTTACGGAAAAAAGCACATTCAGGTCTACAATTTATAACGTCTGCTTGAGCACAGACAGGCATTGTAAACTGAGGCACTTTTAGACAGTTTGGTGCCATCATGTTGCTGAATCCAAGTACATGCTCAGCTGTAAGGCTCAATGCAGTACTTTATACTTGTCCGGTGTGGATGGCACATGTCGTGTCCAAAACACAGGCCATCTCACAGGCAAGATGCAACTTCAATGAAACATACTGTTTGCCTTGAACTTAGCGAAGGTTGCCTTAGTTAAGACATATACCCAAGTGGATCATTTGATGGATGTTAAATTGAATGCAAGGCAGTGTGTACAGCTGGAAGAAGTGGAAAAAACATGAACATGCATCCTACCTAAACACCAGTGTACCCAAAGCTAGCCATTCATGCTTAGATTTCTCCAATTCAGCACCCCTGGGCTTAATGAGAAAAAATATTTGATGCCCCACATCTATGGTAAACAGCACAGATGAACATATTGCCCTTGCCAAGTATGTTCTGACAGCCAAAACCCACAGCTGTCTGAATACCCGAACAGTGACAGTATCCAATAGGGGGCAGCCATTATTTGCATAAACCTTTCACCCAGCTCCTACGATTTTTCAATTGACTTTTGCTGAGCTGGCTGGAGAGGACAGGCCCCCCCCAGCTCAAATTTCCACAGTAATTGGCAGAAATGTAAAGGCTTACTTCATTTTTTTCACCATGTTACATCTGTATTTAGGATGTAACATGTTGCAAATGGGACAGCACCCTTCTCCCCAACCTCAGCAACTGTCACTTTTAAATCATTGTGGCTGTGCCATACTCCACCTGTACAGCCGCATCATTCATTCACAGAGATCCATGAATAAACAAACTATATGTCAGTCTGCCATCAAGGCAGACTTGTAGTTCTCAATGAAATACAAGTGCGGTAATTAGCACACTTGCAGTCTATTGACAATCCTTTCAATTCTACAACCGAAAGCGTGTACCCCTGTATCAGCAGAGAGCTGGAAGAAGAGTCTACAGGAGTCTGGCATTGCACTCGCAATCCACTGATTGCAAGTACAATACTTTGCAGGTTACTATGAAAAACATTATGTACATTCCTCCTCCCCCTTTTTAATTTTTTTTTGTTTTTAAAGGTGAAGTTAGCCTTTAATCTTTATGACCAGATTTACATGTAACCTTAGTGCTCATACAATAAGGCTAAACGTTTTATACCGCTGTATTGCAAATTCCTCCAATGTATTTTCAACCTCCGTGTTATGGCGACTGTTCATATACATTGGAGTTTACCCCAGTGTGCTTCATTATTATTTATATAAAGGATTCAGGCTGCATTCACACCTGAGCATTTTGTCGCCCTAATCCGCCGTAAGCCTGAAGCTACAAAACGCTCGAGGGGAAAAAATACATTATTCTCTATGGAGATGGTTCACATCTCCACTCCAAAACGCCTGAAGCCAAACGCCTGAAGCTCAAACAAGTTCCGGACCCTTTTTTGTCGCGCGAATCGGGCGTTTTTATTCACTTTACATTAGTGACCTTTTGCTCTGCAAAAAATTCGCGGCAAAACACGCCGCGAAAATCGCGGTAAAAAACGCAGCAAAAACACGCGATTTTGCTACGCTCAGGTGTGAATGCAGCCTTATACATAGCCGACAGTTCAACTACAACACATTTTAATACAGGAGGAAAGAGAGACCTCTGCATAAATTAAAAATAAATAACTAAAAAAAAAAAAATTAGAGTTACGCTTACCGGTAACGTCTTTTCCTGTAGTCTTTCAGGACAGCCACCATGAGAGATAGTCTCCTCCTCTTCCTCTAGGAAACACTGCGCCAGCCCATAAATTCTCACTTCCCCTGCCGGACCTCAGTTTTTTTCGAGATAACCTCCGGCCAGCTGGGGAGACACAAGAACACATTAATAACATACTCAATTAACATTGTCAAGCTGCGTTCTGGTCTTACGTAAGACCCCCCCAAAAATTACTCGGGTGGGTAACCGTGGCTGTCCTGAAAGACTACAGGAAAAGACGTTACCGGTAAGCGTAACTCTAATTTTCCCTAGTCGTCATTCAGGACAGCCACCATGAGAGGATAAGCGAGCACTTACCAGTTAGGGTGGGACTACAGCTTGCAAAACCTTGCGTCCAAAGGCTTGCTCGCCTGCCGAAACCAGATCCACTCTATAATGTCTTATGAACGTGGAATAGCTGGACCATGTTGCAGCCCTGCATATCTGGTCTGGCGTAGCTCCAGCCCTTTCTGCTTGAGAAGTTGCCATAGCTCTTGTCGAGTGTGCCTTGATACCTGAAGGAATCTCTTTCCCTGATAAGGTATACGCCTGGCCAATTGTTGACCTGAGCCACCTGGCGATTGTGCGTCGGGACGCTCTGAAACCCTTTCTGGCCCCAGAAAATAAAATAAACAGTGAGTCTGACTTTCTTATTGATTTGGTCAGCTCAAGGTACTTTAGGATACTTCTCCTTACATCTAAAAAATGAAATTTCAGCTCCCCTTCACTTGTGGGGTTGGGACAGAACGAAGGTAAGACTACCTCCTGGCTTCTGTGGAAACCCGAAGCCACTTTCGGCAAAAAGGCCGGATCAGTTTTGAGCACTATCCGGTCTGGCAAAATTACACAAAACGGGGGTCTAATTGATAGAGCCTCAATTTCACTGACCCTCCCGGCAGTGGTTACCGCCACCAAAAAAACAGTTTTTAACGTGAGATCCCCTAGCAAACACCCGTCTAAGGGCTCAAAAGGAGGTCCTGTCAAACTTTGCAGGACTAGGGATAGATCCCACCCGGGGAAGGGTGGGCTCCTGACTGGTCTCTGCCTAGACAGAGCCTTAAAGAACCTGACCACCCAAGGATTGGAGGCCAGAGATTTCTCCAAATAAGCACTAAGTGCTGAAACCTGACTTTTAAGAGTGGCTACGGATAACCCCTTGTCCGCCCCACACTGCAGGAATTCCAGCACAGCTATGGGACTCTGCACTGAAAAGGAACTTGCTACACACCAGTCATTGAAGCAGAGCCAGACCTTTCTATATATCCGACGCGTCTCCTTTTTCCTGCTACTGAGAAGGGTAGAGATTAACCTGTCTGAAAAACCTTTAGCTTTCAGAATGCCTTCCTCAGTAGCCAGGCTGCCAACTTCCATTGGTGAACCTGGGGACAAAGGACTGGGCCCTGCGAGAGGAGATCCTCCAGAACTGGGAGGAACATGGGGGGCTCCGCTGCCAGCTGTCTGAGAACCGAAAACCATGCCCTCTTTGGCCAGTATGGGGCTACTAGAATCAGAGTCGCCAACTTTGGGTCAGGGCGTCCACTCCCAGAGCTCCCTCTCCCCTGTTTAGGGAGAAAAAAACAAGGGACTTTCGCGTTGTCTTTTGACGCGAAGAGATCCACCTCTGGGGGACCCCATTTCTCGGAAATCAGATTGAAGACCTCCTGGTTGAGGACCCAATCTCCTTCCCTCAGCCTCCTGCGGCTGAGAAAATCCGCTACAATATTCCTCTCTCCCCTCAGAAATACTGCTGAGAGAGAGAGAGTATTGGACTCGGCCCAGCTTAAGATGTCGATCGCTAGGGCCAGCAGGACCCCACTTCTTGTGCCGCCCTGCTTGTTTATATAGGCTACGGTTGAAGAGTTGTCCGACCGTACCTGAACATGCTGACCCTGAATGACCTTCCCGAAAAACCTGAGGGCAAGTCCGACTGCCCTCAGTTCCTTCCAGTTGGAAGATCTTCTCAGGTCTTCGCCCTTCCAAGTGCCCTGGGTGACCAGGGAACCCAGATGTGCCCCCCAGCCTTTGCCACTTGCGTCTGTCGTTATTACCTGAGAGACGGGAACAAGCCACAGACGTCCCTGTGACAGATTCCCCTCTTTCCTCCACCACCACAGGGATCTTTTTATGTGGTGAGGTACGTGTACTAGGGTGTCTAGATCCCCCTGACTGTTGTCCCATATCCTTAGCACAAAAGTCTGCAGGGGCCGAGATCTATTGCCAATCGGAGAAATCTCTGAGAGGCTTCTGCGATGGGGACGTGTAGGTACGCGTCCCTCAGGTCCAACGAGACCATAAAGCAATCCTGCGGAAGCAGAGCCCTTACCGTGAAGATAGACTCCATGCGGAACCTCTTGTAGGTAATGGACCTGTTTAGGGGCTTTAAATTCAGGATCAACCTGAATTTTCCGGAAGGTTTCATTACCACAAATATGTGGGAATAGAATCCCTTCCCCTCTTCCCCCCTTGGTACTCTGCGCACTACTTCCTGTTGTTCTAGCTCCCTTAGAGCTTCCAACAATGCTTCGGCTTTTGTCCTGCAATTGGAAAGATGCGTGACAAGAAACCTTAGCGGAGGGGGACTTGTAAACTCCAGGTGGTACCCCCTTCTTATGACCCCGAGGATGAACTGGTTGGGGGAGATCATCTCCCACTGCGGAAGGAAAGCCCCCAGTCTTCCTCCCACCGGGCCTAGGGAGTCATTGATCTTTGCGGGCCTTTTCAGGAGGGCGAAAAATCGCCCCTCCTCGGCCCCTGCCTCCTTGGCCCCAAGCTTTCTTTTGCCCCTCTGGTTTAGGAGTAACCTTTCGTTTTTGCGGACGAAACCCCTTCTTCGTCTGCACTGGGGCCTTCCGTTTGAGAGGAAATGATTTCTTCCTATCCGCCGTTCTGTCTAAGACAGAGTCCAACCCGGGACCGAAGAGGAGGTCACCTGTCAGGGGTACCCCGCATAATTTAACCTTAGAGGCGCTATCGCCAGGCCAGGTTTTTAGCCAGAGAGCCCTTCTGGCAGAGTTTGCCAGGGCCGCTGATCTGGCTGACATGCGGACTGATTCCGCCGAGGCGTCTGCAATATATGCGACACCTCTTAGGATCGTGGGGAAAGAAGACAATATAGTTTCTTTGGCCGTACCAGCCTCAATGTGCTGCTGAATCTGGGACAGCCAATGCTCCAGGTTGCGGGCTACCACCGTAACAGCCATTTCAGGCTTTAGGTTGCCTACAGTAGACTCCCACGTCTTTTTGAGTAAGGAGTCCATACGCTTGTCCATGACATCGGACAAGGCACCCATATCCTCAAATGCCAGGTCCGTATGTCTAGACACCTGCGAGAAGGCGGCATCCAATTTGGGGATCTTATTCCAAATGGCCGTAGGGTCCTCTGAGAAGGGGAACCTTCTCTTTAGGGAGCCAGAGAAAAAGGGTCTCTTCTCAGGGTCCTGCCACTCCTTCTTAATGGTTTCTATCAGAACATCATGGACTGGGAAAACCTTTCTCTTCTGTTCCCCTAAGCCCCTGTACATTCTATCATGGAGGGATAGGGGTCTCCTCTCCTCCTGTATCCCGAGGGTTGTGTAAATGGCCCCTAGAAGGTCTTCGACTTCGTCTAGAGACAATTTATACCTAGAAGGCCTTCTGGATTCCCCATCCAGGCCCTCTCCCTCTGACTCCTCCTGAGAGTCAGAGGTGCCACTATCTGGCTGCCTAAGCTCCACCTCGGAAGGGCCTGAGATTTCCTCTGCCATAGCTGTGAGTGCAGGTCTGGCAGGTGCAGAGCCCTGAGCTTGTGGCGGGGTTGTTTCCTGTGAACCAGGGTTGGTAGGGAGCTGCAACTTTTCAAACAGGGCCTTAAATGAAGAAAAGGTAGAAGAAAGCTCCTTAACCGAGGCTGCCAAACCAGACTCCTGCTCAGATTCCCTCTCTCTGACCAGGGAGTCTACACAGTCCCTGCAAATGACTCTAGTCCATGATTCCCCCAAAATTTCTCTGCAAGAGGCACACTTCCTCTTAGAGCTATGGGTAGACCTTGTCTTTTCCGTAGCTTTCTGAAATACATGCAGGAAGATAGGCAGAAAACATGTTAAAACAGGGAAGGAAAAAAAAAAAAAAAGTTTTTTTTTTTTTTTTTACAGGAGGAAGTAGCAGGAAACAACCCTGGGAGTGCACTAGACCCGCTCTATACAACAGGGATCAGAGCCCCCCCCCCCCTGACCACCCAGGGGGTCTGCTCCCCCCAAGACAGGAACCATATCCTGGAGGGGCAATCCTAGATAGAGAGGACCCTTCCCCAGGGAACTCTTACCTTAGGAAGGCTGGAGGTGGTGTCACTGTGTGCTGTAGCGTCTGCCTCAGACATGACTGCAGGTGGTTGCTTCCCAGGGAGTCTCACGCAGCCTGTGTGCGATCCGGACTCTCTCCAGCCTGAGCCCGGCCCTTTATCAGCTCCGTGACCCGGAACCGGAAGTCACAGGTCAAAGGCAACAGGTCCGGTTTCCGCCGGAAATGACGTCACTCGTCGACCAGGCGCGCTGGTTCCAAAAAGAAAAAATGTGCAGCCTATACCCTTGCATAGGGAAACCGGACTGCTGCCTTGCTGCGCCCCTGTGGACGCGATAAGGGGCCCCCACGACCTGATGCCGCGCTCGACAAGGAAGGGGTGGCTGTATGTAAGGTAAGCAATGGTAGTTTAGCCCCCTGGCAACACTTGCTTTCCTAAGGGATTAAAAAACAAAATTGGCCACAGTCTCCCTGACCGCTCTAGCCTGGTTCCTTGCACAGTGTCTCCCCACCGGAGGAAACACTAATAACTGAGGTCCGGCAGGGGAAGTGAGAATTTATGGGCTGGCGCAGTGTTTCCTAGAGGAAGAGGAGGAGACTATCTCTCATGGTGGCTGTCCTGAATGACGACTAGGGAAAAAAAAGCCCACCTTTCAGACACTGCCCTGATCACCAAATACAGAATGGGTTACAACACTCACATATTTTATGTAAAACACAGTTTAATTGATATACAGCATTGTGACCATTATAAATACTAATTGTATTAAATAAATATGTCCATTTTTCTAACACTGGCCTAGTATAAGCCAAGTGCATCTTCCTGACGGCTCTTGTTACTAGGGAAGCCGTTTGCTGTTTGTTAGTTTCTGTGGAAACCATTCAGTTCCAACAAAAGGAGATCATCATCATCAAGAACTACAATAGCCTAACACACAAAATCTCATAGGAGTTATCCAAACGGAATAAAAAAAAGTAATAGCTCAAAAAATAAAAATGTCAATACTACACAGAAAACACACTATAAACACATTTAGAATGTTTACCAATTCTCTCCATTCTGGTGACATCTCTTACTTCTGGCATCTTGGTTGTCTAGAAAAAAATAAAAAATAAGTGCTTAAGCCACAAACAAAAACTGAAGATGCCTGAAGGGTTTTTTGTTTTAATTTGTTTAGGCTTCTTTTATTTTCCTCTGGTGATCTGGCAAGTAAGTCTGTTGTTTTTGAACACAACAAGCTCTCCTGTGGATGTATAAGTTTAGAGTGTTGAGACAAACTATTTACTACTGGCCGTGGTGCTTACAATGGTCAGCTTTAATTTATTCATATAAAACCTTTATCCTTAAAAGCAGAGTTCCACCCACTTTTTAAACTAGATATTAAAAAGGTAAGCCTACCCCTCCATCACTAGTTTTTGGCTATTGATTTTTATTGCTCCTTCCTACCTTTATTGAAAAACCTTGTGTACTTCCGCCCCAGGGCGTCATTTCCTGCTGCTCGCCCACTGCCTTCTGGGACCTGTGTGTCTCCCAGAAGATGACAGGACCATTCAGGAAGCGACTTGCGCATGCGCAGTAGAAAACTGGCAGTAAAGCCTGAAGGCTCCACTGACGGTTTCCCTTAGTTAAAAATGGTGGCGGCTGCACCCGATCCGATGGGACAGGTTGGCCTCGGGGGGGGGGGGGGGGGGGGGGCGACATTGCAGTGCAGCTGCAGTGTTTGTAGCTGCAGACTTTAAAAAAAATAAAAATAAAATTCCGGGTTGGACACGGCTTTAAAGAAAAAAAGAAAATAACTGTTGCTGTAACTGTTTATTTAACTTCAGTGTGAGCTAGAGTTTGTCTTCAATTTGTTAGTGTAATTAAATCTGCTAGTACACATCACTCCCTACCCCCCAGACTGACAATGCTGCTGTCCAAAGATACCCCTGTTCTTCTTCATCCAGACTGGAGGCACTCTAGGGGGAGATTGAGCCATGCGCCTAAATCTCCCTTTCTCCCATTTGGATTGCGCTCCAGAGGTTAGACAGGCAGCAAGGAAGCGATGCGACACCCCCTCACCGCCTGTTTTAATGGCATTTTTGCAGAGAAACCCGCTTCAACCAGCGCTCCCCCATTGACTTTAATGTGTAGCATTCAGCAGGTTTGCCTCCCGCCAATCGCTACAAGTTGGATCAAAATTGCTGCAGGCATCAAGCATTGCGCCCACGGCATGTAAACACAGCCAGCTGTCCCTGGAGCAGGTGTATCCATTGAAAGTTTTCCCCAAACCTCTTGGGAGAACTCAAATTAAAATGTTTTTATTCCCCTTACTTCCTTTTTTGATGTCAACAGTCAGTCATGGGAACAGCAATAAAATCTTGACAGAAGATTAAATACCTAAAGACACACTTTATAAATTAACTCTGGGTATGGATATTTTACATATAATTATATTGGCCTAAGCTGGACCAATGTAACTATGTATATACACCATACCTGACAATTCCCCAGGAAGCTTGAAATCCCTAAAGTGGACACCGCTACTCCAGTCACCCCCACTTAATTCTGGGTCCTGCGCTGAGAGACTGGCCTACTGCATTGTAAACACAGGAGGTCAGACACTGAGCACGGGTGTCATTCAGAGAATGTTTTGCATCTGCTGAATGAATACAAAGCTTTTCCTGATTAGATGAAGTGGAGAGTGTGACATCACCACCCCGCCTTTCCACCTCATTCAGTCAAAGAACACTTTGTGTTCATTCAAAAAATTCTAAGTAATGTCTGAATAGCAACCATGCGGAGTGGCCAACCTCCTGTGTGTTCAGTAAGAAGTACAGCCGCTCAGCACAGGACCCAGAAGCATGGAGAGCACTATAATAGCAATGTCTACTTCAGAGACTTCCAAGCTTTTAGAGGCATCAGCCAGGTATGACATATAGACATAGTTGCATCCATACCTGTGGCTCTCCTTTAGACCCGGATCACACAGGGGCGACTTGGTCGCCTGACAAGTCGCCTTCCGTACTATGGAACCGTTCTAATAGGAACGACAGAAGTCGCTCCGACTTAGAAAAATGTTCCTGTACTACTTGGGGACTACTTCAGGGCGACTTGCATTGACTTATATACAGAAGTCATTTTGCAAGCCGCCGCTGAAGTCGTGTGCAGGTCGCCTTACCAGAGTCGCACTGCAAGTCGTGCTGCCCCTGTGTGAACCGGCTTATATTTTATACACACACACACACACACACACACACACACCATCAGAATTCCAGGAAGTTGATTGTGCAGTAACACAGCAGTTGGTTATCCCATAGAGAGGACAGAGTCCCTGGTCTAATTAGACATTTTGGAGGATTCCCTATCACAACATTTCAGCCCTATAGGATCCCTCTACATAACTCAGGTACCCCTGAAAGCATACTCTTCCTGCACAGTATTATTTCAAATGTTGGCAGCCATACATATATGCTTGCAGGACTTTTGGTGCGCTTTCAGAAAACGCACCAAAACTGCCTGATCCAATAGAAATCCATAAGAAAGCAGATCAGTGCGATTTGCCAGAAACGGACCTTCAGCTGACCACTCCACAATCTCAATTTCCTTCAGATCTACCAACTGCTATGTAGTACAAGGGCCTTTCTGATCAGAGAATTTAGCCAGGTCCTCATTTCACATGGCTTTGATAAATCTGACAGTACAGTCATTGTACAATACAATCAATTTTAGATTTAACAAGATGATGTAATGTGAGAACCTACCTAATCTATCCAGACAGGCCTTTGTACATAGAGTAGTTGATGGTAGATCTAAGGCCCCATTTACACCTGCGTGTTCCCAGAAATGCAGAGATATATATCTCTTCATGACACCCCAAAACTCAGCTAGCAGGAGCATGCCAAAATGCCCGCTACTAGAAAGATGAGGCTCACCACCCAAAACAGGTACAGGAGCTGCTTTGGTGCACACAGGGCCAGCCAATTAAGCCCATTCCCACCTGTGCGTGCCCAGAAACGTACCAAAACACGCATCGCACTGGTGGGGGGGGTCATTATTCCCTAATGACACCCCAGATGCGACTAGCAGACACGCCAAAACCCCCAGTACTGAAATGCATAAGGCTCACTGCCCAAAACAGGTACAAGCGTCACTTGAGTACGTTTGTTGGGCATAGGGTGGCCCTTCAAGTGAAGGCCTATGCTGGCACTCAGGTGGGAATGTAAGATGTGTGATGAGCACGATACATTCACCATCACCAATGACAACAAACCGTTACCCCTAGCAACCAAAGCAGCTTCATCTGTCATTTCATTGCTCAGTGTGGTTGCTAATGGAATAGACTCCTAGATCAGCTGAAATATCAGTCTCGAGTTCTCAGTCCATCCCCTGAGAAGACGGATCCGGCCCATGATGACATGTGTGGATCACACTGCATTTCATTCATCCCAATACAGCCAGCTAGAATGGAAAGTCCGCACTGTCCTCCCACCATAATCTTCCCCTCCATGTATGTGACCTATTCCCCTCCACACAGCGCCCTCCCGGGCCCCATGTCATCCCCCGGCCCCTGTGTGTCTCTTACCGCCATGGTTGCCATGCTGCCGCTTCTTCCCACTACACAGCCGCCAGACACACTCACTGTGCAACACAAATACTGCGCCGGGCAGGAACCAAACCCCAGCCTGAACGTTCCGGAGCTGTGTGACTGTAAATCCCCGCCCACCAGGGGAGGGGACAGTGTAACCGTCTTTGGAAGGCAGAGCTGAACTTCTGACCGGTGACAAATAATCCTGACTGCAATACCAGACACGTCCAGCAGGTGTCACCAACCAGTGTCAATTGGCTGCCTGCAATGCGTAAGTCACCAACTTCGTACAAGAATTCAGATGGTGGCTTCTGACATGACTTCCGCATTCCTGATCCACATGTTTCCTCTGGATTAATGACTCAGCCATTACTGAAACCAGAGGTTCCCTATACCAGCCCAGCTTCCAGTATTTTCACTAATAGAAGTCCATGCATGTATGTATTTTAAACCAGAACTAAACCTAAAACAGAATGCGATCTGTCATATTGGCTTGTGCTCTCAACCAATCTGTAAACCATCCAATGGCTGGTCTAATAACTGATCACATGTGCAGCAACATGGCAGTTACAGATCAAACAGAGGCCAAGATGGCAGCTTCCATGACTGAAAAAGATAGGAGGGTTTAGTTCTGATTTAACGGTTTCTCAAAACAGTTACATTCAAAGTGTGCCGTGAATATTAACTGTCACCTTCTGTCAGATCTCAACCCATTTGTCAAGTCATCAAATGGCTGGTGTCATCACTGATCAGCATCATGTCAATTGCAGATCAAAGGCCAAAATGGCAGCTTCCATGGCTGTAAACTAGGATAGGAGGGTGTACTGTCACAAGGGATGTGTACCTAAAAATCTCCATAGGCGATGCTTTAAAGAAAAAAATAATTTCTTATTTATTTTATTTCATTTTGGATAATTAAATAGTGTTTTTTTTTTTTTTATTTGATCATTTTTATTGCTGTCACAAGGGATGTTTATATTCCTTGTGACAGCAATAAAAGTGATTAAAAAAAAACACAATTTTATTATCTAAAATTAAATAAAATAAATAAGAATTTTTTTTTTTTTTTAACCACTTCAATACAGGGCTTTTAAACACCCTTCCTTACCAGAGCACTTTTTGCGATTCGGCACTGCGTCGCTTTAACTAACAATTGCGCGGTCGTGCGACGTTACACCCAAAAAAAATTGACGTCCTTTTTTTCCCACAAATAGAGCTTTCTTTTGGTGGTATTTGATCGCCCTGCGGTTTTTATTTTTTTGCGCTATAAACAAAAGAAGAGCGACAATTTTGAAAAAAAACACAATATTTTTGACTTTTTGCTATAATAAATATCCCATTTTTTAAAAAAAAACAATTTTTTTTCCTCAGTTTAGGCCGATACGTATTCTTCTACATATTTTTGGTAAAAAAAAATCGCAATAAGCGTATATTGATCGGTTTGCACAAAAGTTATAGCGTCTACAAAATAGGGGATAGATTTATTGAATTTTTTTTTGTTTTTTTACTAGTAATGGCGGCGATCTGCGATTTTTTTTTCGTGACTGCGACATTGCGGCGGACACTTCGGACACTTTTGACACATTTTTGGAACCATTCACATTTACACAGCGATCGTTGCTATAAAATTGCAATGATTACTGTGTAAATGTGACTGTCAGGGAAGGGGTTAACACTAGGGGCGCTGTAGGGGTTAATGTGTTCCCTAATAGAAGTGATTCTAACTGTAGGGGGAGGGGACTCAAGGGGAGGAGACCGATCATGTGTTCCTCCGTACTGGGATCACATGATCGGTCTCCTCCCCGCTGACAGGACGTGGAGCTGTGTGTTTACACACACAGCTCCACGGTCCCGCCCAGTCCTGTTGTTTTAACGGGCAATCGCGGGTGCCCGGCGGACATCGTGGCCGCCGGGCACTCGCACCGGGTCCCGTGCGATGCCGCGGGCGCGCGCGCGCGCGCCCCCCAGGCGGCCGGGAATTCGAGGACGTCATATGACGCCCACCCAGGATGGTAGATCCACCTTGTGGGCGTCATATGACAATACAGCGGTATTGAAGTGGTTAAAGCATCGCCTATGGAGATTTTTAGGTACCGTAGTTTGTCGCCATTCCACGAGTGGGTGCAATTATAAAGCGTGACATGTTTGGTATCTATTTACTCGGCGTAACATCATCTTTCACATTATACAAAAAAATTGGGCTAACTTTACTGCTTCGTTTTTTTAAAATTCATGAATCTTTTCCCCAAAAAGTTGTGCTTAAAACACCACTGCACAAATACCGTGTGACATAAAATATTGCAACAATCGCCGTTTTATTCTCTAGATTGTCTGCTAAAAAAAATATATATATATATATATAATGTTTGAAGGTTCTAAGTAATTTTCTAGCAAAAAATATGGATTTTAACTTGTAAACACCAAATTCCAGAAATAGGCGTAGTCATGAAAGGGTTAAAGTAGAATTCCAGCTTACACCTAATGCCCCGTACACACGATCAGAAATTCCGCCAGCAAAAGTCAGATTAAAGCTTTTGGTCGGAAAATGCGACCATGTGTGTATGCTCCATCGGACTTTTGCTGGCGGAATTCTAGCCAGCAAAAGATTGAGAGCAGGTTCTCAATTTTTCGGTCGGAAAAAGTTTTGATTGGAAATTCCGATCGTCTGTACCAATTCCGACGCGCAAATTTCACACGCATGTTTGGAAACAATTCGACGCATGCTCGGGAGCATTGAACTTCATTTTCTCGGCTCGTCGTAGTGTTGTACGTCCCCGCGTTCTTGACGATCGAAAGTTCAGCAAACCTTTTTGTGACCGTGTGTATGCAAGCCAAGCTTGAGCAGAATTCCGTCGGAAAAACCATCCAAGATTTTTCCGATGGAAAATCCGCTCGTGTGTACGGGGCATAAGGCTTCATGTACACTGCTGCTGGTAAACAGACGTTTAGGAGCAGTTGGGCATTTTTTTCAGCTGCCCCTGAACTTCTGTGGCAATGTTGATTTGTAAGTCTGTTAACTTGCTGCACATTTGAAGCACAGTTCTAGTTGACACTTTTCCAATTTGTAGCAAATTTGCGTGGCAAGTCTCTGACAAGAGCAAAGTTGCAGTGGTGAGTCTACAGCAAAAGCTCTGCAAGTCTAAAGCATTAAAATTCAGCCACAGTGACCCCTGTGGTGGGATGACTGTTGCACAACATGACTGAACCACTTTCAGAATGTTTGCAAAGAATCTGGAGTAATGCAATGAATGGAAACTTGCTGCAATTGTGCAACAAACTTGTGAAGCCTGGCAAGGTTAGCAATAGCTTAGCAAGTCGTTTTCAAACTTGCAGCACAATTGCTTGGTATCTGGTATAGACATCATGAATAGGTGAACAGGTGGAGGGATCTCAGACATGAGCATACAGGGGGCCACCCCATTGGAATTAGAGGACTCTGGTAGAAATTGCTGAGGGCTCCACAGGACTAGGAAGAAATCTGACCTAGAGTTGTATAGTGCCATCATCCCAGATTAAGACATTAACAGACAAATGCATTATGGGATTGGGACTATGTAGGCACTTAACCATCTCAATACAGGGCATTTTCATCCCCTTCCTGCCCAGGCCAATTTTCAGCTTTCAGCGCTGTCACACTTTAGCCTCATACACACGATCGGATTTTTGTCCAAAGGGCGTTGGCCCCAAGTTGGTATTGCATACACACGGCAGGACTTTTTCAGCCAACTTTCACCAAATCACTTGGTTTTTCTGCTCTTTACCGCCACCTTTGGTCAACTTCTCTATTGTTGTCTGATCTTTTGCATTGGTTCTGCATTGGTTTGTACAAAAGTCCGTTGGTTTTGTGTACACACGGTCGGACTTTGGTCCATCAGACTTTTGTTGGCAGAAAGTTGGTCCGTTCGCACAGCCAACAAAAGTCCGATGAAACCTGGAAAAAGGTTGTCCGATGGAGCGTACACACGGTCGGATGTTGATCCAAACCAGCTAATTTGCATGTTGGTTGTCAAAAAGTCCAATCGTGTGTACGGGCCTTTTGAATGACAATTGCGCAGTCATGCGACATTGTACCCAAATAAAATTTTAATTGTTTTTTTCCCCCCCACAAATAGAGCGTTTTTTTAGTGGTATTTGATCACCTCTGCATTTTTATTTATTGCGCTATGAACAAAAAAAGAGCGACAATTTTTGAAAAAAAACACAATATTTATTAATTTTTGCTATAATAAATTTCCAATTTTAAAAAAGTTTAGGCCGATATGTATTTTTCTACATATTTTTGGTAAAAAAAAATCATTTTACAATACGGCTGTAGGGAACTGGTTAATGATAATCAAAATTAATTAAAAAGTAACATTTATTGATACAAAAGTTAAAAAAATTATCTGAAATTGCATATATGCCATAGAAGTAAAACAAGAGGCTCAGATCCTCACTCCCTTGCAATTCCAGGGAGATATTTGTAGCCCAGTATCTGGAGTTGGGGCAGATGGTCGGATGGTGGGTAACTTTCACGGTGGAGGCATCGGCACACTCCTTCCTCTTTTGGTCTTAATATACAGCGGCATATATATGTGATACGATTTTTGTTGTGTTTCACTGACAGTTATTTGCGCTGTTCTTCTGACACCTCTGAAGAAGAATCCTTGAAACGCGTTAGTTGTCATTGTTATACCTGTACACATTTACTTGTAACAACATTGTTATATCTGTACTTCTATGTGCAAATTCAGATACACGTTTTAACTTTTGTATCAATAAATGCTACTTTTTAAATTATTTTGACTATCATTAAAGTGGATGTAAACCCACTCTCATCCTTTCTAAACTACGGAAATATTGGTTATCTAGAAGGATATACATGCCTCCTGCATGTATACTTATCTGTCAAATGTCTCCCCTCTGTCTTCTATGAGACCCAAAAAACTGCAGATTTTGTGGGTGGGTCTGTTTCCCAGGGCTCAGTGGGTGGAGTCGTGATGTCAGTAGACTCCCCGCCCACCTCTACACTCCCCTTATCAACATGCATTTTCTCCTGTGTATTTCTCACACTGAACTTCTGCTATGATCACTAACATCCAGTCAAAACCCAGAAAAGTCCCCACATGACTTCAGCATGCCAAATCATGCTGAGGTGTGGAACAGCCAATCCTTGCAGAGCTGCTGAAGAAAGGAGTGGGGGTGGGAATTAAAAAATAATGCATGTCTTAGGCTAGTGCACAAGATATGTAAATCACCTGTCAATCACAGCAAGGGGGAAGAACGGACAAAGTTTTCACAGTTTGTCCGTTTTATTTCACTGAAAAAAGATATGAGGATTGCTCAGAGCTGGATTAACTCTTTGTGGCAAGACTGGGCACAGCTGATCTGAAATCCCATACTCCTATATTGTGCCAGACAAAAAAAAAAAGTGGTTTACATCCACTTTAAGTGCCTACATAGTCCCAATCCCATAGGGTATTTGTCTGGTAATGTCTGGCACTATACAAGTCTAGGTCAGAATTCTTCCTACTCCTGTGATGGTGGAGGTTAGCTGTAATAGGTAGGCATCTCCTAAAAACATCATGGGAGTTTTTCAGTCAGGCCTCATGAGATACATAGACAGCATACTCATATGCTTTAGGAAAAAACGTAAGACCCACCTCTTCTAAGAAGGAATCAACGCAGGTCGGATTAAGCGCCTCGAGGCGATTCAGTTCGCAGTTGCAGCTCTATACAAATCATTCATTCATTCATATAACAAGGGTATTAACCGCTTAATGCCCGCCCCACGTACATTTACTGCGGCAGGGCAGCCATTTAGCGCAAAATCAAGTACCTGTACGTGATTCTCGTCTTCAGCTCTGGGGCACACAATTGATTGGACACAGTGGGAGCAAATTAGCGGGGCCGCAATGGCTGCTGGGAACCCGGCGATCGTTCGTAGAGAGGCAGAACGGCGGTCTGCCTATGTAAACAAGGCAGACTGCTGTTCTGACAGAAAGGAAAATGGAGATCTCATGTTTCTGCTAAGCAGGAACATTGATCTTGTTTTCCTTTAGTCAAATCACCCCCCCCCCCCTACAGTTAGAAAACACTCCCACACTTAACCCTTTGATTGCCCTTGATGTTAAAGGGGTTGTAAACCTTTGTGGTTTTTCACCTCCATGCATTCTATGCATGGAGGTGAAAAACCTCTTGCAGTGCCCCCATTTTACTTACCTGAACCCTCTTTTTCTCTTTTTCTCATGCTGGGGATGAGCACACCAGCTCTAGCCATTGTCTCGTGTCCTGATTGGCTAGATTAATAGCAGAACAGCCATTGGTTCCTGCTGCTGTCAATCAAATCCAATGATGCAAGGGCGGGGCCGAGTCCGGCATTTGTGTCTGTGGATGCAAATGCTGTACTTGGGAGCACGCCCGCAAGGTAACCCCCCGGGAGAGCACTTATCCCTATCTGATGTGGGGAGGAACCGCGAGAGCCGCCGGGGGACCCCAGAAGACGAGGTTCGGGGCCACTCTGCGCAAAACGAGCTGCACAGTTGCGGTATGATATGTATATATAAAAAAAAAAAAATTAACCCTACCCATACCAACCCTACCTAGCAATCACTACCTTCCCTGCTAGTGTCATTTATACAGTGACAGTGCATTTTTTTAGCACTAATCACCGTATTCATGTCACTGATCCCCAAAAAGTGTCACTTAGTATCAGATTTGTCCGCCGCAATAGTACAGTCCCACAAAAAATCACTGATTGCTGCCATTACTAGTAAAAAATATGTATATAAAAAATAAAAAGTCCCTAAATGTATTCCATAGTTTGCAGACGCTATAACTTTTGTATAAACCAATGAATATACGCTTATTGGGATTTTTTTTTTTTTTTTTACCAAAAATATGTAGTAGAATAGATATTGGCCTAAATTGATGAAGAAATTTGATTTTTTTATTTATTTTTTATTGGATATGTTTTTATAGCAGAAAGTAAAAAAAATTTTTTTTTCAAAATTGTTGCTCTTTTTTTGTTTATAGCACAAAAAATAAAAACCGCAGAGGTGATCAAATACCACCAAAGGAAATCTCTATTTGTTAAAAAAAAAAAGGACATGCATTTTTTTGTGCATAGCGTCGCACGACCGCGCAATTGTCAAAGTAACGCAGTGCCATATCGCAAAAAATGGCCTGGTCATTAGGGGGTAAATCCTTCCAGGGCTGAAGTGGTTAAACTCTCCCATGACTGCTGAGATGCAGGGGAATGCCTACAATAGATGCCACCACACATTCTCTCATGCTATAAATGACAATGGACCCTCTGACCTCGGGATCGGACAAGTTCACCTTACATGCACGTAGCCCACGATCTGTCCTGTCCATCTTATTGATTGACACCTTTTCAGCCAATCAGCTCTCTCCACCAAAGATCCAGCACCAAAAAAAAAACAACCCGCCCCCTCCTGGAGATCCGCTACGCCAATCAAATCCCCTCTGTATATACATGTGTTTCCATCCTCCAATCAGTGACAAGCCATACAAGAAATACACGCCGTACCATTTGATATTACTGCTCTATGTTGGTTTTGGCAGAGGGGGGTGTGTGTGAGGCAGCTGCAGCCCCGCCCCCTCCTGAAGACTGGTTAGTTACATTGAAGCAGTGCCTCTGTCAGCGGTGAGGGGTCCGCAGTGGTGCTGGAGGAGGGCTGCGTAGGAGCTGACACTTCAAGGACATTCATCCTTACTGTAACCTCTGTGGCTCCATCCATTAGCAGCTTGCAAGATGCCTCTGGCTCGCAGCCTGTCAGTCACGTCCCTCACAGGGCTGGAGGACTGGGATGATGACCTGGACCTCGACAACACCGTCCTCTTCGAGGTGGCCTGGGAAGTGGCCAATAAAGGTGAGTGGATGAGGGGAGAGCAGTGTTAGTGCTGGCAGGTCATCCACCATACAATACACACTGCAGTCACTGTCCATAGAGGGTAATAGAGAGAGACACAGACAGAGAAGGTGATCATAGAGGATAATGAAGAATAGGTGATCATGGAGGATAATGGTGAGAGAGAAGGCGATCATGGAGGATAATGGGTAGAGAGGGGGCGATAATGGGGGGGGGGGGCGATCATGGAGGGTAATGGGGGGGGGGGATCATGGAGTATAATGGGGGAGGAGAGGGGGCGATCATGGAGGATAATGGGGGGGGGGGATCATGGAGGATAATGGGGGAGGAGAGGGGGCGATCATGGAGGATAATGGGGGGGGGGGGAGAGGGGGCGATCATGGAGGATAATGGGGGAGGAGAGGGGGCGATCATGGAGGATAATGGGGGGGGGGGGGGGGGGGAGAGGGGGCGATCATGGAGGATAATGGGGGGGGGCGATCATGGAGGATAATGGGGGGGGGGGGGGGCGATCATGGAGGATAATGGGGGGGGGAGAGGGGGCGATCATGGAGGATAATGGGGGGGGGGAGGCGGGGGGGGGGGGGGAGAGGGGGCGATCATGGAGGATAATGGGGGGGGGGGGAGGGGGCGATCATGGAGGATAATGGGAGGGGGCGCGATCATGGAGGATAATGGGGGGGGGGGGGCGATCATGGAGGATAATGGGGGGGCGATCATGGAGGATAATGGGGGAGGGGGAGAGGGGGCGATCATGGAGGATAATGGGAGGGGGCGCGATCATGGAGGATAATGGGGGGGGGGGGCGATCATGGAGGATAATGGGGGGGGCGATCATGGAGGATAATTGGGGGGGGGAGGCGATCATGGAGGATGATACTCTTGAACTCACATCTATTTGTGTATGGGCTCTTGTACATGAGCATGTGCAATGTGCGTTCTGCCATATTTCCCCTGCCCACGTGCTGCGTACAGCTGCCTGTGGACATGAATGACTATGCTTGGCTGTATTCAGGTTTATGCTGGTACATGCTTGTATAACATACAGGTGTATTGCTTTAGTACTGGCTGTACACAGCTCCTGGGCAGGGGAAATATGCCCACATTTGTGTTGTCAGGGCCGAATATTTGTATACAGTCTTTGCCTGTCATTGCTTTGTACGGACTGATGATGAATGTACATTACACCTGACGTTTTAAAGTGGTTGTAAAGACCTCTCCTTACTGAGACCCCTTTCACACTGGAGCGTTTTGCAGGCGCTATAGCGTTAAAAATAGCGCCTGCAAAACGCCCTAAAACAGCTGCTCCATTCATTCCAGTGTGAAAGCCCGAGAGCTTTCACACTGGAGTGGTGCGCTGGCAGGACGTTAGAAAAAGTCCTGCCAGCAGCTTCTTTGGAGCGGTGAACTCCCCGCTCCTCCAGCGCTGCGATACCGCCAGCAAAGCGCCGCTCCGGTGGCATTTTGCGGGCGATTTAAACCCTTTTTCGGGCGCTATTGGGGGTTAAAACTGCCCCGCTAGTGGCCGAATAGCACCGCTAAAACGACGGTAAAGCAGCGCTAAAAGTAGCACTGATGCCAGTGGCGGCTCAGTGTGAAAGGGGTCTAAGCTTTGAAGAGTGTAACTTCAGGTCTCTGCCCCCTTTTTTTTTATTTATTTTTTAACTCTCAGACAAACTTATAAATTCAGCATAGAGCTGGCTCAGGAGCAGGTCCATGTAAGTGCCCCTATTGTAGCAGCTTACTATGGGGGCACTTGGTGAGGGCAGGGGAGAAGAGGAGGATCAGGCTGCTCTGTGTAAAACACTTGCACAGAGCAGGTAAGTATAACATGTTTATTTTTCTTTTTTTTTTAATAAATTGTGAGCCTTTACAATTACTTTAAAGTGGCTGTAAAGGCAGAAGTTTTTTTTTTTTTTTTTATTAAATTTTTTTTAATCTTGATGCATTCTATGCATTAAGATAAACAGCCTTCTGTGTGCAGCAGCCCCTAATACTTACCTGAGCCCATCTCTATCCAGCGATGTCCACAAGTGCATCGGCCATCCGGGATTCTCTCTTCTGATTGATTGAGACACAGCAGCAACACCATTGGCTCCCACTGCTGTCAAGGTCAGTTAGCCAATCAGGAGAGAGAGGGGGTGGGGCACTTGACAGGAGGGAGGGGCCAGGAGAGCAGAAGAGGGACACAAGAAAAGGAGGATCGGGACTGCTCTGTGTAAAACCACTACACAGAGCCGGTAAGTATAACATGTTTGTTAATTTAAACACAAACAAAAATGAGACTTTAGTATAACTTTAACTTTTGCATTCCAATACAAGTGAACAGGAGTGCAAAACCCACTTGAAGCAGGAGGTAAGAAGAAATAAATAAGCACAAAGAACATTGCGCCACCCAGCAACTCCATTCATAGAAAAGCAGTACTTGGCTTCTATGAATGAAACATAATCTATGAATGGAGAACAGGCAGATGATTAATAGGCCTGCCTAGATAGATTCTGTCAGCTCTGCAGGGGCAGGCTCAGAGGTGGTTGACGCCACGCAAGCTTCAGCCAGCAATGGTTGTATGTGACAATGGCACCAAACTTCTCTCTGCCCTCCGACAGGGACACTTGACCCATGTTCCATATTTGGCACACATCCTGAATTTGGTGGTGCAGTGGTTCTTGAGCAGGTACCCAGGCTTACAGGATCTTCTGAGGCAGGCCAGAAAAGTCTTTGGTCATTTCCGCCAGTGCCTGGCTGGCTGACATTCAAAGGGAATGCAACCTGCCCACATCCGCTTCATTTTCTGACATGCCCACCAAGTGGAACTCAATGTTTGCAATGCTGCAGCGGCTGCACACACAGCAGAGCGCCATCAATGAGTACCTGTGTGAGTATGGTACCAAGACAGGGTCAGGGGATCTTGGCTTCTTTTCGCCATGCCAGTGGCTACTGATCAAGGATGCATGCGCTGTTCTATCACCATTTGAGGAGGCCACAAGGATGGTGAGCAGCGACAATGCATGCATCAGTGACACTGTCCCTCTAGTCTTCCTGTTGGAGCACACGCTTCATGGAATCATGGACAGGGCACTTAAGGCAGAATAGCGGCGGAAGAGGAGGACTTTCTTACCTCTCAAGGCCCCCTTTATCCAGATAGCATTCCTGCGGGCCCGCCAAACACACAGGAAGAAGAGGAGGATGATTGTGTCAGCATGGATGTAGAGGTTAACACTCAGTAGCAGTCTTCAAGGGATGGTTTTCAGTCCCCAGGAACCCAAGAAGTTGTACGTGGCTGGGAGGAGGTAGTTACGGATCATGTGATCTTTAGTGACCCGGAGGACTTATAATCGAATGCCTCTGCAAACTTACGCTGCATTGGCCTCCCTCATTTTGCAAAGCGTGCAAAAGAACCCTAGGATTTGTGGTATCAAGGAGAGGGATCATTACTGGCTGGCAACACCTCTTGATCCACGTTACAAGGGTAAGGTTGCAGAACTCATCCTGCCTTCACAGAGGGAGCAGAGGATGAAACATCATCAGGAGTCCTTGAAGAAAGGTTTGTGCAACGCATTTCCAGACCCTGGGAGGTTACAATCTTCTGGTGCTGGACAACGTGTTGCTGAGTCTTCATTCCGTCAGAGGAAGAGTGGTGGAGAAGGTGGCCGGCTGACCGATGCCTTTAAACAATTTTTCAGTCCTCAGCGCCAAGGTCTGATCGGTTCAAGCAACCATCGCCAGAGTCTGCATTACATGGTGCAGGAATATCTAGGGGCAAGAGCAGACTTGGAGACCTTTCCAACAGAGCATCCACTGGGTTACTGGGTCTTGAGGATGGACCACTGGCCAGAACTTGCTCAATATGCAATTGAGCTACTGGCCTGCCCTGTATCCAGAGTGCTTTCTGAACGCACATTCAGTGCTGCTGGAGGGTTTGTAACGGATCAATGAGTGTGCCTGTCCACAGACTCCGTTGATAGGCTCACATCCATAAAATTATTCAGTCTTGGATCAGCAGCTATCAAGCACCTGATGCTGATGTAACTGATTGAATTTGCTATGGATGTGGGAGCCCTTGAAGACTGCCTATGCTGACTATCCTATTCCTCCTCAATCTTGATGATGCTAGCTTCCAACAATATTTTTGGTTTAGGGCACCACCACCACTACCCAAGGCCCAGTTTTTCTGCCCCTGTTTAACAGGGGCATGTAATTATATTTCTTGATATATTTCACAGCACGGCCTGTTCCTGCATCCAACAAGAGTAACTGTGAGGGCTTGCAGTGTTCTGGTACCACCAACACTTAAGGCCCAGTTTTCTGCAGAGTATATAGGGCAGGCCGTATAGTGTGTGTGTATGTATATGTATGTGTGTGTATATGTGTATGTGTGTGTATATGTGTGTGTGTGTGTATGTATATGTATATATATATATATATATCTATATTGCTATATTGCTGTTCAGAGTATATAGTAGCTGGGGGACCCCCACGCCCTTTAAAAAAAATATTTGGGTGCAGGGTTCCCCTTTATATCCATACCAGAACCGAAGGGCCTGGTATGTAAATTGGGGGAGACATCCACGCCATTTTTTTTATTTTTTTTTTAATCTTTATTGCCGGGATCCGACAATGTATTGTCAGATCCCGGCAGTATAGACAAACTGCGAGCAGTTTTAAATTAAATTTTTTTTTTTTTATTTATTTTTTTTTCCTTTTAGAAATGTAATTTTGCTGTGGCACTGGTATAAACATGGGAAAGATGCACTACTTTACAGGCATACTAAGAACACCCCCCAGGCACGATATTTAAAGAATATTTCATTTTTATTTCACTTTAAGCATTATTATGATATGTCGGCTGAGAGCGCTGATTGGCATGCCTTTTTCGGTCATGCCCCTTCGACAAAAGCTGGATGTTCGACTGCTGTACACACGGCCAAATGTTAGCTGGTTTATTTTGAACCGGCTGATATTCGGCCTGTGTGTACGGGGTTTAAAAGTAGTGATAGATCAGTCAACAAACGTCTCCTCCTTATTGTGGAGACCACACAAGTATCCTATAGTAGTGATCACCCTAGCAGGCATTCGGCCCTGTGTGTATGGGGCTTTAGTTATTGTAATGGCAAGATCAGGTTACTGAAAGGTATTGTGAATTGAACGGGGTCCAGCATTGTAGGAGGTCTGATACAGCTCAGCTGGAAAATTATTTATCTAGTCAAAAATAGTGTTTAGAAAGAGGTTTTAATTAACTGAAAGTACAAAACAAATCGTAATGAAACACATTGTATCAAATTTACGCTCACAATGGATAATGTGTTTCATTATTATTGTGTCTTTGTTTTTATACATGATTTTTGGTCATTATTTTGCTTCTTTGTAGAAAACATCAATTTCATCAACCTCCTGAGCAAGACGATTGAAGTTGAAAGGCGTTAGGGTAGCATTCACAAATTAGGGACTCTGTGGGTCCCCTCTAGTGGATAGATGTCTTTTTATGATAATTGTGTGATATTTGATTTTATATTGTGTTTTTCATGTAATGGCTTTTGTTTTTTACTTTTTTATTATGCAAAAGTTGAGAATAAAAATTGATGTACTTTGTAAATATTTTTGTGGTGCCTTAAAAGCCCCATCCATCTTCTAGGTTTTTGTATTATATTGCATTTGGGGATGTGGCACCCCAAAATTAAGTTGCATGGCTGACAGTTCGGTCATCCAATGGGACACCAGGTCATGCCAACAGATGATGGAACTCTCACTCTGGGCACCCAGCAATAGGAAAGAATATAAACCAAGATGGATGCTCCATGATGGGGACTCCACTAAAGGTGACCTGTTCTGGGCCCTTGGTGATCTGTCCTGTCCCAAGTCGCTTCATTGGGTGCAGTTTTATTTTTTATATTAATTCATGTGGTTTTGTGTGCACTAGTCAGTGTGCTCTGTTTCTGCTTTTACAGTAACCAGTCAACGTAAAGCTAAAAAAAGGTTTTTACTTTAAATATACTTGTCAAATGTCAAAGTATTTTTATTTTCTTTTTTTTAAATAGCAATGGCAGTAGTGAACTTATAGAAAGGATAAGCAAATGTAGCTATTCCAGGCACCCAGGGGGCCCTAGAAGAGTTTTCTAGAGGGACTGCTCTACAGCACATATTTTGTGGCGCTTAACAAAGAAGCAGTCTCCAGTCTAATGTCTCTCCCAGTCCCATGACTGACTATCCATATTCTGCCCTGCCTGAAAGGACACTAGAGCACCCAGAGGAAATGCGCACTGACATGGGTTCAGCATACAAATGTACCCTGGATTCTGATGGACAGATAAACCAGGCTCCAGCCCTGGAAAACGCTTAATTATATAGGTTGTGCTAATCAATCACATTAAACCAGTGATTCAAATTAATTTTAAAAACAGTCCACAAGTGATGGGATATATATATATATATATATATATATATATATATATATATATATATATATATATATATATATATATATATATATATATATATATATATATATATATATATATATATAATCCTGATGTCATTCCGCACCATCCACCACCATAGTGATCGTTAAAACATCAGTGCATCCACCAACAGCTGAATGTCTCGCTTACCAGCTCCAATTGATCCCTCATTACTGGGGATCGTATGCGCTTGTGGCTTTAGCCCAGCCTAGGACTTTTTCTGGGTCCAGATGGTCTCCTGCACAGGATCACCTTTTGGCACCGTATTAAATAACATGATTTCTCCAAAAAAAAAAAAAAAAAACAACGCTCCACATGTGTAAAATCCTTAAAGCATTTATTTAAATGTCAAAAAATGCACTTACAGCTGCCGCATGTGCTTTTTTTTATTTTTGCCGCATGTGCTTTTTTTGTTTCTAGTGTACCGGCCGGTACACAAAACAAACCCATCCTTCTAGAACATGTGTGGGATTGGTGACATTAGCGTGTCGCTCCGCCCTTTGCGTTTTGTCATAAGATGACGTAGTTGGGGACTGCTCGATTTTGATTAGTGTAGAGTATTGCCAAGATATACTCGCCTAATCCACTGATCGCAAGCCACTTCACACATTCCAGCTCGATCTCGTCACGCTGGTTCTCGGCGATGGGGTACTTGTACATCTCGCGCTGGCTGCAATAGGAAAAACACTTTTTTTTTTTTTCCCTACTGCAGCGAGCACGAGAAAAGCGACAATGATGAATGCCTCTCTAATAATAAAAACCGGCATGGGTTCCCCTCCAAGGGCATACCAGGCCCCTACGCCGAAAAAACGGTGTGAGGGTTCCCCCAAAATCCATACCAGACCCCTATCCGAGCACGCAGCCCGGCTGGTCAAAAAAGGGGGTGGGAGCGAGCGCCCCCCCCCCCCCCGAACCGTACCAGGCCGCATGCCCTCAACATGGGGGGTGGGTGCTTTGGGGAAGGGGGGCGCACTGCAGCCCCCCAACCCAAAGCACCTTGTCCCCATGTTGAGGAGGACAAGGGCCCCTTCCCAACAACCCTGGCCGTTGGTTGTCTGGGTCTGCGGGCGGGGGGCTTATCGGAATACTAATTTAATAAGGGGACCCCAGATCCCGGCCCCCACCCTATGTGAATGAGTATGGGGTACATCGTACCCCTACCCATTCACCTGGGGGGGGAAAAAGTGTCAATAAAAAAAACACCCTAGACAGGTTTTTAAAGTAATTTTATTAGGCAGGCTCCTCTGTGCTGCTAGCCTGGTCTCATCTTCTCTCCTGTACCGTGGCGGTCTAAGGTCCTCTAGACCAGGGATCTCCAAACTACGGCCCTCCAGCTGTTGTGGAACTACACATCCCATGCTCCAGCAGGCTCCTCTGCTTCTAGCCTGGTCTCGTTGTCTTCTCTCCTGTACCATGACGGTCTAAGGTCCTCTAGACCGATGCAGAGCTTATAGACTTGACATTGTACGGGTAGACCCAGAGGACCAGTCCACAGCATGGGGGAGCACCATCTGATAGGGCAGCAGAGGACTGGGTAAGTAATAGACAGAAGCAAGCTTTTTTTTTTTTTTTATCTTTTTAGTGCAGGCGCGGCCATGGGGACATAGGTTTATTGAGAAACATGTTTCCACCTGGTGCACTGATGTTGGTTATATCAAACACTGTATATAAGAGCTGGGCCTGACCAAGACTGTTCTGTATTTTTCCTGGCAGGGTTATGCTATCATGCAATGGGTTGGGTGTGTTGTATCATGCTCTGCTTCTACATGTAGTAGATGTTTCGCTGCGCTCAGCAGGCACATGGCCAGAGAATTTCACACACAAGCCACATCCTCCATTCAGTAAGTGTCATCACCCAAAGTTTTAACTTCAGTATGGGGACAGAAGGACATCATATACTGTATATGTCATTTTTAGAGAAGTTAGAGTATTCAGTACCTCGAAGAAAAAAAATATTCATACCCCATGCAATTTCGTCATGTTACAACCAGAAACGTAAATGTACTATTGGGATTTTATGTGATAGACCAACACAAAGGTGGCACATAATTGTGAAGTGGAAGGAAAATGATAAATGGTTTTCAACATTTTTTTTTTTTTTTTTTTTTTTTTTTTTTTTTTTTTTTTTACAAATATCTGAAAAGTATGGCGTGTATTTGTTTTCAGCCACCTTTACTCTAAAACTATGTGCAATTACCTGTGTTTTTCCTTGCTGGATGAATGCAGGTAACAGCAGTGACACAGAGAATGGAATAGTTTTCTGTGTTCCACAGATGTGCGTTAACATGTATGCATTTTACACACATGAGCACACACAAATGAATGTAAATTCTCCTGTATCCCACAACAATTGAGTTGTTCATTTGCTATTTGGGCAGACGTGGGCTCACTCCTGATCTAGGCTGTGTGCATCTAGGGCTAGACCCTGCACCCCACTCCCTTCTTACTGGTTTAGATTGACTGCGTCAGGAGCCAATGCTGCTTCTGAGCCAGTGAGGAGAGACCGAGAGCAGTGATGCTGCTCTAGGGCACAGTGCTGGATCCAGATCAGGCTTGGGTAGGTATTTAGGAGGGAACTAATCTTTGGAGGTTTATTTTTTTTATTTTTTTACCTTAATGCAGGCAATGCATTAAAGTGATACTAAAGTCGTGTGTTTTTATTTATTTTTTATTTTAGGAAAAAAAAACATGTTCTACTTACCTGCTCTGTGCAGTGGTTTTGCACAGAGCACCCCAGATCCTCCTCTTCTCGGGTTTCTCTTCGGTGCTCCTGGCCCCTCCCTCCTGTTGAGTGCCCCCACAGCAAGCAGCTTGGTATGGGGGCACCCAAACCGAGCTGCAGCTCCCTGTGTTCATTCAGACACTCAGCTGCAGTTTGGCCCCGCCCCCTCTCTCTCCTGAGTGGCTAACTGAATTTGACAGCAGCAGCCAATGGCACCGCTGCCGTGTCTCAGCCAATCAGGAGGGGGAGTCCTGCATGGCTGAGGCACTCGTGGACATCGCTGGATAGAGAGGGGGCTCAGGTAAGTTTTAGGGGGGCTGAAGGGGCTGCTGCACAAAGGCTTTTTATCTTGCTGCATTCTTCTGCCTTTACAACCCCTTTAAGGCAGTTACATCCAAAAGTGAAACTTGCGCTTTAAGGACTCCTAACCCCCTGACATGCCACATTTGGCATGTCATTTTTTGTGGGGGGAATGGGTACCCAGTTTTGACAGGTACCCAGATCCCACTTCTGCTTGCGCCGCCTAGGCAACTCGAGCGGAAGTTCTCTTCTCCCCTTCCCTCCCTACAATCTTCTGGTCCCAGAAGGTTGCTCGGCTATTCAGCACACGCAGCGCGACTCGTGCATGCGCAGTGAGCACCTGGCTGTGAAGCCACAAGCTATCACAGCCGGGTGCCCACACTAGGGATGCCTGGAAGAGGGAGAGAACTGAGGCTTCAGGCGGCCGCATCGCGGGACAGGTGAGTGTGTATTTTTTAAATGTCAGCAGCTACACTTTTTGTACCTGCTGACTTTTTTAATAAACACAGAAACGACTAGAACTCCTCTATGGTGAAAAAAAATCTTTAGCCTTTACAACTTCTTTTAATATGTAATGTCAATATTTACAATCCTGTATATGAAGGAATTCTAGTACTTCCTATTGCAGAAGCAAGTTTGCACATTAGAATTTTAGACTGCACAAAAAACTTTAAAGCGGTGGTAAACCATGGCTGTTGTGAAAACCAAAAAAACAAACATGCAAGGCAATGGCATAATGTGCTAGTATGCATCGCATACTAGCACACTATGAAATACTCACCTTGGAACTAAGCCCTTCCAGGGTTGTGCTGTCACCGCTGAGAGGGCTGACATCTTCCCCGTCTGTCTTCTGGGATCACGTGCTCCGGCTATGTGATTGGACAGAGCCACGATGACATCACTCCTGCACATGTGCAAGGGAGCCCTCGGTTCCAGCACAACGTTCTCAATGTTCGGCAAGGTATGCCAGACCTTCAGATCGCATGCGCCGGTGACATAACTGGCTGCATCCAGGGTGGATATCTCCTAAACATGCACCGTTTAGGAGATATTCATTTTACCAACAGGTAAGCCTCATTATAGGAATACCTGTAGGTAAAAATGACCAAGTGGGCTTTACTACCACTTTAAGCTCAATTCACATTAGCGCGTCTCCAAAGTATCACGATTTCCAGAGTTTACTTCCTCTTTTAAGGGGATATTTTTTTTTTTTTTTTTTTTTTTTTTTTTTGTTTTGTTTTTTTTTTTTTTTTTAATTTACCAGACATGTATGTATATGTTATTTGCGTACATTGTTGCATGACGGCGCAATTGTCAGTTAAAGTAGCACAGTGCTGAATAGCAAGAAAATGGCCTGGTCATGATGGGGGTAATATCATCCAGCGGGTAAGATGGACAATGCATGTGGTAGAAAATATAAAAGACACTTTTCCCACTGATAAGTGATACACAGTAGCTTGCAAGACACAAAGTTTACTTCATGCTGGAATGAGCACACATCTGAGAAAAAGACTTCTTCTACTCCAAGGGCCCAAGTCATACTATGGATTCTGTCAGTGATAACTAGGATCTCTAGTGCAGGAAGACTGGAAGGTAACAGTTCTTGCGCCAATCAAGCTCTTAAAAATTATGATCTGTGATCAGGAGGTCGAATGGTTAATAAAGAGGTTTAGGTTTTTTCACTTCCAGTCCTTCCAATTTAAAGCTAAAGTTTAGGTTATGAAGTATGTCATGATGTGTAGACCTCTGAAAAATCTTCATTGTAGAAATGCCAGTCCTCTTCCTGGCTCTGAACGTCTGTCATGGATCAATGGGGGTTACCAGCTTCAAGCTCCATCATTGAGTAAAGTTCTTTCATTGTGTTTCTGGCAGTGAAAGCAACCTGTGAACGTGGGAAGGAATCCTGTGACTCATCATTTTCTCACACATTCACAGACTGGGTTACAAATAGTGATGAAAGAACTTCTCAGTGGAGGAGGAGGGGACAGGTTCCCTTTCTGTAGTGCCGACCCAAAGCTGTTAACCACTCTAGCGCCACAAGTTCAGAGTAGGGAAGAGGACAGGGCATCCCTGCACCTGCAGTGATCATTTCTCCAGGATCCAGCTGCCTGCACTGTGGAACAAACTTCAGCTTTAGGCAATTTGTAATCTTAACTTTTTAGTTTTAAAATGAGATGCAGCTGAAATGAATAACTATGATCATTTACATGCTAATCTCCTTTTTGTTTGGATTTTGGTCGTCCTTTATTTTTTTACTTCATTTGTGAGACTTGTCATGCGACTTTGGACATGACAAGTCGCAGCCCATTGTTTGCACTGGCACCTGTTCAGATTGGTGCAACTTGAAGTCGCAGCAATTTAGAAAAGGTGCCTGCACCTACTTTGGTGCGACTTTGATCCAGAGCATGTAAGGTTGTATCAAAGGCGCTACAAAGTTACACTGAGGGGTTTTACTTACTCCTTTTTTTTTTTTTTTCCCTGCAAATTAAAAGCAATAATGGGCTAGTAGACCCAGCGTGGACTCCGGCTCTGTGATTGGCCAGAATCGCGGGATGTCTATCATGTGTGTGGGAGCCGCTGGTAACTGCATGGGCCCTTTAGAAACGGCACAATCGTGCCGTTTCTTCAGTGTGCATGCGCCGTTGACATTGGCGCATGCGTATATGGTAAATATCTCCTAAACCATGCAGGATATTTTCAGTACCTACAGGTATATAGGCTTACCTGTAGGTAAAAGTGGTGAAACTAGGTTTACAACCACTTTAGGTGTATACTATTTCGGTGTGCATGAAAGTTATAGCACCTACAAACTTTGGTGTGTGTGTGTGTGTGTGTGTGTGTAAAATATATATAATTTGGATTTTTTTTTTTTTTTTTTTTTTTATACTAGTAATGGTGATCAGCGACTTAGTGTGGCGGGAAATCTGACACTAACATCAATAGTGACACTAATACATTGATCAGTGCTAATACCATACACTGTCGCTGTACTAATGACACTGGTTGGGAAGGGGTTAATATCTAGAGGTGAACAAGTGGTTACCTGTGTGCCTAACAATGTGTAATGTGTGTATCACGTGCTGCTTTTACTAAGCAATCTTGTTTTTTATTACCTGTGTAAAAAAAAAATAAATATATATATAAAAAGCAAGATCGCTTGTCGGTGTACAGAGCTGCGTTGTTTACCAACACAGATCTCTCCCGTGAATGACGGACCCAATCAGTGGATCTCGCCAATCAATCATTGGCCAGGACCCGCTGATCGTCTTGTGATTTGTTACAGCACAACATAGCCGGGGTGGCCGGCGTGCACCTCACCTGGAAGTGGTGATTGTGTACCAGACGTGATCCAGCGCACAGCGGCTGCCCTGCCGCAGTAGATCTACATAGAGTGGTCACTAAGCGGTTAATGCTGTCTGGCTAGCTTTAGCCATTTCCCATTATTGCTCTTCATTTGCTTCACTGCAGCACTAAAAATTTTTAATGTGGAATATTATGTTATTGAACCATTCCCATCCCTACCAGTCATTCAAGGTGCATTCCCCATAATTACTATCGACCAGTGGAAAGCTGGAGGAGGCTTTCTGTTAGTTTTCTATATATACCCAGAAGGAAAATTCCTTTGTGTGTGTATCACTCAAAGCAACCAGGCTCTGTTGTGGTGTCTCTTGAGCTATCCCATGGGCCCCCTGTACACCGCCTCTTGTACGGGGCTCATCTGTTGTAGTGCGTACAATTGGGTCTAGTCTAGATTATAGAGCTGAATGGTGAACCCTCCAAAGCAGCCTTTCTCAGCCTCTTTATCCCATAATAACCCTTGAAATATTTTTCAGGTCTTGGGGAGCCCTATCTAAATCTAATATTGCCTGAAGTTTACAGTACAATTATGTAAAAAATGAGTGTGACCGCTTATAATAGAAAGCAGAAATAGGAGTCTAAGAACTTGTACCATCATCCAGAAATCAAGTGATTATAGAGGTTGGGAGCCTAATCCCCAACTAGGCTACCAGAAAATATGGGGGCAGTTTGGACTATTGCAGTACAGTAAAAGCAGTACAATGAATAATATAGCAACAATATAAATATAACATTTACAGATGATTTTATTGATGCCAGAAAACAAATCATCATTTACATGTTAAAAACATAATAGCGAAACAAATATAAGTCACCAGTGAATAGTCCCAATAAAACAATTGATCACAGATGTCATTTTCCTCGACTAGTTTCGCGGACATTTACAGCTTCATCGGGAGGTTATCTATGCTCCAGCAGGCTTCAAGCTCATAGTGCTACCACCTGATAAATGGTAGCTTATGTTAAGCTACATAATGTGATGATTGGAGTCTGGTAATGTTGTTAATGAAATTAAAAGGATCCCGGGAGTGGCAAACCCACTGGGGGGAATGATGCCCGTGTGTGGCCCCAGTGAGTAACCATAAAGACCACGGGCCCAGGGTGGAAGCATAGTATAGCTTATCCACCCATGCCCGAGTCTCTAGGGGCTAGCTGGAACACACAATCCCGGGAGCTCAGATCCAGGATCTCTGACGCCATTCCACAAGTTTGCGGAATTTTAAAGCGTGACATGTTGGGTATCTATTTACTCGGCGTAACATCGTCTTTCACATTATATAAAAAAATTGGGCTAATTTTACTGGTTTGTTATTCTTTAATTCATGGATCATTTTTTTTTCCTATTTTTTTGCAAATACTGTGCTACATAAAAAGTTGCAATGACCACCGCTTTATTCCCAAGAGTGTCTGCTAAAAAAACATATATATATATAATGTTTGGGGGTTCTGAGTAATTTTCTAGTAAAAATTATGATTTTTACATGTAGGAGAGGAGTGCCAGAATAGGCCCGGTGTGGAAGTGGTTAAACAAGACTTTACAATTACTTTTAAGGAGTTTTAATTACGGCTGAATAGTGTAAACCTGTGTGTGTGTGTTTTTTGATCTGCAGATGAAAGATACAATTGTAACATTGGGGGTTATTTACTAAAGGAAAATCTACTTTGCACTGCAAGTGCACTTGGAAGTTAAGTCGCTGTACATCCGAGGGGGACATGCAAGGAAAATAAAAAAACAGCATTTTGGCTTGCACACGATTGGATGATAAAATCAGCACAGCTTCCACTCATTTTAGATCTACCCCTCAGATTTAGAGCGACTGCACTTCCAAGTGCTCTTTCAGTGCAAAGTGGATTTGCCTTTCATAAATGGGGATGAGCTTCGATTTCTAGTCGAACTCATGTTCGACTCAAACATTGCCTGTTCAGCGAACAATTTGGGGTGTTCGGCAAATTCGAAAAGCCGCAAGCACCCTATAAAAGTCTATGGGAGAAATCTCAAGTGCTAATTTTAAAAGCCTATATGCAAGTTATTGTCATAAAAAGTGTTTGGGAACCTGGGTCCTGCCCCAGGGGACATGTATCAATGCAAAAAAAAGTTTTAAAAACGGACGTTTTTTCAGGAGCAGTGATTTTAATAATGCTTAAAGTGAAACAATAAAAGTGTAATATTCCTTTAAATTTCGTACCTGGGGGGTGTGTATAGTATGCCTGCGAAGGGGCGCATGTTTCCTGTGCTTAGAACTGTCCCTGCACAAAGTGTCATTTTTGCAGGGGAAAAAAGCTATCTAAAAACATTCACGGCTATAATGAATTGCCGGCTCCCGTAATACAGAGAACAGTCATTCATTGAAAGTTATTGATAAAAAAAAAAAAGCATGGGGGTTCCCCCTAATTCAATTACCAGGCCCTTCAGGTCTGCTATGGATATTAAGGGGAACCCTGCATCAAATTAAAAAAAAAAATGGCGTGGGGGTCCCCCTCAAAATCCATACCAGACCCTTATCCGAGCACGCAACCTGGCAGGCCGCAGGAAAAGAGGGGGGGACGAGAGCGCCCCCCCCTTCCTCCTGAACCGTACCAGGCCACATGCCCTCAACATTAGGAGGGTGCGTTGGGGATCTGTGACCCCTCAAAGCACCATGGCCATTGGTTGTGGGGGTCTGCGGGCGGGGGGCTTATCGGAATCTTCAACAAGGGGACCCCCAGATCCCGGCCCCCCCCCCCCCCCTTGTGTAAAATGGTAAGGGGGTACTTCCTACCATTTCACCAAAAAAGTGACAAAAATGTTAAAAATGACAGGAGACGGTTTTTGACAATTCCTTTATTAAATTCTTCTTCTTTCATCTTCTTTTTTCTGGTCTTCTTCCTTCCGTTTCCTCTTTCCTCTTTCCTCTTCTTCCTCTTTTTCCTCTTTCCTCTTCTTCCTCTTCCATCTTCTTCTTCTTCCTCCGATCCGCTTCTTCTTGCTCTGGTCTTCTCATCCGGCATCTTCTTCCACGGCGTCTTCTTCGGTG
Organism: Lithobates sylvaticus; assembly: GCA_028564925.1. NCBI lineage: Eukaryota > Metazoa > Chordata > Amphibia > Anura > Ranidae > Lithobates > Lithobates sylvaticus. The sequence continues at coordinate 135,244,786 of CM053035.1, forward strand.
TCGGGCCGCTCCACTCAATTGGAGGCTCCCGCTGTGTGAGGCTTCGCTCCGTCTGACAGTTCTTTTATAACGGAGGGCGGGGCCACCTGGTGACCCCGCCCCCCTCTGACGCACGGGGACATCATGGGGACTTCCCTATGGTTTCTGCATGACGTCAGAGGGGGGCGGGGTCCGTCCCCGCCCCCCTCTGACGTCATGGGGAAAGCCATAGGGAAGTCCCCGTGCGTCAGAGGGGGGCGAGGTCACCAGATGGCCCTGCCCTCCGTTATAAAAGAACTGTCAGACGGAGCGAAGCCTCACACAGCGGGAGCCTCCCATTGAGCGGAGCGGCCCGACACAGAAGAAGAGAAGCCAACGCCGTGGAAGAAGATGCCAGACGAGAAGACCAGAGCAAGAAGAAGCGGATCGGAGGAAGAAGAAGATGGAAGAAGAAGATGAAGAAAGGAAGAAGACCAGAAGAAAGAAGATGAAAGAAGAATTTAATAAAGGAATTGTCAAAAAAAAAATTGGAAATTTTTAACATTTTTGTCACTTTTTTGGTGAAATGGTAGGTACCATTTCACACAGGGGGGAGGCCAGGATCTGGGGGTCCCCTTGTTAAAGGGGGCTTCCAGATTCCGATAAGCCCCCCGCCCGCAGACCCCCACAACCAATGGCCAGGGTTGTGGGGACGAGGCCCTTGTCCCCATCAACATGGGGACATGGTGCTTTGGAATTTGACGCGGGGTTCCCCTTAATATCCATAGCAGACCTGAAGGGCCTGGTAATTGAATTTGGGGAACCCCCACGCTTTTTTTTTTTTTTTTTTTTATCAATGACTTTCAATGAATGACTGTTCTCTGTATTACGGGAGCCGGCAATTCATTAGCCGCGAGTTTTTTTAATAGCTTTTTTCCTGCAAAAATGACACTTTGTGCAGGGACAGTTCTAAGCGCGGGAAACATGCGCCCCTTCACAGGCATACTATACACACCCCCCAGGTACGAAATTTAAAGGAATATTACACTTTTATTGTTTCACTTTAAGCATTATTAAAATCACTGCTCCTGAAAAAACGTCCGTTTTTAAAACTTTTTTTTTTTTGCATTGATACATGTCCCCTGGGGCAGGACCCAGGTCCCCAAACACGTTTTATGACAATAACTTGCATATTAGCCTTTAAAATTAGCACTTTTGATTTTGAACGTTCGAGTCCCATAGACTTTAATAGGGTTCTAAAGTTCACATGAACTTTAGGTCTGTTCGCAGGTTCTGGTGCGAACCGAACAGGGGGGTGTTCGGCTCATCCCTATTCATAAATAACCCCCAATGTATGATGCAGTGTTTATAAATACTAATTTTATACTGCTTTTTTGACAGCTAAAGTTGGCAATATCTTCCATCATTACAATGTTTTAACCACTTAAGCCTCGGACCATTTGGCTGGCCAAAGACCAGAGCACATTTTGATGGGCACAGTGGCTGTGTTTGATGGGCACATTGGCAGCTTTGATGGGCACAGTGGCTGTGTTTGATGGGCACAGTGGCAGCTTGTGAGGGGCACAGACAGTGGCTGTGTTTGATGGGCACAGTGGCAGCTTTTGAGGGGCACAGACAGTGGCTGTGTTTGATGCACAACTTGAACAAACTTAAGTAGACAGTGTAATGCCCCGTACACACGGTCGGATTTTCTGACAGAAAATGTCCTATAGGACCATGTTGTCGGAAATTCCGACTGTGTGTGGGCTCCATCTGACTTTTTCCGTCGGAAATCCTGCTCTCAAATTTTCCGACAACAAAGTCCTATCGGACTTTTTCCGATCGTGTGTAGTGAATTCCGACGGACAAAGTGCCACGCATGCTCAGATCACATTACAAGACCAAAGCTATTGGCTACTAGCCTCTACGTAGTCCCGTCGTACGCAACGAACGTCACCGCGTTCAGAATGATCGGATTTTCCGACCGTGTGTATGCAACACCAGTGTCGGACAAAATCCGTCTGAAAAAATCTGACTGATTTTGTGGTCGGAATTTCCGACCGTGTGTACGGGGCATTAGACTTTACTTGAGGCCGCCGGCCTGGGGCAGTACAGTGTGTCACTCACAGCAGAGCAAGGCAGCACCAGCTATCAAGGGCCGTCTTTCCACCCCGCTCCCTCTCCACGCTGTCTGAAGAACATGGCGGAGCTTGTTCACTAGACGCTGGGGCGGCCGCGGTGCGCTATGAATGCTGGGGTGGCCGCGGCGCGCTATGAAAGCTGACGTCACTGGTTGCTAGCTAGACGTCGGGCGGCCGGTGATTCTAGCAAGTGAGCAACCAGTGCAGTCAGTCAACTTAAGCAGCAGATTGCAGCACTGAGGATGGGCCCTGGATGGAGCCCTCCAGGCAAGTGGGACCCCTGGGCAACTGCCCAGTGGAAAAAACGGCCCTGGTCCTAGGTACAGCACACTCCAGAATACAGAGGGACCTCGCCAGGGTCCTAACTGGCTGAAACATTTTGAGGGCAACACCTTCTTCCTCATAGCCAATCTGGCTCTGATGAAGATAGTGCTGCCTTTTAAATGCGTCGAATTTAAAACCCTGACGAGATCCCCCTGTCATTTGGAGTGTGCTATAACTAGGACTACAGGGCTACAGACAAGTGTCTCAATAATGCGATTTTAATTCTCATGTCTGAGTATAATGACGGTAGATTTCTTTTTTAATATATAAAAAAAATGTTGTGGGATAATGCACTAGGCTGGTGTGTCCTCTTTTGTTTGTTTCTTGTAGTAGCTAAGCAGTCTTATCTGACCAAAGACCAAGCTCATTTATTCTTCTTTTTTTTTTTTTTTAATTCTTTATTTATTTAATTGAAGGGGTACAGCACCAACAAAGTGAATACAGTTTGTACTTTTACAGATATTCCACATTATTGTCCTTCCATTTTTAACAAATTATATTTTCATCTTATTTCGATTACTTAAATATTCTTACTGTCCCTTTCTTTCCTTTTCTTTCTATTTTATATCCAATTCCTGTCTAACTCGGTTCCCTCTGCCTCTTCTTATCTTATGGGCCCCAATCCCTAGGGTACCCTAGAGGTCTATCCCCTCCCCTCCCTGACAGGAGAGTAAGCCCCGTTGCCCCAGCGAAAAAAAAAAAAAAAAAAATAAAAAATAAAAAAAAAAGGGAAAAAAACTTTTCCCTTCATCTTTCCCATCTACTCCCCCCCCCCCCCCCGGTCCGCTGGTGGGGGCCCCTCTCCCAGTCCAACTCTATTTTTCCTATTCTCCTATATCCTCCTCCATTAATTTCTTACCTTCTTCTGTTTGTAGATATTCCTCCCAAGGGGCCCATATTTGTTTATCCTTCTAGTAAAGTACTGATCTGGGCTTGGTCACAGGTGTTAATGAGTGCACACAAGTCCCCTGGCTCTGATCAACCATTGTGAGGATGTAAGAAAGCTTCCCAGCTTAATGTTTTACAATAGATTTCCTTGTGCACATGCAATAATCCCATTCCATTGTCTACCTATTGATTGTGATCAGACAGTGATAGAAGCAGCCATTCCACATACTGCTTCTAAACTGAATTACTGATCCTCTGCCTTGGAGCTAGTGTGGGGCATTTGATTACAATCCTTTTAATTGGTCTTCATTGCCTATTTGTGGCTTTAAATGCAGTTTGCTGTCCTTCTTTTTTTAATGTTTCTCTTAGGGGTAAGGTTACACTGATAAATACATCTCTTTACTGCTGTGCAGAAATGAGGGACCATCCAAAAGATACTACATTGGCAGCTGTACAGCTCCCGGTGGCATCTGGTAGGAGTGTGGACAGGTGATTATAAAGCTACCCACACAAATTACAATTTGACTATAAAATCTTTGTACAACAACTTTAGATTTTCCAGAACTATGTAATTTGAGGACCTACTTAAAGTGATTGTAAAAGTTAGTTTTATTTATTTGTAAAATAACAAACATGTCTATACTTACCGTATATACTCGAATATAAGCCGAGATTTTCAGCCCTTTTTTAGGGCTGAAAGTCCCCCCTCGGCTTATATTCGAGTCACTGCCGTCTGCCTACATGAACAGCGTGTCATGCAGACAGACGGCAGTTTTCAAAAGCCGCGCCTCCTCCTCCTCCTCGTCCGTGATAGGAGGAACACTATCTTTCCCAGCAGTAAGTCAGTGTGCAGTGTTCCGCCTATCACGGACGTCCTGTCATTCTCATCTCACGGACGAGGATGAGAGGACGAACGTGATAGGCGGAACACTGCACACTGACTGCTGGGGAAAAAAGTGTTCCTCCTATCACGGACGAGGAGGAGGAGGAGGAGGAGGAGGCGCGTTTTTTGTAATATTGGAATGGCGCCTTACACGCTGTGGGGGGACAGAGCGGGACTGCATCGGCTGCAAAGTTGGAAGCCAGATCGTACAGGGAGGGACACAGGAACTGCGGATCGGCGCAGATCGGCACAGGTAGGCTGCAATGGGGACACGGGGGTCTGTACAGGGGACATGCAGCTGCAGATGGGCATTGCTGACCCTCTTTTCCACTTACAGTAGCTGCTGCATTTTTCACCCTCGGCTTATACACAGGTCAATACGTTTTTCCCAGTTTTTTGTGGGGAATTAGGGGCCTCGGCTTATACTTGGGACGGCCTATACCCGAGTATATACGGTACCTGCTCTGTGTAAGGGTTTTGCACAGAGCGGCCCCCGCTTCTCCTTTTCTGGGGTGTCCCAGTGGCACTTCTGGCTCCTCCTCCTTCATCGGGTCCCCCTACTAAGAGACGCTTTCCGTGGGGGCACCCGTGCGGACGTGCTCCAGAGTCCTGCTGCTGCATCCATTGACACAGACAGCAGGACTCGGCTCTGCCCCCGTCTCCTGTGTCCATCAATCCAGTGATGTGTTCACGCAAGCCATTCTTTCCATTGGTGTTCTGTCTTTGGTACCGGTATCTTAACTCTGGGCACCCGACTGGATTTTTATTAACAGGAGCGGGTGCCAATGGCTCCTGCTGCTATCAATCTATCCAATGAGGACCTGAGACAGCAGCTGTAGCTGCTGGGCTCATGCTCGTCACTAGAACAATTGCGTTCAGGTAAGAAAAAAAGGGGGGGATTTTGGGGGGGCAGCTGCAGCGCAGAAGGTTTTCACCTTAATGCATAGAATGCATTAAGATGAAAAACCTTGAGGGTTTACAACTCCTTTTTTAAGCTAGTCATAGATGGATCGAAATTTTGGCTGGTTCAGAAGGGACCAGCCAAACTTCAATCCATCTATGGCTGTTCCTGTTCACGAAACATCGATCTAACGATCAACTTCTTGTGAATTATGTGAGTGAATAGAAAAAGATTGAAAAGGTTTTGCAAATTCTTTATTACAAAAAAATGACAATCCATATTTAAAAATGGGTTGGATAATTTGTCTGGAGGACACCCAACGTGTTTCGAAATAGATTTTCTTCTTCAGGGGTGCATAAACATTAAAAAGAGCAGATTGCCTTCTATAACAGAGAGAGAGATCACATTTAGACCGTTTCACACTGGGGCGGTTTTCAGCGCTGGAAATAGCCTCTGCTAAGCGCCTGAAAACCACCTCCCATTGATTCAAGTGTGACTTTTCTCACTGGAGCGGTGCGCTTGTAGGATCTTTGGGCACTGTTAAAATGAGGGGCGCTTTAGCACTAACACAGCCACGGCCCCAGTGTGAAAGGGGTCTTAGAATGATATTCAAAGTTTATAATAATACTATGTTTTTACTCATCATGACTTTCCTTGATATCCATACCTTTTTAGAGTAGCAAGTACATCTAGCAATAATACCTAAAATTTAAAAATGGGCTGCATAATGTCCTCTGTGCATCACCAGGGGGCCTCAACGTCAATGCCCAGTCAGTGATCCACTGGGGTCGGATGATTCAACACGAGAAGAATATTGATGTATGTACTGTTGAAAGGGAAGAGACAGGAGTTCACAGTATTTGACCATGTGGATGGGGCACTATCATGAAGTGAGGTAAATGAGATACCTAGCAGCACTTAAGATCATTCTATTTATTTTGTCATCTATGGACACAGGGATGGAAAACAAATCTTTCCTTTTTCAATATGGATGTTTTTTTTTGAGAAAAAAAAAAAAGAGCGGGAGCGGGGGGAAGGTGGAAAGGAGGGAGAGAGGGGGTGGGGGGAAAGGGAAAATGGTTGTGCCGTCAAAGGGCAGCTAGACAGCGTGGTGGCATGACTGTCTTTTTATAGTCTAAAGCTTATGGAGCTAATTGATATGAAGGAGGGGGAGGGCGGCTTCATTGGCTGCCCCAGTGGTCACGCCACACTCAGAACATCATGCGACCTGGCCCCAGAACGGGATGATGCCGTGCGTTTTTTCTGATGGCAGGGGAGTCGTGCTGTCAGAATACAATACACCTCGAGTGTGTGGATGGGGAAATCGGTTCTGTTTTTTTTTTCATTCAGCCCGCTGGGTGAATGGAAAAATCTTTAGGCTATCCAATCTTTATCAAATAAACAGGCCCTTGCACTACATGGTTGTTGGTAGAGGTAAAGGAGATTCTATTTGGATTGTTTTTGTGTATATAGTGATATTAAAGAGGAGTTCCAGTCATATCTGTGTTTATTGGAAGTCGGCAGCTACAAAAACTGTAGCTGCTGACTTTTAATAAACAGACACTCGCCCGTCCCACGATCCAGCGATGCGATTACCCAAACCGGCGGGCTTTCACACTGGAGCGGTGCGCTAGCAGGATGACAAAAAAAGTCCTGCTAGCAGCATCTTTGGAGCGGGATAGGAGCGGTGTGTTCACCGCTCCTATACCGCTCCTTCCCATTGATTAGAATGGGAGACCGCGGCAATACCGCCGCAAAGTGCTGCGGGGGGTGTTTAACCCTTTTTCGGCCGCTCGCGGGGGGTAAAACCGCACCGCGAGCGGACGAAAACCGCGGTGAAAACGACGGTAAAGCAGCGCTAAATATAGCACTGCTTTACAGTCACCGCGGCTCACCGCCCCAGTGTGAAAGGGGCCTAAATTACTGAACAGTTTCTTCTCAGGAACTTGTGTGGAAAGCCCTTTGTTTAAATTTCCCTCACCCCCTGCCTTGGCTTTTATTACCGTAGGAAGCCCATTGCCTAGTTTATTTTCTATTCTGGAAAATGCAAAATCTAGAAATGTGCAGCACTCCACGGTGAGTGGAAATCCAACCAGGAAGAGAGACCTCACCACCGGGAATATAGGAAGCCAAGGGGGTAACCCCTTCTCAGCATGATGGTGGATTCTGGTGGATGAACTACCTCCTTTTTAATGTTCGTGTGTTTTTTTTTTTTTTTGTTTTTTTTTTTTTCTATGCTTTGTCATTAGCCTGTGTACAGTAATGCTATCACTGTGATAGGAATCACCTTTCTAAGCAGGAGTGAATATTCTGACTCACACAGTAACACTGGGACAGTTTGTATTTGCTTGTGCAATAACTGTCACAGCTGACGTTGTAGTGATGTGACAGTTCTTTAGCTGACATTTCTCCTGATGCCGTCAGATGTTCTTGTCGTGTAGCACGCGTGATTCTGGCATATCACAGTTGTGATCTTTACAGCCTCCTATGCTGATCAGACCAGCTGAGTAATTTCTTGGCAGCATTAATCAAAGTACTAGACAAATTCCATTAATGTATAACAGTCTAAATGGGTTACTAATTACAAGAATTCCTATAGATCTGGAATGTTCGATATCTTCTGTTAGCATGCCTTTCATAGTCCTATTTAAAGGGGAATAAAAAAAAAAAAAAAAGTTAGGGCATACTTAGAGTGTTTCATATTTAAGGCTGCATTGACACCTGAGCTTTTTTTCGTAACTGCCCGAAAACCTCCCAACAAGAAAAATCCCATTCATTTCAATGGCACCTGTTCACATCTCAGCTTTTTGTCATCTGAAGTAAAACACCTGAAAAACGCCCTAAGCTCAAAAATTAACATGAGCTTCTTTGGGGCAGATTACAGGCGTTTTTTCTGCCTTTTACAGTGACCTGAACAAAATAGCCATAAAAAATGCGCGACTTTGAAACGCTCAGGTGTGAATGCAGTCTAAACTCCAGGCAAGAACTTATATTTCTTTTCCTCCCACCACTATCTCTGCCTTCAGAGGCCCCTAGTACCACATGGTAACTCTTGCCTGGTCCCCGTCACTTCCCTCAGTCTGAAGCCCATATTCTTTGTGTCCTGAGATCACCCCTCTGCTGGCCGGGCAATAGGAATTATCTATGTCGTGCAGGCAGTGATGTGGACCCAGAAGAAGGAACCATCCAGGAATTAAACAGAAAGGAGAAGGACCCATTGCTGGATGATCTTGTGACTGCTTAAAGTTGAACTAAACCCTCCCATCTTTTACAGCCAAGGAAGCTGCTATTTTGCCGTGGTGCTGCACATGTGATCAGTTGCGGCATGACCGTTTATAAATGAGAGTTCAGTTTTTACCTGATTAGGTAAAACTGGAGGAACAACCAAGTTCCATACTCCCCATTGACCTTCTACTATGGTTACCCCTTAGGGAGCGTAAAGCCATTCTAGGCCCCTCTCTTTCCCACTTCTTAGGTCTCTGGGACAGGGTGTGCAAAATAAACTCTCTAAAGACACCTCGCATCCCAGTGACCCCCCCCCCCCCCCCCCCCCATTTTGGGAAATCATCACTTTCGCCCCGAGACAACATCTGCAACAGTTCACATGGTGGATTAATAAAGGTCTGTTCAAGATAACACATTTTATAGACCATAAGGGCATTCGAAAGTTTTCTTACTTTCAAGATACTGTGGAAATGCCCCAGACGGAGTCCTTTCGACTGTGCCAAATTACCCATTATTTACAGACACTATGTCGAGATCAGGGGGACATCACCACTAGAACCTTTTATGAAAACAAATGCCTGAGCGGTCCTGAGGATGCATTTTCTTTTAACGGATCAGGACTCAAAACTCCCCTATCAATTGGCCTGGGAGGCGGACCTGGGGGAGATTATCGATGAGGATGTTTGGTCCAAGTGGTCGACCATGGTGCACAGGGGAATCCTGAACACTTTCCTGGTGGAGGCGAATTATAAAAAGTATTGTCATGATGGTACCTCATTCCGATGAGGCTAGCTAAAATCTACCTGGATGCATCAGCTCTGTTTCAGGGGTGTGGCCAGGAGGGTACAATGCTCCACATCTGGAGGACGTGCCTGAAAGTCAAACTGTTTTGGATAAGAATTTTTTTTAATTTGGTTTACTCTGAGTAAGGCAAAAAGTGGGGAACCTTCAGTCCTCCCGCCATTTTTGAATCATACAAGGAAAATCGAGCCACTCTGCAACCTCCCTTGCTCCTGATAAATATGAAAATGATTGGAGTTGTTTGAAGAATGTTGTGGGAACCAGTATCAGCAGGGACCTAAAATAATAAACAATTCTGGGAAGAGTCGTAATTTTAATTGTACCTATTCTGCCTATCCAAGTAAGAGTGTGGTTCTTCAAGTCTTTTGCCATATAAGAGAGGACATAGTTAGCCTTATATAAGGTAGAAACGTCCGGGGTGAGTCTGTGGTGATGGGCCTTCATACACCACCAAATGGGAAAAGACGCACGTATAGATGTTGAGGAAGATGGAGTAATGTCTATTGCCTCCGATTTTAGATTGGTTGACTGTCAGGCCTGATATATCACTCCAAATTTAGACAGAAGTGAAACCAGATTAGGTAGGGTCATTACAGGCTCTGTGATAAATAAGAGATCATCTGCAATTTATGATCTTTGCCTCCGCTCAAGACACTGTGTGTTTCTACCCTGTCTGGTTCCTGTCCTAATTTGCAATAGGTCCGACTTGTGGCTAAAGGCTATAATGTTAGCTGAGGGAATAGAATACAGCACATTTAGTAGTGAGAGGAATTTTGCCCAAAATTCTATTGCCTCAAAATATGGAACAGGAAAGGCCAAGAGTGGAAATCAAAGGCCTTATGAAGGTCTAGTGATAACATTCCCCGTCTGGGTCCTAAGCCATCCCAATTAGAGTGAAGTAAGGATACAATGTCCAAGGCCCTACGGCCCTACGGATCTGGTGCGCTCATTGTAATTTATCAATTTAAAGGAACATGTAGAATTCTGTGTGCTGGTATTGTAAACAAATGGCAACTGCCCCAAACTTTAACTGGCCTTTGCAGCATGGAGCACATGCAAGAGCGACACACAAAAAACAAGGAAAAATTCCCAGCTCACTTGCCAGCCTGCAACAAACTGAATTGACCCCGTCTAACAAGTCATGTTAAAAACAAGGGGGTTATTTTACATACATTTGTAAATACACACGTAAGCTTCGGCTGCCACGTCGCAGTGATGTGGCCTGTGATGTGGTGCTGCAGTTTATGCATGTATTTGCAAATGTGTGCAAACTAAACCGCTTGTATTTAACATGACTTGTTAGACGGGGTCAATTGGTTTGTTGCAGGCTGGCTGGTAAGTGAGCTGGGAATTTTTCTTTGTTTACAGACAAGTCTGCAACGGCAGTCAAAAAAGTCTTGTCTTCGGGAAGTCATTGGCTGTCATTCTAATCCTGGCTGTACCATCTAGTGAGTCACTGGGCCAGAATAAGCAAGCAGCCTGTTTTTTGCTTAAGGAGTGTGAATGGGTTAAGCATATGGGTGACAGTGGCTCCCTCATCCTGGATTTCTCTTAACCCTTTTATTTTATTAATCCTAATTGATGCTCAGATTGGTTTCATTTCTGGCTGTCTTGACTGAATACATTGATGCTATTCCTTTTTATTTATTTTATTTTATATATTTTTTTCAGTTGGAGGAATTTATACAGTTATACAGACCAAAGCCAAGATCACCACAGATGAATGGGGAGAAAACTACTTCTTGATTGGCCCCTACTTTGAGCACAATGTACGGACTCAGGTTGAGTTGATTGAGCCACCAAATCCTGCCATCAAGCGAACAATGGATTCCATGAATAGTAAAGGATGCAAGGTGAGAGTTTAAATGTTTAAAATGCACCTGTATGTAGTTGAAGGACAAAGTAAGGGGTTTACTAGACAACTTACCCCTTCACTGTTGATACTTATGTTTTCACTGGTTCCTTCACTGTCTTGTTTGCCCACTAGACACCCCAGCATCATTTCTGTGTAAGCTCCTAGCTGATTCTGGGTCAAAGCTTACCCAGTGTTGCAGTCTGTCTGCCCCTGTGTGATAGCATTTTGGTTCTAATGACTGAAAACGAGCAGTGCATTGTGGGAGCAATGGGAGAGAGTCACATTCTCTCTATACTTTGCAGTACTGGGTATTTCATGGCAATCCAGCAGGCAAACAGGGTGGTGGGAAAAATGAGGTAAATATCGGAAGAGGAGAGATGGGCTATACCGTATATACTCGAGTATAAGCCGACCCGAATATAAGCCGAGGCACCTAATTTTACCACAAAAAAATTGGAAAACGTATTGACTCAAATATAAGCCTAGGGTGAGAAATGCGCAGCTACAGTAAGTGGAAAAGAGGGTCAGCAATGCCCATTTGCAGCCTCACTGTGCCCATTTGCATGCCTCACTGTGCCCATTTGCAGCCATAGGTCCCCTGAACTTCAAACTTAGTAGTTAATTGTTCCTAGATGCCCCCTAGCTGCAGACAAAATTCGGGGTCTCTGGACCCAAAGGGTCCCGAAATGACATTGCTGCAGATGGACACAGTTGACCGACTTTGGGGCCCTGTATCTTGGGGCCACTTGCTGATATGTTGTAGTGTTGGTTCCACTGGGTTTGCACACCAAATTTGGGGTTCCTAGCACCAAGTGGCCCCGAGATACGGGGCCCCAAATTCGGTTCAGAAAAATGTCATTCTCTGCTGCAGAAAAGTGCTTGACATTTTCCAACCCGAATTTGGGGCCCCGTATCTCGGGGCCACTTGGTGCTAGGAACCCCAAATTTGGTGTGCAGAGAATGACATTTTTCTGAACCGACTTTGGGGCCCCGTATCTCGGGGCCACTTGGTGATAGAAACCCCAAGTCGGGTCAGAAAATGTCATTCTCTGCTGCAGAAAAGTGCTTGACTTGAGTATAAGCCGAGGGGGGCACTTTCAGCACAAAAAAAATGTGCTGAAAAACTCGGCTTATACTCGAGTATATACGGTATGTAGAATCAGTTACTTTGACCTCAATGAAAAATGTTTAGGTTCATATTAAAATGTTTTTTTGGAGAAAGAGCTAGGCACTTTCCAGGGACTGGTTAGTGGATTAAGCCTTTGTTGATTTTTTTTTTTTGTGTGTGTTCCGGGTGTTGTGCATTGTAAAATGTTGTGAGTTTTAGGCTCCATGCACACTGGGCTTAAAAAAAAAAAAAAAATAAGAAAACGCTCATATAGAGCGTTTTTGTACACCGTTTAGGAGAGTTTAGTTTTTTCCTGCCAGAAAGCTCCAATCGGAAACGCAAACCAGAAGGGTTGCCTCTAAACAGCCAGAAACATGCCCAGAGAGGCACTGGAGGAGATTTACTAAAACTGGTGCACTTGGAATCTGGTGCAGCTGTGCATGGTAGCCAATCGGCTTCTAATTTCAACTTGTTCCATTAAGCTCTGGCAATAAAACCTGATAACTGATGTTTTTTTATGCAGAGTTGCACCAGAGTTTGCACTCTCTTTACTAAATCACCCCCACAGTCAGTACTGTGCTGACACCACCAGAAATGTTTCCATAGTGACACAGTCAGCACTGTAGATACAAATTGATACCCATATTCTTAATGAAAGCTACAGTACATCTAGTGTATGTTTTACATGTGCCCCCCTATACTGCGAAGGTGACACATTGATTGTTGCAGCAAAGATAACACATGGGCTGTTGTAACATAGTTGGCATATACATTCTTGCTGAAACAAGAAATAGAACTACCCCCGACACATAATGCCTTGGTACTGACCGTTTCTTGGCGTAGCCCCCCCCCCCCATTGGCACTGTGTGCAGTGTATTAACTCCTTGAACATCGGGGGAGGTGGTGACGGGCAGCAATCTATTTGGGCATTATTAATAGCTGTGCTCTGCTGATGGTTCCCAAATAAATATTTATGAGAGGGGATGTTGAAGACGAAACCAAAGAATATTGATTTACTCTGGGAGGCATGCAAGACTGTTTTCTTTGCTATTCCTGCCCTTTGAGTCTAGGAGAAGCAGGGAGGGCAAATGATTTTAAAGTGACCTGGGCAGTTGCCCATCTATCTTTCCCCACACTATCACTACCATCTCCTTCCCCACCAACATTTCGTGCAATGTGGAAAAACACATTTCAATACATGGATTTTATTTTTAGTGGGCTGGGGCAACAAGGGTAATCTCTCCAATAGAACTCGGACAGCAACATTTTTTATTTTTTTTTAATTTTCAAAACTAAAAAAATGTTTGAGCTATACATACTCTTAGCTATATATTCCTCTCAGGTTTAATTATTTTATTGTGTCGCATGCTGTCTAGCAATGAAGACATATTTTATACAGTTCTGTTAGACATCTAAATCTGAAAATGAATATAGCCTTACTAAAGAAATGGCCTCCGATTGTGGAGTAAAGGTTTTCGGCTTTGTTTCTCTGAATGGAGTGAATACTCAGCGGGGTTGATTCACTTAAGGCAAACAGACTGCGTACTTGCAGTTGCTTCAGGGATTAGTAAATGTGGTGAAGCTTCACTTTACGACAAATACCCAATCGCATGCAAGGTAAAAAATCCCTTATTCTTGCTTGAGCGCGATCTGATCCAGCGATGTGCACGAGCGCAGCGGCCCCTGCCGCTGTTGCTTTCCTCCATTAAACAGATTGATGGCAGCAGGAGTCATTGGCTTCTGCTGCTGTCAATCAAAAGCTGTGACACGGGAGTGGGGGATGGGGATGGGGCCGAATTCCACTGTCTGTCAATCGATACAGCAGGTGGACTCTGCAGCGAGCCCGCACAGTTGCCCCCATGGAAAGTGGCTTTCCGTGGAGGCACCTGATGAAGAGGAGGGGCCTAGATCGACAGTGGGGGACCCCTGAAGAAGGGGATCGGGGGTGGTATGTGCATAACCATTACACAGAGTGTGTTTGTTTTTTTTTTTTTTTGTTTTTTTTTATCGAATGTTTACAAACACTTTTTAAAGCTATCACCTTACAGACCATAAAGAGAGTTTCCCTCAAGAATATCCATATATAGTGGGGCTATGACTCCTAATATAGGGCAAATTTCCAGGAAACAGGGGGTGGGCATTGCAAGTGCTGAAACTGAGACCAGAAACTTCAATTTGGAGAGTCTTTAACTCCTTTTGGGTCCTCTGCTTTTCCCTTCAGTTATTGCAATTTTTACATTTTGTGCTTTAGGGATTCCTTCTGAGAACCTACTGTCCTAGGGATTGACCTGCTTTGGTCTGGTTACATGATCACTTTACTGGCTTAAAGGAAAGACCTTATGGTTTAAACGTCAGTCCGCCCCAAACTGATCTTTCAGTTTTTGGTAGTTGCTGGGAAGGTGAACCACATGACCGTTTCCTATTATTTTCAGTAACTCTACTGATGACATAAAGTAGGTTCTTTTTAGTTCCTGGGGCTGCATACTTGCTGTGACCATTTTTATGGTTTGATTTTCTTTTATTTATATAATATATTGTGGAGGAAAAAGGAGCTTCAACAAAGGTTGATGGGAAAAGTTATGACAGGAAGGTCTTGCTGTCGGGGCATCCAGCGGCGTAGCGTGGGTTGTCAGCGCCTGGGGCAAGGCAAGTAATTTGCACCCCCCTAGCCCATGGACTTTTAGCACTTCTAAGTCCCCTCCACTAGTACAGTATTAAACCCCTTATGGTATATTTACAGAAAGAGAGAGCGAGGAGAGACTATGGCACTACAAATATCAGCATAGCAGGCTCAAATTCCTCAGCTTAGCTCGCACAGCATGAGGAAATGTCCGTCACTGGAGCCTGTCAGCCTTTCTCCATTCCCCAATCTCTGCCACACACCACCAGCACCATTGCCCTCCCCACTCTCCCTCTACATCCGTGTCCCAACCCCCTCTTCCTTTTAGCTGCTCCCTCTAGCCGCCTCCACCTCCTCCCCTTTCACTACCTTCATCTGTCATCTGTCCTCTAGTACCAGCTGCTATCCTCTGCCCCTCCATCTTTGCCTGGCTCCCTCAACAGTAAGCCCAACAGGTTCCCCCTCAGATTTTGTCATACTCCGTTCCCTTTGTGAGCAGAGGCTGGAGGAGGTGGGTGGAGCTGAGCACTAGGAGGAGGAAGTGTCATCCACTCTGAATGCTGGGACCTCTGCATTACTTCACTGGTTGCTAGAAGCCAGGCAGTCCTAGCAACTAATATTTTAAACTTGGTGGATCAGCCTGTATGCAAGAGAGCACGTGGTCGGCTGGGCAATCTAAATGCTGCGATGGGGGTGACTGCACCGTCTGTCCCCCCCCCCCCCCACACTATGCCACTGAGGGCATCTAAGACATTTTGGGACCCAGTGGCTGACCAGGCTCTACCTTTTGACGAAAATATCACTTTTGTTTTATCAGACCTTTTTAATAGATTACTGCAAACTGAAGTCACTGTATAATGGTTGGTAAAAATTCAGTTTTCTGTAGTCAGATACTTGAAATGATTGGTTACAGTGGTTTGATGTACCATACTTTCCATCTAGTCATAGTGCTGTCTTCTTAAAGAGGAAGTAAACCCCCCCCCCCCAAAAAAAATTTTATTTTTTAACTAATTGTATTTGAATTAACATCCCCAAGCATGCTATGTGTTCAAAAAAAAAAAAAAAAAAACGAGCGCTATAAGTACCTTTTTTGTTGATTTTGATTTTATGTTGTGTTCCGGGTTTCGCCCGCGCCATTGTTACTGCCGATTCCTGAAGCCGCTGCGGACGTCATTTCCGCCCTTACTTCGCTGCCCTGTTGAAATCTCATGCATGCGCCGTACCGTCGTAACCAAGTCACAAGGGGGAGTGTCGGGAAGAGGAGAATGATTTGTGCATCGCGAGACTTCTCCTCTATGCTGTTCAGAGGAGACTGTCTCGCACAGCACAAACTATACAAGCCGGACATATAAAAACGGCATTATATTTATGCCGATCTTGCAAGTACATACTGCGCAATCGCGCATGACGTCATTTACAATGCAAACAGGAATATAAACGAAAGTAAGCAAGTTAGTGCACTTTCACAGGCAGCGATCAGCTGCATGTGTAATCTAGTTTCTGAAAAGATAAAGTTGTATTAGAGGGTTTACAACCACTTTAAACCAAACCTATACTTTGGCCATGCATTTTACAAAAGCGGAGCAGTTTTAATGCGGTAAAATAAAAGTATACCTACTTTAGCAATAACCTCCAATTAAGTTAGTATAAGTGTCCCATTTTGGCTTCACTGCAAGCCATTACTACTGTGGTGGTGCCTTTTTAATATAAGCAGATCTGTTAATTTCATAGAGGTTGACTTCCTTGCTGAACAGTGTTTATGGGTTTTCTTGCTTACAGTGACATAATTGTCTAAGCATGGCACCACCATGGAGATGATGCAAAACAGGACGACTTGATCCTGTCATTTGTACAACATTAGTCTCTCTTAGCCTGAGATCTGCTTTGCATTCGATCATGTGAACTGCACTCCGCGGTAGTTTAAAAATCATAGTTTGGGGCAAATATTGTGTAGAAAAACAATATTTGATATGTCCACTTTAAACAAACCAGATAAAACTATTAATTAAAAATACTTCTTCTATATGACGTAAGGTTTATTCACCCAGATTGCTAAATAAGGCCCGTAGTACCATAGTAGAAAAATGGATAAGTTGGCAGGTTGGCTTTTTTAACAATGAGTAGCTGTGGGCACATACTCAAAATAAATTGAACCTACGAATGCCAAAGGTCAGTTAGGTCTTACTTTTGCTGGTCTGTATTTGTCCTGCCCTTTGAGGCAAAATGTCCTGTCCTGTGACATTGGCTAAAAACATTTCTCGTTCAGTCCTCTGGTGTCCACTCCTCCCCCCTCTCTGTGAGGTCAGAGGCACATGTTTGAGGGCTAAATTTAGTGTTTCTCAGCCGTGACCTGGTGTTATTCTGGGATTCGGTTACTGCACATCGGAAAGGTCAACTAAAAATTCCAGGAGCCTGCTTGTGTTAGGCCTTAGATTCCAAGACAAGGGCACAGAGCTAGGCTGGGTAATGGGGACTTTTATCATCCTGGCAGCTGGGATAGAAGATACTAGTGACAAGGTGACAGTGTGGAGGTTAGGAGGTCACAATGGTAGATTGTCCTTCTTTTTTTATTTTTTTATTTTTTTTTCCCTCCCCCTTTAAAGAGATCGGCAGTGGTTTGAGTCTGATAATTTAGAAAGTTACCCTCATAGTCAATATGTACAATTTCACAAAATGGCAAAAAAGATTCTCAGGCTAGTTTTATAATAATATTATTATACGGGATTTATATAGTAGCAACAGTTTGCGCCACGCTTTACAATATAAAGGGAGACGATACAGCAACAATACAATTTTTAATGCAAGAATAAATGTTAAGCTGTCAAAAATCATGGGAGCACCCTCAGAGTTGCTGGAATTTTATAGTTCACCCACAGGAAATCGTATCACTCGAGCAGTGCCTAGCCCTTCCTATACTTGTAAGATGAGCTCTGCCAAGCTAGAACATTTAATACATGGAGAACGAGGGGAGCAGTGCAGGCATTGCCCATTTCAGGTAAGGCTAGTGACTAGGAAGGTGTTTTTTTTTTTTTTTTTTTTTTGGAGATGACGGTGTTATGTGTGGGGAAGTAAATGGATATTCAGATTGAAACAGAGGGGCCCCCCTGGCCCCCAATCAGGGCCTTTCCCACTGGTCCTGGGGCACATTTACCAGCTCCTTCCCTGCTCTCCATCCTGATAGATCCCCCCACAGCAGCTGGCAGGAGGGGAAAACCCAGCAGCGCATCGAGGGGGGACCAGGAGAGAGCACACACGAGCCCCGGGCATCAGGACAGCAATAGGGAGGCGACATGTGGAGGAACGGATGTCCTCCATTTCCCTCCTGCAGCCACTGAATGTCTGCAGGAGGAAGAGCAAGAGAAGCAGGCATTCAGCTGCTGCATGGAGGGATTGGTTCCTCTTCATGCCGCTGCCCTCCTATCCAGGTGTACAGGGGGGCTGCACAGGCCCCCTGAAGCAATTATGACCCCTGTACATACGCCCCTGGATTGAAAGGAAACCTATTCTGGTCTAAATATAAACATTTTTTTTTTTTTTTGCTCTTTTCCTGTAAGAACTATCTGAAAAATTAGGAATTTTTATTTTGCAAATGTGTTTTTCCCTTATCTGCAAAATAAGATTAAGACAATTGATGGGACTTTTACAAAATTAGATATACTGTTCTTTATACACATTTAGAAGAGCTATACCATAGCCTGATAATGAAAAAAGTTTTTAAATGCAAGATGTTTAATAGGTATAGTTTAAACTATTTTTCATGAATCTAGATTCAAACTGAAACTATAATCCTTTTAAACTGATGATCTACAATCATTAATTTCTTATATGTATTTTTAGAGCACTGAAAATTTACACTGAGCCATTTATATATTGTGCATTCACATCAGCCGCTGCTCTCAGAGCACTTGTAATATGCCAGCTGCATACACAGGGATTTATTTTTTCTTTTTTGTACAGTGATCTCCACTGCTGAGCTTTTGTGTTCTTACAGGGGGACTGCCCCCCTGCCAGAACACCTTGAGCAGCGCTCGCAGCCATTGGCTGCAAGTGCTAATTGAATGTTGGTTTTTCAGCCTGTTCGATAAAAGCTGGTCATCGGACAGGCACACACAGGCCTAATGTCAGCTTGTTTCTTTTGAACCACATATTGAACCCGATATTTGGCGCGTGTGAACCAGCCGCCTTAAATTCCCTATATCACATGCACACACGCGTGCAAACACACACACAGCCATTTAACCTACCGGTGTGTCTTTGGACTGTGGGGAGTGCACATGCAAGCACAGGGAGAACATGCAAACCCCATGCAGGTGGTGTCCTGTTTGGGATTTGAACCAATGACCCTTATGCGCAGCTAGGATTGCTAACCACTAAGTCACTGTGCTGCTCAAATGATGAAAGAACACTCCTGTGCTCAAGAGTAGTGTAATGGTGGCAGATGGATCACAGGTCCTTGCTATTTTCAATACAAGTACAAGCTTTGCCCCCTGAGGGTCGGGGGGACCAGTAGAAACACTGCAAAACAAAAAGCGGGCACACCAGCCTTGTGCATTACCCAAGTGGCAATATAGTATAAGGAAATATACTCGCAAACAACTTCAAAGGTAAAAGAATATCAGAGTCCAAAGTATGCACAAAGGAATCTGGTCCCCGAGACTGGTCCCAGCAAGCCGGAGGACCTTCTAGATGGTTGATAAATTTTCGAAGGGAGATCCCTTCTTCCTCAGAGCCTGAGATCTCTCTTCGAAAGGTGTCAGCCTTCTGCAAGGTCCTCCGGCTTGCTGGGAATAGTCTGTTTTGCAGTGCTGCTCAAATGATATCCTTAATACAGCCAATTGCCTGGGTGGCTGTTAATGCGTACTGATAGTGCTAATTGGATGCTGGTGCAGTTACACATCATGCTTTGAAAAAGCTTTAATGACAGTCGAAATATCAAGTTTTGTGCTGGGACTACAGATATGTAGTTGATACGGAAACAACCAACATGCTTTTAAAATGGACCTGAACCAGTGCTAATTAGGATGGATAACTTGTTGCGAGAACGGAATTGATGTTCTGTTGTATATTTTACCTGGAGGAGCCCATACAGGGAGGGTCATGGAGCACACAGGGGAACCTGAACATAGGCGTGGGCAGTCCCACAATAGGATCTTGCAGTGACTTTATAGGGCAAACTACTTCTTTTAAAAATGTGGAGATTGGATACTGTATGTAGCAAGATACAAGTTACATGCTAATACTTTGTATGCATCACCTCCAAAAATTATCAGGGGGTACAAGCTGGTATATCGGCCTCCTGGGATGACCATGTTACACAAAATGTCAGTCCAAGGAGAGCTTTGGCTGCACGTTTTTAGATGAAATTTAGTTTCTTGGTGTGAAGCTTTTCTTTAATGTAGATTATTACACTTTGAACATCGCCTTTTGCTTTATTGAAAAGGCCTAATTTTATGTCCCTTTTTTATGTTTGTTGTGCTTAGTACTAACCATTTTGAGACATTCCAGGGATTGTTGTGATTCCTGAAACATTACAGACTACAGAGCTCCAGCAGCTGCTTCCGCCATCTGATTTAATCCTAGGAGTTAATTTCTCTGGCTCCCACTTGCATTACAATCCACTATACTGCAGTCCATTTTAGTGTTCCTTCATTCAATCCTCTTTTGCAAAGTAGTGAGTATGCTTCTAGATCCTGTCTGTTTTATATACTAATAAAAAGCATGCAACCTGTTTAAGTCATGTACAGTATCTTTAAAAATACATTTTAAATAAACCTGAACACACAATTACATCCAGAATAAAAGTTTTATATTCATATTTAATATTCCCAAATGGCCAAAGGAACGCTGTAGTATTGAAAACTCCTATAAATAAAATACAGCAAAAGTTTATATTGGGGATGAGACAAACTGCCCTAGGTTCAGTTTGAGCATTGTCCAGAGAACTTCAAAAATCCATCCATCCAAGATCCTTAAAGTGAAACTCGACTACATGTGAGCACCTCAAACCAAAAATGCCATTAAATTCATTTTTAATATTCAAACAATCCTTACCCATCCATCCGTGTCTCCGTGCTTTATTTTGCTGAGAAATCGCTTTGAAAAACACCCCTCTAGCATTCCTGGCTGTAGCCATCTTGAGTAAGGGTAGATGATTCATGTAGAACTTACTTGCTGTAATCCATATGCCTTTAGCTCAGGTATGTAGGGTGGAGGGTGTGCTTAGCTGAGAAAACCCTCCTGAAGACTCCTGGCCTCCTATGTCATCACTTGCCTAGGCCTGGAAACCAGGAAGTAACTGAAGAAATACAAATAAAAAAGTTTAAAATGAGTAAATATGATATACTTTGCTGTCTATTTACTAATGCTAGTAGCATATGGATTAAAAATAGTCAATGATGATTGAGGCAAGCTTCCGCTTTAATACAAGCATGCAACCTGGCTGGTATGGAGGAAGGGGTGGGGAACCATATCAGGCCACATGCCCTTGACACGGAGGGTTGCCCTATGTTGTTGAGGACAAAGGCCTCTTCCCCCACAACCCTGACTGGTGGTCATTGGAGTGTGCTAGCTGGGCGCTTATTGAAATCTGAAAGCCCCCTTAAATAATCAGTGCCCCCAGATTTTAGAGACAATCTCTCTACAATGACGGAAGATAAGATAATTCTACAACATGGCCATACTCAGACTGAATTCACAGTTTTGTTTTAAAGTGTTTGTTAACCCTCGCTTTAAAAAAAAAAAAAGGGAGAGAAAAATAACAGATGCCTATACTTCATTGCACAGTGCAGCCCTGATCCTCTTCTCCTGGTGTCCCCCGCCGGTGCTCCAAGCCCCTCCTCTTCATCGGTGCCCCCATGGAAAGCCACTTTCCCTGGGGGACCCGTGCAGACTTGCTCCTGCTGCTATCAATCTGTTCAATGAGGAGAGTGACAGCGGCTGGAGCTGCAGCGCTTGTGCACATCCCTGGATCGGATCAGGCTCGGGTAAGGAAAGGGGGGGCAGCTGCAGCACAGAAGATTCTTCACCTTAATGCATAGAATAAATTAGGAACAAAGCATATCCCTCTATAGCAGGGATCTCCAAATTATGACCCTCCCAGCTGTTGTAGAACTACAAGTCCCATGAGGCCTTTGTAAAACCCTGACATTCACAGACCTGACTAGGTATGATGGGGATTGTAGTTCCCGAACAACTGGAGGGCCGTAGATAAACATGCATTTCCCCGTTCTGCCTAGTGGCGTGTCACACATAGCCCCTCCCCCCCACAGTTAGAATCACTCCCTACGACACACTTAACCCCACACAGCGCCACCTAGTGGTTAACCCCTTCACTGCCAATCACATTTACACAGTAATAAATGCATTTTTAATTGCACTGATCGCTGTATAAATGTGGTCACAAAATCGCGCCAAAAGTGACGGATCTGGCCATCATAATGTTGCAGTCATGATAAAAAATGCTGATCGCTGCCATTACTAGTAAAAACTAAATTATTAATAAAACTGCTATAAAACTATCCCCTATTTTGTAAACGCTATAACTTTTACGCAAACCGATCCATAAAAGCTTTTTGCAATATTTTTGGTAAAAAAAAAATAATAATATATATAATATGTATATGTATGTATGTATGTATGTATGTTTTTGTATATGTATGTGTGTGTGTATATGTGTGTGTGTGTGTGTATGTGTGTATATATATATATATATATGTGTGTGTGGAAGAATACGTATCGGCCTAAACTGAGGGAAAAAAATGTTTTTTATATATTTTTTGGGGGGGGAGGTTTATTATAGCAAAAAGTTACATTTTTTTCTATTTATTTTCAAAATTGTCGCTATTTTTTTTTTTGCTTATAGCGCAAAAAAAAAGGTTTTGTTTGGGAGCCACGTCGCACGACCGCACAATTGTCAGTTGAAGCGATGCAGTGCCAAATCGCAAAAAGTGCTCTGGTCTTTGGGCAGCCAAATGGTCTGGAGCTTAAGTGGTTAAAAAAACTTTCATGTCGTTATTGTTGTCCAGCTCACAAATTGCATGCTAGTCCACTGAAGAAACTATTTAGGATGAATGTGAATGAAAGGGCCTCCATGGGGCCAGTCTGCAGTTGATAAAAACCGTAATGCATTTTGCTAGATGGTCAGTTCTTTGAGTCCAAGCCCTTGATCGGCTCAATCTTAGCACAAGCACAGAATGTTCTGCCTTGTTCAGCATAGGTGTTCAAATGAAGTAAATAATGCAGAGAGCTTTCAGTAAAATGTTACAGACCAAAGATATAGGCAGCTGAAATGCTGTACAAAGTAGGGCTGCAACTAACGATTATTTTCATAATCAATTAGTTGGCCAATTATTTTGATTAATCGATTCATTGGATAATAACCTTAAAAAAAAAAAAAAAAGTGTGCGGTGTATAATTTTGTTAATATGTTTAAAATAAAAGGCAATTTCTTCTTAAAGCGGAGCTCCACCCTAAAGTGGAGCTTCCGTTCATTATAACCCCCCCCCCCCCTCCGGTGCAACAATTGGCACCTTTTAGGGGGGAGGGGGGTACAGATACCTGTATCTGCACCCACTTCCGGGCATAGATAGCCGCAGAATCTGCCACTTCCTGCGGGCCCCCGCTGTCTGCTGGGAAACACACGGATCCCAGAGACAGCGGGGAGCGTCCTTATTGCGTAGCGCGACTCGCGCATGCACAGTAGGGAACCGGGAAGTGTAGCCGCAAGGCTTCACTTCCTGATTCCCACACCGAAGATGGCGGCGGCAGCACCAGAGAGCCGATCGACAGATCGGCTTTCGGGTGAGGACATCGCGGGCGCGCTGGACGGGTAAGTGTCCATATTTTAAAAGCCAGCAGCTGGAGTATTTGTAGCTGCTGACTTTAAAAAAATAAAATAAATTTCGCCGGACTCCCTCTTTAAATATTTATATGCAGTGTTAAATATAAATAACCAGCTATATGGTTAGGGAGCAAAATCTATAATCCCCTCTGAGAATAACAGACATAAGAGATAAACTCTATATACTGTTAGCGGTTGAATCTGGTAAATATCATCAGACTCAGAGATCATATTTTTGCTTTTTGCTGTGCGTTTTTTTACACGTGAGTTTGCTGCGATGTGTATTTTGCTTTTTTTTTTTTATGTTTTTATTCTCCCATTTTTTGTTGTTAAGCAGATTAAAAAACACGAATCCTGGCAACAACGCACTACATGCTTTTTTGCACCCTTTCCATTGAAGTCTATTGAAGCAAAAAAAAGTCCTTACCCACTTCCCGCCCGGTCAATAGCATATTGACGTCCAGGAAGTGGTTCTCTTATCCTGACTGGGCGTCATATGACGTTCTTCAGGATAACATGCCGCCGCGCGCCCGTGGCGATCGGTGGAGCTGTGTGTCAGTCTGACACACCGATCTCGGTTAAAGAACCTCCGACGGAGGCTCTTTACCACGTGATCAGCCGTGTCCAATCACGGCTGATCACGATGTCAACAGGAAAAGCCGGTGATCGGCTTTTCCTCACTCGCGTCTGACAGACGCAGGCCCCCCCCCCCCCCCCCCAGATGCCCACACTGGACCACCAGGGACTCCACTAGGACCAGGGAAGTGGGCAACATGTGGATGGCCAGGTATGTACCCCCTGGCCATCCACATTTGCAAATGATGCCCAATCTGTGCCCACAAATGGGCACTGACTGGCACCTTTTATGTACCAATAAAAAACAGTGATGCCCAGCAATGCCACCCATCATTGTCATCAGTGCCACCCATCAGTGTCCAGCAGTGCCCACCTATCAGTGCTAATCCATGTCACCTATCGGTGCCACCCATAAGTGCCCATCAGTGCCACCTATCAGTGAACGTCAGTACTACCTCATTGGTGCCCATCAGTGCTGCCTTATCAGTGCAGCCTTATCAGTGCCCATCATTGAAGAAGAAAACTTGCTTATTTACAAATAATTTTAACAGAAACAAAGAAAAACTTGTTATTTTTTTTTCAAATTTTTTTTTTTTTTATTTTTTTTTAATTTGTTGCGCAAAAAATAAAAATCGCAGAGGTGATCAAATACCACCAAAAGAAAGCTCTATTTGTGGGAACAAAATTATAAAAATTCTGTTTGGGTACAGTGTTGTATGACCGCGCAATTGTCATTCAAAGTGCGACAGCGCTGAAAGCTGAAAATTGGTCTTGGCAGGAAGGTGTCTAAGTGCCTAGTATTAAAGTGGTTAAACCCCTTCCAAGTATGCAGCTGAAAAAAAAATAGATGTGAGCATGTTCCATAGGAAACCATGTTAAATGAACTGTAGTGCGTTTCTGCAAAAAGCACCAAAAAACACTTTTGCTTTTTTCTTTGTTGTATCACCTGTCATAATGGGGTTAAAAAAACAAACATTAGCCCTTTTATATTGCAAAAAGAGCATATAATCGCTAGGTGTAAGGGGTTAATTTATACTGTGAAAAGTAATAAATATATAATTTTTTTTCTAGTATAATATAATAATCAGCTGGCTAATTAATCGATTTTGAAAATGGTCAACAACTATTTTCATAAACTATTAGTTGTCCATTAATTGATTAGTTGTTTTGGCCCTAGTGCAAAGTTTACTGTAAATGTAAAGGTTGGCCCATCTCCTCTGCTTACCAAGCATTCTTATTGATTTCTGTTGGGACATTTGGCCTTGTTACTTCAGCAATTAAAAACAATCTGACCGATAAAAGAAGGCACCTAGAAATGCCTGCACCTACAGTCCTGCCCAAAAATATTGGCACCCCTGAATTTCTCTCAAATAATGCACCACTTCCCCCCAGGAAATTGTTGCAATTACAAATGTTTAGGCATTCTCATTTTTTATATATTTTGTTTGTATTGGTACGACACAAAGTGGAGAAACAAAAAGATAAATCTAACATATTCCACGCAAAACACCAAAAATGGACCGAACAAAATTATTGGCACCTTCTCAAAATTGTAAGAAATAATTGCGTTCCAAGTCTGTGATGCTCCTGTAATTTCTAATTAAACTCGCCTGTATCAATTAACAGGTACTGATAATGTAGAAATTACACCAGCAACCAGTTAAAAAGGTGAAAAATTGACACCAACCTTACTGGTGTGTGTCTGTGTGCCACGTGGAGCATGGAGAAGAGAAAGAGCAGCAAAGAATTGTCTGAGGATTTGAGAACAAAAATTATGTAAAAGCATGGACAATCTCAAGGTTACAAGTCCATCACCAGAGATCTTAATGTTCCTGCGTCCACTGTGCGCTACATTGTGTAGAAGTTTATAGCCCATGGCACTGTAGCTAATCTCCCTGGACGTCGACGAAAAAGAGAAAAATGTATCAAAGATTGCAAAGAAGGATTGTTCGAATGGTGGATAAAGAACCTCAATCAACTTCCAGACAAATTCAAGCTGACCTTAAGGCACAGGGTACAACTGTTTCAGCTGGCACTATACGTTGCCATCTGAATGAAAAGGGACGCTATGGTAGGAGACCCAGGGGGACTACACTGCTGACACAGAAACCTAAAAAAGACAGATTTTAGTTTGCCAAAACCTACGTGAAGAAGCCAAAATCCTTTTGGGAGAACATGCTGTGAACAGACGAAACAAAATTATAGCATTTTGGTAAAGCCCATCATGCTAATGTTTTCCGAAAAAGAAATGAAGCCATTAAAGAAAAAAAATAGTCAAACATGGTGGAGGTTCACTGATGTATTGGGTTTGCTTTTCTGCTTCAGGCACTGCATGTCTTGACCGTGTGCATGACATTATGAAATCTGAAGACCACCAAATAATTCTGGGGTACAATGTGGGTCAAAGTTTGGTCTCCGTCAGAGGTCATGGGTCTTACAGCAGGACAATGACCCAAAGCACCCATAAAAGCTCTGGAGAGTACTGAACTGGCCAGCAATGAGTCCAGATCTAAATCTCATAGAGCACCCATGGAGAGACCTCAAAACAGCAGTTGGGAAAAGGAACCCTTCCAATCTGAGAGACCTGGAGCAGTTGGCAAAAGAGTGGTCAAATTCCAATAGAGAGGTGTAAGAAACTCATTGATGGTTACGGGATGCAATTTGATTTCAGTTATTTTTGCTGTGCTACCAAATATTTAATTGAGGGTGCCAACATTTGGGTTTTTTTCTCGGGCCTTTGCATGGAATCTGTCAGATTTGGCTTTTTGTTTCTCTACTTTTTTTTTTTTTTTTTGTGTTATACCAATACAAACAAAAGACATAAACATGAGACTGCCTAAACATTTGTAATTGCAATCATTTTCTGGGCAAAGTGGTGCATTATCTGTCAGAAATGCAGGGGTGCCAATATTTTTGGCCATGACTGTACTTGCAACAGCTTTTACTGCTGCCTCTCTGCCCACATGGCAGGCCATTCTAATTGGACAATGCTCCTGCACTTCTGGTGTTGCTGAACCTTGCATGTTCCCACTTACCTTTCTAGATTTCTATTGGCCAATGAGGCAGCTCAGCATGATTAGGAATGTACGGGAGCTGTAGAAAGAAGGAATGCTCTGACACTACCAGGAGGTGTTATAACCTCCTGGTAGTCAGCAAATACAATCTTCCCCAGTTCCTCTGTGAACCAAAGCCTGACACTGCAGGAGTCATTTGGGAGGTATGGTGGAGACATGAGTTTGGGGGCCGAAAGTACAAACGTGGTCTAGACAAAAAAGAATGAAGCCTCATGCACACAGTGCATACTGATTGCTTTTACAGCTGCTTCTTGGGGTGTCAGGCTTGACGCTTGTAAACACAAGTTAAAGCTTGGCGCGTTTAGCTTTAATTCATTTTAATGGCCAGATGGCCAGAATCAATTATTCTGGCTAATGAAATGAAATTATGTCCAAGCGCTTGATGCCTCTTAACATTTGTAACAGCGTTGGACATTTTTACTAGCGTCCAGGCGTGTTTTTTCAAATCCAAAAACGCTGCTGGCTTCTGTGTACATGAGGCCTAAACGTGAATCCAATTCTAAATGCTTTGTCTAGTAATTACCTTTCTCCTTCTGTGCAGGTTTACTTTGGCCGCTGGTTGATTGAAGGTAGTCCATACGTAGTCCTCATAGATATAGCGGCTACTGCCTGGAGCCTTGACCGCTGGAAGACAGAGTTATGGGATAGCTGTGCCGTTGGGATCCCATGGTACGACCGAGAAGCAAATGATGCCGTTCTGTTTGGCTTCTTGACTGCTTGGTTTCTGGGCGAGGTAGGTTGGTTTAGGAATTTTGTTTAAATCGTTCTCTAGATAAAATGGCTTCTTAAATGTCTTTGAAGGTTCTCAGTTATCCAGGTCAGGATATATCTAGTAGTAAAAAAAGATATATAATTATTGCCAGCCTTAGTAAAGCTTCCTTACTGATGTACATCCCTCATGCAATGTCTGCTGCTCTTTGTCAAAAGCAACAGGGCATTATGGGATCTTAGAATTATGTCTATATATGTGACCGTACGCCTCAATTGGTTGAAATTGTGGGGTGGAATGGGGGTGCTGTAACTTACTGATGAAGTCACTGGGTGATTCTTTACTAAATATTTATTCCTATGACTTCATCAAATCATCATCAGACAATGTGTTGTGTATTTTGTTGTACTATTTTGATTTGTATGAAGATCTGACACCTCAGTCTAAAGGAAAGTGGAAAGTGGCATTAAACCCAAAAGCAAAAATGTATTATATTGCAGCCTACCAATTCTTAAATGTGATAGCTACACTTGTTTTCTTTTCTTTTTTAGGCTTCCTTTCCTTTTATTTTCACCTGGTGATTCAGCCAGTAAGTCTATTATTTTTCAACGGAGCAAGCCGTCCTGCAGATGTAAATGTGCTTTCAAGGATCGGCTTTTATTTATGTAAAATCCTTTATTGCAAAAGGAACAACGCTGATGCTGTGACGAATTATAAAGTGTATTTGTTAGTGCATCTAACACACCCCTCCCCCAGATTAACAATGCTGCAGTCTAACGATTGTTCTTTCGTCCAAAGTGTGGGCACTCTAAGGCCCCTTTCACACTGGGGCGGGAGCCACGGCGACGGTAAAGCAGCGCTATATTTAGTGCTGTTTCAGCCGCGGTATTCGGCCGCTCGCGGGGCGGTTTTACCCCCTGCGAG
The DNA here is from genome assembly GCA_028564925.1 of Lithobates sylvaticus. NCBI lineage: Eukaryota > Metazoa > Chordata > Amphibia > Anura > Ranidae > Lithobates > Lithobates sylvaticus. Next base: position 135,273,612 of record CM053035.1, read on the forward strand.
CGGCCGAAAAAGGGTTAAAATCCCCCACAAAGCGCCGCCGTAGCGGCGCTTTGCGTCGGTATTACCGTGGTGTCCCATTGAAATCAATGGGTAGGAGCGGTATAGGAGCACTGAATACACCGCTCCTATACCGCTCCAAAGATGCTGCTAGCAGGACTTTTTTTACCGTCCTGCTAGCGCACCGCTCCAGTGTGAAAGCCGGCGGGCTTTCACACTGGAGTGAATGGGGCCATTTTTTTCAGGCGGTGTACAGGCGCTATTTTTAGCGCTGTACCGCTGAAAACCGCCCCAGTGTGAAAGGGGCCTAATACAGGGGGTGTGTTACTGGCCTGCTCACCAGGTGGAAACTGAGGAAAATGCACCTAAACAAAAAAAATAGTGCAGCCACCATATCTAGTGATTGGTAAGCTGCAATATATACATTTTTAGTGTTGGGTTTGATACCACTTTTAGCTTGACTCACAATTGACTATATTGTTGGAATCCACCCAGCTACCGGATTGACAGCTGTGGCCAACTCTCAGTGCTAGGCTGAGAGCCTAGAGCCTGAACCACCTGTGCCTGCCCCTCTCCAGTGAGCACTGAAGTAGCAGAGCAGAGAGCGGTGACTGAGAAGACCAAAAACTGAGTCATCAGTGGTCATGTGATCGCTCAGTTCTTTGTCTTTTGGCCCGTACATACACACGATCCAAAAATCGTACGAAAAATACTGCTTTTGAAGCGATCGTACGATTTGTTGGTACACAGCCTTCGAGAGCCGATCCCAACAGGTTATCCAAGGTCATTCAGTAAAGAAATGGAGAGTTTGCTTACTAATTTAAGTGTTGAAGTGGCCAGCCAAGGAAGGATGAGGTGAGTAGAAATAAGGTTAATGTAGGAGGTTTGACCTGTGATGAATGCCATAATCAAGACCCTTAGCTGCAATTTAAGCCAACCTGCTTTTATGCAAAGAGTTGGCTTCAAGAAAAAAAATTTTTTGCCAAAGTATACCAGAAGATTTCATAACCTGCACAAAGCTAACTGACCAATCCCATTTCAAAATTAATAGATCCTTTTTTATGATTTCCGTTAATGGTCTCTGCTGATCTCCATTCCCTCCTGTGTTCTGTCTGTCTGTTTTTGTCCTTAATTTATTCATATTTAATTTTGGTGCCATCCTCTTCTTGCTTTCATAGTTTGCAGCACAGTGTGGTGATGAGAAGCCCTTCATCCTGGCTCACTTCCACGAATGGTTAGCTGGCATTGGCCTATGTATGTCTCGGATTCGTAAGCTCCCCATTGCTACAATCTTCACTACACATGCTACACTCCTGGGTCGATACCTGTGTGCTGGAAGTGTGGACTTCTACAACCATCTGCAAACGGTGAGACTTACTATTACCACAATGGGCACGGTAAAATAGGGAAATTGGGAAGGAGACTCAACACCAGAGTCTCAGCTTGTTCCAAAGGGCTTTACTGGTACCACATCCTCTATTGCAAGACACTGAAAGACCTTATGTTGAACAACTACTAGGACATTAAAGATACCACACCAAGAAAAAATTAAGAATTAAAACTTGCATCATTTCTATTGTACAAAACATTAAAAGAGATTAAAGTGTAAAATGTTAAACATCCAAGTATAGTTTTAGAAGAATTGCAGTTACATATCATGCCATTAGTGATAACTGTATCCTAGGTTGGTCATAATGAGGATCTTGTATATATCTTTTAGGGTTGCACCGATACTGGTATCTGTGCCAATACTAAGCATTTGCACAGGTATCGGTACTCGTGCAAATGCTCTGATACACAAAACGGATACACGAAACCGATACCCTCTGGCTCGGTTCTTTCAGCTGTCAGCGGGATTTCCCCACTAACAGCTGAAATGTACAGAAAAGAATGCTGGCAATTATTGGTTGTTAAGGAGCGGGGCCGCCGTGTTCGTAACAACCAATAACATTTCGGCTGTCTGTGGGATTCCCCTCCCTGCCTCCTCCTCCCCTCCCGCCAGCTGTCACCCTCCTGTCCCAGCTCTGCAAACTCAATGGGGGGGGGGGGGGGGGGGGGCATGCCGTGGGAAGAGCGGACGGGGCTCAAATTTCGGTGTACCAATGATCTAATCCTCCGCTGTGCATCGATTTAAAAAAAAAAAAAAAAAAAACTTCCCCAGGTTCAGTGGGTGCCAAGGGACAGAAAGCGGACTATTTAACCACTTTGGGTTTAGGCGGATTAATCCGCAGCAGCGCTATACACAATTACATTGAAGGCCTGTCGCTTTTATATCAATACACTGGGGCCGATCGGGAGCGCTGCTCCAGGTTAAGCCGCCTAAACCCAAAAGTGGTTAAATAGTTCGCTTTCTGTCCCCCGGCACCCACTGAACATAAGGGACCCGGAGAAGTTTAATGAAAAAAATGGCTGCACAGCAGGGGATTAGCTCATTGGTACCCAGAATTTTGTCCCCGTCCACTCTACCTCTACCCACTGAGTTCCCCCTAGCCCCAGTTGCCTAGGAGGAAGGAGTAGGACCAGATGTATCAGCAGTGCCCAGCTGTTTCCAGGCTCCCAGCTCCAGAGGATCCACCTGCATGAGACGCTGCATCCCAGCCCTCAACCCCAATCCCAGCCTGACCAACTCGCTAACTCCCACCTCCCAAACCACCCCTCTACCTACTCATCCTAGGCAATAGGTATCGGTAAAAAAAAAAAAGTATCGGAACTCCTACTCAGTGTTAAAATGGTATCGGTGCATCCCTAGTATCTTCATCTACGACATGTTTTGCAGGACAAGGACAGCTTCCTCAGGGAGAACTGGCATATGTGTCTGCTATGAGGGTTTACATTGCATGAAAGCTTGCGGCTTCACAGCCGGGTGCCCACTGCACATGCGCGAGCTGCGCTGCGCTCTGTGACTGGCCCCAAAGTCTTCTAGGACCTGTCATGTTTCCCAGAATACTTGGGGAGGTGAAAAGCCAGATGTCTCCCAAACGCGCTGTCCCCTAGACCCCTACAGCACACCAAAAAAACGGCTACCACAATGGGACAGTTGTCACTGGTCAACACACATGTTACTTTGTGTCTAGATGTGGTTCTTTTATGTGGAACATTTCATGGTAGAATTTTAAATAGCAGAATTTGTTATGATTGTAATATACTTATCTTCATAAGAAGTGTAACAGGTGCAAGCATGAATTACATTAAGCTAGTACTACATGGATTAAAGTGATTGTAAACGATCATCTTATAATACAACCCGTTTAAAATGGAAATTAAATGAAATGAAAGGAAAAACATTTTTGCATAGATATATAAAAAAACTAACATTTATAAATGCCCCTTTTCCATTTATTTTTTATAAGTGATCACATTCCCTCTGTTCCCAGTTGCATACAAGCTGAGGGAGGAGAATCGGCAGCACATTGTGCTTCTCAGTGACTAGCTGTGCAGTGGGGGAGTGTCAGAACATGTCTGATCATTGGAGGAGAGAACACTGAGTTCCCAGCACAGCTAGAGGACTGACCACGTGTGCTTGTTACATTGTATAACACCTTGTTTTTTTCTGCTGCTTTTGCAGCACAACACAACACTAAGAAGCTAATTTTAATCACAGTAGCCGAGTGAAGATAGTATCAATGTGACCTTGGATTTAAAGGAAAATAAGCCTCAGGATGATTGTGTATTGATTTCTATATACTGTAGCTAAATGGATGAGAGAAATATATACAGTATGGCAGTGAAAAATCATATAGTTTGTGTTTTTACATATTCAGGATTATATTGATTTGAAATTGGATATAGCCCCCAACTGTAGAATGTTTCACTCTCTCTCCCACTTGCCAGACGTGATCTGCTTCCGCTTACTCTTTTTCTTCCTACTGCGGCCTGCGATCTGTTACCATAGCCTTCTCTCCCCCTCCTGTGAATAATTTGGCCCCGTCCCCTGTACTCTTGTGTGTTCGTCCTTTCTCACTGCTTGTTGACAATCTGGTCGAATTGACACTCAAGCCTCGTCCATCACAAAGACCCCCAACGCCTCCACTATTCGCCTCCTTTGTCCTGCTCTGCTCCTCTCTCAGCACTTTCTCAATCAGTCTTTATAAAACAAACTCATCCAATATTCAGACCTTGTCCATCTTCCTCCTGTCAACCCTTTCCCATCACACCTCTCCAATTTCCATTCTGTCCATCATTATGGGCTGAAGCCTATGGATGTTCTTGTCAAACACTCTCTTCTGCATTTGTCATGCTCTGTCGGCAGTGCAAACTGGCTAGGACAGGCGGCATCCAAACAATTACAATGCAAAGCAGGCCAAGTGCAGCCTCTGAACTGTCATGTGTACAGCTCCGGATAAAGTCTGTGGGATTTTGATGACTTGACTTTGAGTGAGGTGCATTCCAAGTGCAGCTTAACCACCTTGCATCCAGGCCAATTCTGACATTTCTCTCCTACATATAAAATTCATAATTGTTTTGCTAGAAAATTACATGGAACCCCAAAACATTATGTTTTTTTTTTTTAGCAAAGACCCTGCACCCCGCCCCCCCCCCCGGCCTTCTCTCTCTCCCTTGCTTGAAGGGCGGGGAATCAGCCTGGATAGCAGCAGGCGGGTCAGGTGAGCAGTAAGCGCCGTGTACAGCCGACTCACATCTTCGGCGGCTCCGTGGTTCATACTGCGCAAGCGCTGCGCCTGCGCAGTACAGGGGGGCATAATCCGCCAGGGACCTTTTTCGACAGGACACAGGGGCACTGGTAGCCAGACACATGATGGACTGTCTGGCTTTGGTTTGAAGTGCACACCCTAATGCAATAGGGCACGCCTATGGATATGTGCTTGGTTAAAATTTCATGAATGGAATTTACAACCACTTTAAGCTCCTGCTATATAAATGCCTTTAATAAATAAATGAGCCCCAACACTTTCTCACCCCATTCACTTTCCTTCTACCTTCCCTTCCCATTCCTCCACATCCACCATCAGCTCTCAATCCTACATCCAAAATCTAACAGGCAAGAACACTGAGTGCTTCCGTCAGTATACTGCTTCCTCCAATCTGACCATCAGAGAGATATATTATTATAGCTGCATTGAATACAAGTCTAGCTGAAAATAGCTTGTAGAATCTTGAATGCTTTAGTGGACAAAATACAGCCTCTTTATACACTTCTAACACAAGGGGTTAGATAATAAGGTAGGGCTGCTCATGGATACCCCCCCTCCCCTATAGCAACAACTTAAAAGACAATTCCATAATTAACATGTTAATTAACCCAGCACTTAAGGCAGCCTAGGTGACCAGACAGGCCGTCTCTGCAGGTCAATGTAATCAGCTCTTTTAAGGATTGTGTATTGTTCATAACTAACCTAAGAATAGTCTTTACATATATCCTGGGAGATACTGTGGATTAATATTACTTACATTTTAAGTAATCCAAGATATATTTTCTCACTCACCCTGTACCAGGATGGCACAGGGTGACTTAGACATACGAAGTGTATGGGGAGCTGAAACATGAGTTTCCCAACCTTTCCAAGGGATTCTGGGTTCCATGTGCCCTCCTGTCACACTCCCTATGGAGCCGGTTCACATGTCTCCATTGCGGCTGCGGAGCGCACTGCACTGTGCGTCTTTGGCTCCGTTTCAGGGCCAAATTCAGGCATAGATTCTTCCCTGGAATGGGGAACAGGGACGCACAGCGCTCCTGTGCAATCCGCAGCAGGTTTCAGTGTGAACCAATCCTTACAGGGAACCTGTACAGTGCTAGCCAACAAAAGAATTTGCAGTTTAAGCTTCCATCTCTCTTTACACTGGGATGCATGGATGTTTGTGGAGTTATCTCCAATGTTCAGGAGAGCCCAGGCACAGTTTTGCTGATTGGACTTCACCATGGTGAATGGGACATGGAGAGTATCATTTACACATTACATTTACTCCCTAATACACAATCTCCCCCTTTGTAAATAAAAGATTAACAATACACATAATCTTTATTTATGAAATCTATTAATGTAATTATGTTGGACAGTTTAACGTAGATAAAGAAGCTGGAGACCGTCAGATCTATCACCGATACTGTATGGAGCGAGCGGCTGTCCAGTGCAGTCATGTCTTCACTACTGTCTCTCAGATTACTGCAATAGAAGCTGAGCATCTACTGAAGCGCAAACCAGGTAAGCCTCAAAATCTGTGACTGTACACTGGAAAATGATAATCTGCTCTGCTTTCCTGCTCTCTAGATTCAAACTAAAGGTCTTTTATCCATTGTCTTCTGTGCCCATGTTGACTATGTGTAGAAAGATTTCCCTTTAAAATCTGTGGGCTTGTACACTGAAATAGGAAAACAGACAGAAAACCTAGAACACAATTTTCACAGCAGGTCTGTAGGAGTCTGTGCAGATATCCCTATGCAGGTGATTTGCCTTACGAGTCATGACTTGGACATGACATAGAGCAGTGGTCGCCAATCAGTGGTGCGTGGACCACTGGTGATCCATGAGAAAATGTTGCTGGTCCCCAGAGGTTCTGCCACAAATCAACATTGTGGCAGATGTACACTGTATTACCAAAAGTATTGGAACGCCTGCCTTTACACGCACATGAACTTTAATGGCATCCCGGTCTTAGTCCATAGGTTTCAGTATTGAGTCGTCCCACCCTTTGCAGCTATAACAGCTTCAACTCTTCTGGGAAGGCTGTCCACAAGGTTTAGGAGTGTGTCTATGGGAATGTTTGACCATTCTTCCAATAGTGCATTTGTGAGGTCAGGCACTGATGATGGATGAGAAGGCCTGGCTTGCAGTCTCCGTTCTAATTCATTTCAAAGGTGTTCTAACAGGTTGAGGTCAGGACTCTGTGTGGGCCAGTCAAGTTCCTCCACCCCAAACTTGCTCATCTTTATGGACCTTGTCTTGTGCACTGGTCGAAATCATTTGAAGGGGGGATTATGGTGTGGGGTTGTTTTTCAGGGGTTTCTTCAGTGTTGTCACATGAAAAGGTATAATAATAACATTACAAAAATGTGAGGGGTGTACTCACTTCTGTGAGATACTCTACATCACCTGTGTCTTGAAGTGGCTGTTTGAATTCTGCTCATTTTGGTTTTCCAAGTCTTTAGAAGACATTGTAATGCCAATTTGCCATCATAGTAAGTTCTTGGACTGGAAATGCTGCAGATAAAATGTGATCAATGACCTATATAAACCAGGATTGTCCTAGAAACTTATTTTCTCTAACCCATCCTTTTATCTTCCTGAATACAGATATAGTAACTCCAAACGGCTTGAATGTAAAAAAGTTTTCAGCTATGCACGAGTTTCAGAATCTGCACGCCCAAAGTAAGAATCGCATACAAGAGTTTATCCGGGGACATTTTTATGGGTAAGATGGTTAATGCAGTTCTTCAATGGAGTTAAAACAAATCTCACCAGGAGTATTGTGCAAAGAGGTCTGAAGCAGGGATTAATGTAGAACTGTGGGCAAAACTTCTCCCCCCCCCCCATTTTGGATAGAGTAATGGAGGGTTATAAGCCCTGCAAGGTTTATTTTTGCCCTCCTTTGTACCAGTAAGGGGATTTTACTTTTACTTCCTGTCCCAAAGCCAAAACAGGAAGTCCCTGCTAATTAAGGGAATTCCTTGGGGACCCCCAGGTTCCCAGAACTGGTGTCCCCATTGGAATATTTCCCCTCTAATACTTCTCTGGAGATGGCCCTAAGTTTGGGGTTTTCTTTTACCTTCACTTTCAATGATAATGGCAAACAAGACTAATGGAGAGGATGAATCTAACAAGGACACGGACAGCAATACAAACTGACAGGTGTTCTAATCCCTCTCCATTCTATACAAAACTAAACAAAAATAAAATTTGCCTTTAGTTATATTTTAAAGGCCCCTTCACACTAGCAAGCATTGCAGTAATGCCATATGCTTTTTATAATGCATTACAATGTACTGCAATAACAGTCTATTCATTTTGAATGGGGACCAGTGCAGAATTTTTCTGCTCAATTATTTTTAAAATGGTGACCGTATATTATGGTGCATGTAGATTAGAGTATTCAGTCTATGCACTTGGTTGCTGTTTAAAAATGATTGCAAGCACACTGCAGCTTACTGTGCTTGGTGCCTTACACTGCATTGCATCTAAAACACACCACACTGACCGCACCACATTAAAAATGCAGAAGCGTGGTGCTCTGCTCCAAGTCTTGACGTACAAGTTTGCTTCTTTGTTTCTAAGAGGCAGTCTGTTTTCTGCACTGGCAAATTGTGTAAAAATCAAGTGTGACAGTTTTTCTTGTTTCTCGTCTTCTTTTTTTTTTTTCATGATAGACACCTAGACTTTAATTTGGACAAGACCTTGTTTTTCTTCATTGCCGGACGCTATGAGTTCTCTAACAAAGGAGCTGACATTTTTCTGGAGGCCTTGGCAAGACTCAACTACCTTCTAAGGGTAGGTTGAAAACTGTGGTGGTGAAGGACAACATTTTAAACTTTGAATCAAGTGTGTTAAGTGTTTTTTGTTTTCTCCACTTTAGGTGAATCAGAGTGATGTGACTGTAGTGGCATTTTTCATCATGCCTGCACGGACTAATAATTTCAATGTGGAAACCCTGAAAGGTCAAGCTGTACGGAAACAGTTGTGGTGGGTGCATAATCGTTTTTGGTTAGAGAAATCCAAAAGGAGACTTGAGTACTTTTGTCAACTTGTAAAAAGATTAAGCCCCCGTTCACACCTATGCGAATTTGATGCGGCTTACACCGCATCCAATTCACAGGACATTTCAAAATCCATTAATTTTAATGAGGCTGGTTCACATATCTGCGGTGCATTCGCACTGCGCATTGCAGAAAAAACGTGTGCGTTTTTTGGGCAGTGCGGTCCGGCTCAGGTGCGAATTCAGGCCCATTATCTTCTATGGGCATGCATCTGATTCGCAGATGCATTCCGTTCTGAACACAAATTCTCTCCTTCTCCTCACTACACCTCCCCCTCTCCCTGCTCACTGATCCGCAGCTAAAACGCAGAGGAACCTCTGAACAACTGACTTTTTTGGTGCGCAGTTAAACCGGACTTTCAATTCGCAACGCACTGGTGTGAACCTGGGCTAAAGCTTTGCATATCCCAGCATGGAATTCTAGGTTCATTACAATACGCATAACTTCTATACCGTCTTCTGGACTAAAAAATGAAACTACATCTTGATTCCCACTATACTTACTCCAGGGGGGGCTGCTCTGTCAGCGCCCATGCAGCTGGTCCTGCAGTTCAGGGATTTGAAATACCCGCTTTTCTCCCTCTTCTGTGTGCAGCTCTTCTAGGACATATCAGAGTGATGCTCTGTGATGGCGCTGACCAATCCGTATCGCTCTGATCCACCCTGGAAGCACTGCACAGATAAGAGGAAGATTTCAAATCACTGGACCAGCTGTGTGGGCACTGACCGCTCAACATTCCCAGCGGTAAGTACAGCGGGGACGAGGTGGGCAGGGTGTACGGTCTTCGTTTTTTTTTTGTATTTATAATTATTAATATAATACAGGATTGCAAAAAATTATTCTTTAATAGGAAATGTTTAAATTCATACATAAATCTGCTTTGTTGATTAGATACCGAATTTATCACTCTGCCCATCTTTTGCCAATAATTTATGCCAAGCTAAACCTGACAACAATTGTTTTTACTGGAGTAATTTTCACTTTTATTTTTATTTTTTTGCATTTTGAAGTACATAAAATGTGTCACAATGAAAAATTAACTTATTTAACTGACCGTTCTTTTATTTTAATTTTTTTGGTGGTTGGATGAGTATCGTATATACTTTAGTATAAGCCTAGTTTTTCAGCACATTTTTTTTTTTTGTGCTGAAATTGCCCCCCTCGGCTTATACTCAGTCAAGCACTTTTCTGCAGAAAAAAAATGACATTTTGCGGCCCCGTATCTCGGGGCCACTTGGAGCTAGGAACCCCAAATTTGGATATATTGTAGTGTTGGTTCCACTGGGTTTGCACACCAAATAGTTCCTAGCTCCAAATGGCACCGAGATACGGGGGCCGCAAAGTCGGGTTGGAAAATGTTATTTTTTGCTGCAGAAAAGTGCTTGACATTTTCCGACCTGACTTTGGACCCTCGTATCTCGAGGTTCATGTTTGGGGTTCCTAGCACCAAGTGGCGCCGAGATACAGGGCCCCAAAGTCGGTCAACTGTGTCTATATGCAGCAATGTCATTTCGGGACTCTTTGGGTCCAGAGACCCCAAATTTGGCACAGTGAGGCTGCAAATTGGCACTGTTGACCCTCTTTTCCACTTACAGTAGCTGTGCATTTCTCGCCCTAGGCTTATACTCGAGTCAATATAAGATATTTTTTGTGGTAAAATTAGGTGCCTCGGCTTATATTTGGGTCGGCTTATACACGAGTATATACGGTATACCTTTTTTCTTGCTTCTTTTTCTCCACAGTGACTTATTGTTATATTGGTTTCTGCTGTTAGTGTGCGTAAGGGTGTTAACCTTGCCTATATCTTTTGTCTTTTCATAGGGATACAGCCAATTCAGTGAAAGAGAAGTTTGGAAAGAAATTGTATGAGTCACTTCTAGTGTAAGTACAAACTTTGCTATCAGAAACGGATTTACCTCCAGCTTCACAGAAGCAAGTAGTTGGGAATCTGGAGTTAATTTACAGTGCCATCTACAGGTGGCTCTGGTATTGCAGCACATTTTCTAGTTCCCAAAGTATACTCGGTCCTTTTTTAACGCTTTTCAATTGTGATCTGTTTTTCAAGGGAAAATTGAACTGAGATGATTCCATGATAGGTCCATAATTATCTTTTAAATTGTGAGTGCACTGGATGTTTTGACCCTACTCACCTTTTTGATACAAACCCATTATTCTTTCTGTGTTATACTGTTTAGCTGATCTTGAATCCTTTGATCTTTATTACCCCAACAACTTCACTATCTAAAAATTCTATGGTACAGTGCAATTATTTTATATAGAGAATGCCTAAGATGTGCTCCGCAATCCCTGAATTTATCCCAAACTGTGAACTTTATTATATCAAACGCCCATAGGCAGCTATGTATACCCACTGACAGAGTTCACCTTTAACTCAAACAATTGCTGTAATAACTAGACATGTGCGCCGTCAATAAATTCATTTTGTTCTGTTTCGTATTAGAATTAATTTGTATTTCGTGTCCAAAATTCAATTTGGATTTGTACGAAATAAGAATTTTCATTAGGTTTGTTAACTTTTCGTAACAATTACAAATGTTCGTTATGATGAATTTATTATGAGGGGCTCCAACCATCCCTGTGCTGACTTCCTGTTTTTTTTTTCTTTAACTTCATCATAACGAATAATCGTAATTAATGAAAATTCTCGTTTCCGTTGTAACGGAATTTGGATCTGAAATTCGTAAACGAAATTTCGTACATAATTCGGAAGGATGGAAATTTTAGTATTTCGGATCCTCCTGAATGTATGAATTTACGGAAATTTGTACGAAACGAATTTCACATGTCTAGTAATAACCTGTAAGACTTCATACAATGGCCAATGTATTTTATATTTCAATCTGTTTATTGTAGTTTTAAACAGCAATAGAAAACGCATATGGTTCAATAGAGAAAAATCCATTTATATCATCAGTGGTTTATCATAACAAATATAACCAGGATATCTTCCATCACATACAAGTATAGCCATAATAAAAGCAACATTAATGGACATCCATATCGGGTACCAGAGAGTAGTTTCATGCAAACCATGGAAGTAATTGGTGACCGCAGTCAACATTTCCCCCACCCCTTGCTTAAACTGGGAGAACTCGGGTTGAATGCAATATTCATGTGAACCCTAGATCACATAGAGCAGTGATGGCGAACCTTGGCACACCAGATGTTTTGGCACTACATTTCCCATGATGCTCATCCACTATGCAGTGTACTTGAGCATCATGGGAAATGTAGTTCCAAAACATCTGGGGTGCCAAGGTTCGCCATCACTGACATAGTAACATCCTCGTGAACAGCTGATTTTCGTAGCAATGTAAATGGTTTGTCATTAATCATGATCCAATAAAATTTTTGTGTAATCAAACTTGATTATCAGGGGGGAGGGGGGGGAATTCTTTCCTTTTTGTCTCATGTTTTTTTTTTTTTCTTCTTTGCTGTGTTGTTGTGGTTTTGTTTTTGTCTCCCTGAATTGGGGAGTAATTGGGGTTAAGCCAAGAGCTGTGAGAGCTGAAAATGGAAGCTAAGAGATGCCATTTACAATGTCTAATACTATAATATAATCTAAGCTGTATTGGATTAAGAATATGTGAATGTATTGAATTGTAAATGTGAAATATATGAAAAAAAGAATTTATAAAAAAAAAAAAAAACTTGATTATCAACTGGTTCCAACACCATGCTGTAGCTATCCTAGCAGCTAGTATCATGTGGGAGATTAAATGGTTTGTCTTTTTGGGGATTTCAATGTCCAATTTTTGAAAGAAAACAATCTGGTGATCTAAAAAGGTTCACATCTGTAACCAAATGGATCAAGTGAAAAATCCTGATCCAAAATTGCTTTGGGGCATTGTCACCAAATGTAGATCAAACTGCCTGTCTGGCCACAGTTCCTAGAACACTGGGACGAAGCCTATGCATTCATTGTTGCTGGTCTGGTCTGGACCACGACCATATGCCATCTCTCATTAGGGTTTTATAATTTGGATTCTACCAGAGCCATATTGATAGAGATCTTAGAAAGATTGCTTGCTATGTCTTGCCAATCTGTCAGGTCCCAGGTGATTATTGAGGTCTTTGTCGGTCAGACAACTATATAGTAATACGCTATGACCCTGCATTGGGTCTCTAGCTTTACAGGGACTGTCAAATAATGTCAGAGATGAGGGACTGGTGATTTTTTTTATTTTTTTTTTTTTTAAAGTTTATTGTTGAGATAAGGTAAGATGTAATCTGGTTATATCTGAACGTTTCTGAAGGAGGCATTTGCAGTTACAGCTACAGTATAAGAAATCTCCTTTTCGAAACAATCAATTATTAAAACATCAATGGAATATTAAAAAATGACAACCTTCCTAGCAGTGCAAAATAAAATTTGGTACTACACATCTCACAAAATCAAAAGGTCTCCATTTAAAGAGTGAAAAGTTAAATGTAAGGTAGTATACTGTTTATTTACTAAATGCTCCCCCCAAGTAATAATTGTGTATCCAGCTTTAGATTGTAAGCTCCTTGAGGGCAGGGACTGATGTGAATGTACAATACATATACAGTGCTGCCAATTTACACAGTGATTTACATAAGTACCTGTAATAAATAAATTGTGGGCAGGATTTAAAGTAAACCTGTCAGTACCTAATGGTATTGAACAGGCTACAGCATTACTACCAGCTGTGTCTGCACCTTAATTTTCATGTCGGGGGCATACCCTGTAACATGTATATTTTAGAGCTCACTTACCTTCTCCAATTTCTTCCTGTGGACCATTAATGTACTTGTCTTTGTGATAGGCCAGTAGGAATATATGGGAGGAAGCATGCAATCTTTTGACAAAAAAATGACAACCTTCCTAGCAGTGCTCTCTTAAGCCCCATACACACGGTCGGATTTTCCCATGGATTCTGTCCTATCGGACAATGTTGTCGGAAAATCCAACCGTGTGTAGGCACCATCGGACAGTTTCCATCGGATTGTCCGACGGACAAAGTCCCGTCGTACGCAACAAAGTCCGATCACACCAAATCCGATCCGTGTGTATCGAATTCCTGACGGACAAAGTGCCACGCATGCTCGGAATTTGGTGTGACCGTGTGTAGGCAACAAACGTCACCACGTTCAGAATGATCGGATTTTCCGACAAATTTGTCTGACCGTGTGTACGCAAAACCAACATCAGACAAAGTACAACGGACATGATCCGACGGACCTGGTCCTCGGATAATCCGCGCGTGTGTATGTGTATGGGGCTTTAGAGCTGCTGTGAGCTGTACTGTGCATACTTTGCAGTTACAGTCAGCTGGGATAACTCCAGCAGCGAATAGGTTCTTTGTGCACAGAACTTGTACAAATCTCTAATGGCAACTAGTACAGTTTAGAAATGTAGGGTGGGACAGAAGCAAACATCATGATGTGAATCATAAAAGGTGTTGTAATTAAAACATAATTGGGTACATGAATGATGCACAGCATGCTGCAAGAAAAGTTCTACTGTAATGTTGTAAAGAGTAAGGTTCACTTAAATTTTTATTATTATAATACAGGATTTATACAGCGCCAACAGTTTGTGCACAACATGAGGGCAGACAGTACAGTTACAACACAATTCAATACAGGAGGAATCGGAGGGCCCTGCTTGTTAGAGCTTACAATCTAAATTCTCTTTACATATCGGATAAGGAAAGAGATTTGTTGCAGAACATTACCTGGCTGTTTTTTATTGCAGAGGGAATTTACCTGACATGAACAAGATGCTGGATAAAGAAGATTTCACTATGATGAAGAGAGCCATATTTGCTACACAGGTACAGAGACCGAACAGTGGTGACGAATGCATGACAAATAGATCAGATGTCTATTTTAGTTTTCTGGATTAAAATGTGTAATTTTTGTGTTTTTTATTTTTTATTTTTATTTTTTAAATGTGCTTTCTCCACAGAGACAGTCATTCCCTCCAGTCTGCACACACAACATGCTCGATGACTCGACTGATCCAATCTTAAACACTATTCGAAGGATTGGTCTTTTCAACAGTAGTTCAGATCGAATAAAGGTGAGACAGACTTATGTGGTAACATTCATGGCAGAACAGACTACGTGCACTTCCAATCGATCACTGATCTTATGTCTGTAGAAGGCCCGTGACTCCACTGACTGGTTGCTGTCTGCATGATCAGTCAATTGGGCCAGAAATTTGCCGATGACTAGTACTGTTCAGCCTAAGATAAAAGCACTGCCTCTCCTCTCCACCTCATTTACAAGAATAGGAATATCTTGCCGACCAGATCATTCCTATTCGTGGACCCTCCACCAGATCCTGGTGACTGATGGTACTTGCCATCATATGTGCAGCTCCAAACATCAAAATTGCAGGACAACTTCAACTACCAATAAAATTCAGACACATGAGCCAGCTACTCTTGGCAAATGCAGTTGATATAGGGCAGTGGTCTCCAAACTGTGCCCCGGGGGCGGGATGTGGCCCCTTGCTTGCCTTTATTCAGCCTTTGAGGCACTATTCCTGCCAGTGATACAAGGCACCATTGCTCCCACCGACGCCAACAATGGCGCACCCAATGCTCCCACCGACGCCAACAATGGCGCACCCAATGCTCCCACCGACGCCAACAATGGCGCACCCAATGCTCCCACCGACGCCAACAATGGCGCACCCAATGCTCCCACCGACGCCAACAATGGCGCACCCAATGCTCCCACTGAAAAAGCAAAGGGGTTTTAGGAGTTTAAATGACGTGCACGATAATATGCACCTCCATCCCTAAATCAGAAATAAGGGGTTTTTTGAGACTTTGAGTGAGGCACAAGACGCCTGGTAGGAGAAACTGTAAAGCATACCTCATAAACACGTGATTCATGGTATTTTATCTGTATACAAGGCGATGACATACAAAAAAAAGGAATTTGTATATATACATGCACGCATCTAAAAATCGCATAGTATCCCATGAAAGTAACCAGTATAAAAAGCCAAATGCTTATTAAGTAATGGGTTATAGGATGCAAATGAATCACAGTTGAGGTCAAGCTATGTGTTAGGAACATGATGACATTTGATGGGCTCAACGCGTTTCGTGGCCAGATGCCAATCATCAGGAGCAAATGCATAGCATATCTGAAAAAAATAAAATAAGTACCAAATGGGATATAATGTTTTGCCCAGATAGTAAGAAAAAAGGTAAGGGCAAGGGGAAACAAGACATGTGTCTCCCTGGAATACTGTTGTATAAATTGTTCTGAATAAGTCAGATCTGCAAGTCAGGATCTGTGAGGCAAGTATATTCTGGGAGCTGAGGGAATTAACCCAAGGAAGAAGCGAGCATACAGACACACCTCGGCAGCACCCTCCAAACGTAATAGGCAAGGGTGAAAAAATTCAAATATGTCTGTAGAGTAAATTTATATTAGACCAATATGTGTGGATAGTACCAGTATATACATACAGTATTAATGAACTATAAACCAAAACCCATTATTGCCTGAAAAAAGTGAAAAGCGTAGTAGATGCAAAGTGAAGGGAATCGCATTCAGAGAAAGGGGAAAAAAAAAAGTGAAAAATCGCATGAGAATCATGCAATGCCCCAAAGAGGGAAGGGTGAAGAAAAACAGAGGTGTGCGGTCTTGGTAATAGAGGAAATCACAGGGGTAGTTACCTGGTGACATTGCACAGAGGCATGCTCTGAGACATGATGTGCATGGGTGAGGAGAAAAGTCAGAGTGTGAACAAGACTCCAAGTGGGGGTATAAGTAACAACCGACACTCCCTGGGCTCCTCCCATTGGGTATTGGATAGACTTGCCTCGCAGATCCTGTCTTGCAACACTGCCTATTCAGAACAATTTATCCGGCACCCATTGCTGACGCCAACAACGGGGCACCCATTGCTGACGCCAACAACGGGGCACCCATTGCTGACGCCAACAACGGGGCACCCATTGCTGACGCCAACAACGGGGCACCCATTGCTGACGCCAACAACGGGGCACCCATTGCT